>JAMPIV010001214.1:600000-1040000 GCA_024509875.1 Oreohelix idahoensis | reverse complement strand
CAAGAACTTGACACAGTGGGAGAAGACACTAGCGTTCGACAGGACAGGCACTGAACCTGCTGATAGCATTACAAAGCAGTACTTATTCTGGAGCTCCGTGTGTAAAAGGAGTGGTGGAAAACAAACAAAAAAACACACACGGAGCAGGAGACTGGAATGTGACGATATTTGTGGGTGTCTTTTTACATTTTTTCGTTCTCTCGTAAATTATCCATTTATTTCTTCATTTTCGCACATGAATTCGTGCTATTGACACTCCCTAAACTGCTATACTCTTTCTCACACTGCACTAGTGTTATTTCACTGGTAATTGACTATCTTGAGGATTAATTGTAATCGCTTAAGTGGTCGCGCCAGCTTGAATGCAGACAGTAAACGTGAAAATAATGGTTGACTTTGACCAAACATATTTCCGACCCAGACAGAGCAGGCGAGTGACCACCTGTGTTTCACGGTTTGTCACTGCGCCTCCCGATACCTATCGACTTGGAAACTCTGTTGACATTTCACCATTTAATACAACGTAGACTGAACATCATCACAAGGCATTGCAAGACAGGTTAATTTAATCAAATTCTACATCCCGTGTTTCCACATAAACATTATCTGATCCCATTTCATTTGTTAATTTCATTTCTGTACACATTGATGTCTTTGAAGACATTGTCCATTGAACATTTTCCAAATATCTACCATCTGGCAGAAAACACAAGCGGACCCTTCAGGGTAAACACCAGCTCTCCTCGTTTCTATCTCAAACATGTTTACGTCATGTGCAAAATACACATAGTGATAATTCTTTATCGTGCCGCGCTCAACAGCACCAAATTCTTGGTTATTCTCTGACATGTGGCGTGCAATAGCCAACGCCACAATGTGAAACACGCGAGGAAGAATTAAAATTAACACCCCGACGCCCTAGTTCTGAGAGCAAGATTGGTTCAGCCGAGAGCAGGAAAATAACAATAACTCTGATTGGCAAGTTTGTCGGAAACCACATGTTGAAGCTTGGATGAAGAAATGAGAATATAACCTAGCAAATTCGGAGACTAAGACAGACGGCATTACAACGTCAAAAGAGCAACTCCATGAGACAGAGAAGAATTGGACAGAATTCCAAATTAAATAGGAAAGGACCGAATTATTTGGGCATCTTTGAAACTTAAAAAATAAAACGCATTTTTAAATACCAAGACTTTATACCTAGGAATCAAAGCACCCGTCATAAGAGGGATTCCAAATTTACCCCAGACCAAGTGTTCGAAGCATCTAATATAAGTTGCTGTGTACATTCATCTGTGCCAGGCGATTGTAGATCCCAATGGGGTGAGTTGTACATATTTTGACAATGTGAATTTGACATGTTTTTCTTGCTAAATGGTTATACAAGTTATACGAGGCTGGCAACCTCAACATATGAAAATAGTATATTCATAAACCACTACGGCAAGGGCTGATGATTGCTTCATGCTAGTTTCTACAGAAATCCGAAAGCAGAAGCAACCCCAGATTTCGAATAGAGCAGTGAGCAGTGATGATTACATCACATGTTCATAGTGTTTATATTTTCATTTTTGAGTTATATGTAAACCTCAGGCACAAGCCACTCGCACTGTCCAGACACATTTTTCCCATTACGTTAACCAGAAGAATAACCGTGATTTCTAATCATATTCCCTGAGTTATGATGTATATGCTCAGGGATAATAAAGTCTCAGAGAGGCAAAACTGGTTGGCGGACAGCGTGAAAAGGTGCCTGTTTAATCTTCCGACCACAATGTACATAGCAGAGGCATTTGTTCTTTTATTTTCTCTAAATTTCTTGGTACGAGGCAAGTTGGTAGAAAGAGTTTCTACGCCACTAGTTTGTAATTCAAGAGCTAGGATTCGACACTAACCACCTACATTTGACGAGCTGTGTAGAGAATTGCCCTCATCACAAAAGACTTGACGAAACACCTGCAGCAGTGTTCAATCATTTGAACTGATAAGTGCTTATTAAAAGGCGAACGCAACGGACTTTTCTAATTCCCCTATCAAGTCTCTATGAAGACACTTTTTGTCTAAATTTCACCCATCATTCATATTTATTTTAAACTGTTAAAGAATAATTGATTATTAAATTTGTTACGTGTTATTTTACGAATTCATAGTTGATTCAGTTATTATAGTTATGAGAGAGTACGTATATATATTAGAGCCAATAAATAATAATAAGAAATTTCGCTGAATTAACTCAGCTGTGGGCTTGAACGAGCTAATTATTGCATAACCCATAGTCACGAAAGGCGGCGGGTCAGATACTAAAGTTAACATTGCTCCGCCTCATGCAGCATTGTTCTTGACATCTGAAATATCTTGTGAATTCTCACTTGAGGTAGAAGCATCATTATCCTTCTGCCTACAACACTGCCAAGAGTAATCTTCTGCGAAGGTAGACACTTTTGAAGACCCATATCAGATACTCTAAGCTTTGGCCACTGTTGGACCACTAGTGCAGAGCTAAGGGGAGGCAACCCGCGACATGAAGACAGACATGAAAGACACAGAAGAAGATAGGAAACGCCTTGAAAGTTCGAGACAGCGGGAGGGGAGCACTGGGTGTGGGTTTTTTTTAACCTGTACTATGTAGGGAGATAAATAATACTGATAATGAACAATGATAATAAAACTGTGCGCGGTTCTGGGCCTCTTTAAAATGTAGGTCTCGGTCCTGGAAGTTAGGAAGTTGCTAATCCTTGCTCTCATTATCAAATCATAACAGTTAGCCTTATCTTCCATCGCTGCCAGTGTTTTCTATGCATGTACAACAAAATAAGGAAGGTGTTATTCTTTCCTACAGACCCCCACAAAAACAACTCGTATGTGTGGCAGTGAGCAACGAAATGTGACTTAAAGACACTTGTCAGCTACGTGACGGAAGAAGACGTTCACTCACTGACTGTCTTGGGTGCTTCTGTACTCCAAAGATTGCTTCGCATCAGGTGAGCTTCATCATAACCATCATTGCCAATCACCATTACCATCGCACAGTTGACTGTGCGTAGACATTTTCAATCTGCAAGGGTGATCCCTTTTTAAATATTTTTCCTGGCGCTGATAATAACATTATTCTTGTTTAACTTGCAATAACCCGTTAAAATTGACAGGTTTTTAATTGCAGCCATCTTATCATTTTGGTCCATAATAATAAGTCTGCAATACTTTAAATTAAAATTTTGTCTTGAAAAAACAATCAAAATCTTACATTTTAAGGTTATTTTTAAGAAAATGATGAGTTAAATCCGTTTCCCGAATGAAACTGGACAGAAGAGTATCTTGATTGTTTGTTGATTTAATCTACATCGCCACACCTTCCTGTCTCCAGTTCATGTACTGTTTATCAATTGTGTTGTTGGCTTCTTTCCATAATCAAACTGTTTATGCACACCGTCATTTGCGCACTTTTCTATTTTCGAGAGAGTACATTAACTTTCAACCACAGCTAAGGGGTGCACTTGTGGTTGAAAGTTAGACAATAATTGTATTGTTTCCCTTATATGTGACCGACCGACGTACTTACGGCGGTAATTATGGTATTGGATGTGTGCACGCATGTAAATCTTCATTATTTGGCAACTTGACCAAATATCCTTCCCTCAGTTGTACTCGTTGACTTTTCTCTAACAAGTAATCTGTATAGATGAATGTAGAGTTGTCGATATCTACGTAATTGTCTCTGCTGGAATGTCGTCTGGGCCCACCGCTTATCCATCTCTTGCAGCTTTGTGGCTTTCTTTATTTCTTCGTTATCTGTCTTTTCAGAAGTAACTTGCATCTTGTTTTCTGCTACATGGATCTTGTCAAGCTGATCTTACAAGAACAGTGCTTGTTAATCTTGTGTTAACCTTGGGTGCATGTACCCCCTAGGTGTACGCGACCACCTTCTGGGGGTGCGAGACGCGTCAGATATGTTAGAAGGTGAATCATTGTATACACCATAAAGTATACACAACTCAAATGTTTTTCTACAAAACTGAACAGTGACAACGTGAGTTAAATACACACACATTGTGTAAATAATATTTTCTCAGGACACGCTTAAATCTCTTTTGCATTTCTGTAATATTTTGCGAGTTAGACGATAATGAGGTGTGAGGCTTCTTAAGATGCTGTAAAGGGGTGCAAGACTTCTTACGATGTTGTAAAGGGGTGCAGGCTTCTTAAGATACTGTAAATGGGTGCAAGGCTTCTTACAATGCTGTAAAGGGGTGAAAAGTTTCTTAATGTGCTGTAAAGGGGTGCAATGCTTCTTAATGTGCTGTAAAGGGGACCGAGGCTTCTTATGGTACATTAAAGGTGTACAAAGCTTCTTAATATGCTTTAGGATGGATGGGTTTGAAAAAAAATCGAAAAAAGGTGATTCGTCTTACGAGGACAAAAGACAAAGAAAATAGTCTACGTTACGGCCACAAGGCCTTCGTCAGGAAAGGAAAGAAAGTGAAGGCTAGATAGGACACATAAAAACTAAATAAAATAAAAACTGGGTACTTCCCTGAAGGCAAGAACCGAAATTCTATCAAAATCACTGTCTGTTTGTAAGCGCGTGGCTGAACAGAAAAATGACTTCCGCCGCCCGATGTACACAATGCATACTAAGAAACTAAAAAACGAAACCGGAAAATAAACTACCCAACGTGATAAAAGTGGGGACTGGAAATAGAAGGGGACAGAATGAGTGGGAGATAAATAAATATGAAATAAAAAAATGTATATGGCATACAAATAGAAGAATAGGATAAGAGTGGAAAGAGTAAAATACAGCAAGAGAGGAAAGGGTGACCTCAGACAAAGGTGTGAAAAGTGTTGAGACCGGCTGGTTTTAGACACCCCATGCGGTGGATAAGACGGTTCTCAAGCTGTTCTCGGCTGGCAGTGTCAGAGGAGCAGGATCGGATCGCTGTGACCTGGATGTCGATGGGACCATGGTGGTCAGGACCATTAAAGTGTATAGCAACTGGTGTGGACTTTTGCTGAGCGATGTCATTTAAGTGCTGGCTGAATCTGTCCCCAAGTCGTTTGCCTGTTTGGCCAATATAAGTTTTGCAGCAACGTTTACATATGATCGTATAAATGACATTGCGCGATTCACACGTGAAGCTACTAGTGATGGTGTACGTAGCCTTAGGAAAGGACACCTTCTGGGTTGATATGACATACTTGCACGTGTTGCATCGTGTCCGACCACAGGGTAGTGTGCCAAAGTGAGTGGCATTCTCCTTTGGGAGACGGCTGTGAACAAGAAGATCCTTCAAGTTCTTGTCACGTCTATATGCCACCAAAGGTGCTTCACTGAATACTTTTTGGGTCAGAGGCTCAGCTTGGAGGATAGGGAGGTGGCGGAAAAGGAACCCATCCATCGTATTCCACGTCTTACCGCAGTTCCCCTCCACTTCCTCGATTAATATGCTTTAAAGATGTGCGAGACTTCGTACAATGATTTTAAAGGGTGCAAGGTGTCTTAAGTTGCTGTAAAGGAGTGCAAGGTTTGTAAGTAGCTGTAAAAGGGTTTCGAGGCCGCTAAAAGTTTAAGAAGCACTGATCTGTAAATCTTGTTATCTATCAAATTAAGACTGTGTACTTTCTGTGCTTCTCTATGATGCGGAATGCTGGAGAGTAACAGAGAAGGAAATGTCGAAACTGTCCTCCTTCCAAACAATCTGCCTAAGGAAAATTCTCCGAATCTTTTGGCCAAACACCATCAGCAACCAAGAACTACTTATTCGGAGTAACCAGGAGGACATGCACACCATCATAGCTGGCAGACGCTGGAGTTGGGTTGGCCAGGTCCTCAGAAGGGACCTTGATACCATCACAAGAACAGCTATGCTTTGAACCCCTGAGGGAAAGCGAAAGAGATGCCTACCAAAAACAACTTGACGGAGAACTGTGGAAGCCGAGATGCAAAGAATGAACCAGAGTTGGGGCACTGTACGAAGGATGGCCGCCGACCGAGCAAAGTGGAATCAATTTGTTGCTGCCCTACAAGACGCCACCAGGCGTGATGGCCACTGACTTTTTAGACGGTTGGCGGTTATGGATTAAAGAAGAAGAAGAAGAGTCGTTCCCGGGGATCTGTGGGTGGTGAACGAAATAATAGTATTGCTAATCCCCCAGGCATGTCGTAAAAGGCAACATATGTGGTTGTGCATGGGGCTGGCACTCTAATATGTATACACGTGACATTGGTACAGGATCAACGACTACAAGAACAAGGGGTCTTTGGCGCAAGTTTCCTGCAAGTGGACCAGTTATGGTGTTGGCGCCATGCTCCGTAAGGTGCCACAAAATAATAATGATGATTATTAAATGTAAGCACCAACAGGAACTAACCTCGTTTTTGACAACCCAGACGCAAAATTCTCATTTAAATCAAGCCGCATGTCTAAATATTTTTTTTTAAATTATTGAAAAAAAAAAAAAAAAGATATCCCGTTCAACCTCTTGAATGGTTATAATTAAGATATATATTGTTTTCAATTCCAAATAATATGAACAACCGCCGACATGAGAAACTGGCATCACATCCATCAAATCAATGTAAATAGGGACAATCACAATTGTGCTTATACGTTAAATAAATAATAACAAAATAATAATAATAATATTTTAAAAAACCAAGAATAAACTCTGAACAAGAACAATATTAAAGTGGAGGGGTGAAAAGGCCCGGTGGTTCTAGTTATATAACGGACTTTAACAGATATTTAATTGACTTTCATCTGTTAAAAGTCATATGCATTGTAAGAACAGCATCAGGCGTTCACATTCCCAGCCACTATATATATTAACATTTGTTCGTGTTTATAAGAATCTTCTAAGTCGACGTTTATAACGATGGCTGATGGATCGCACCATATCGTGCACGCTTTTACCAAACAATATCTGACTGCTATCAAAGGAGGCACATTATTGCACCAAGAATATTGGTGACGTGTATCTTGGAAGAATCATAACGTGTTTTAAAAACTCTTTGCGTCCTGTTTGTCTTGAGGAAATCATCGCCGCTTGAAACTGTAGGTTGAGTGCACGATTCCCAGATATTCCGACTAGTCTTGCTGATACTGTAGCAGTTCTCCGCCTAGACGATGGAAGGAGGACGTTCGATTTTTGCTCAGACAAAAGAAATGGGACTGCAGGATTTTGTAACATGGTAGGAATTCAAAATGCAATCAAAAGAAGAGAGAATGTGTAATTTAGTGTTAAATAACGACATATTTTCCCATATCGTAGATGATGATGACGTAATCATTGTTGACCGGTTCTTTCCCAATAAAAGATTTTTTTTTTTTAAATTAATGAAGAAAAATATCCCGTTCAACCTCCGATGGGTTATAATTAGGATATATATTGTTTTCAATTTCAAATAATATGAACAACTGCCGATATGAGAAAGTGGCATCACATTTGTCAAATCATTGAAAATAGGGACAATCACAATTGTGCTTATACGTTCAAAAATAAAATTAACAAACAAAAACCAACAAAATCAAGAATAAACTCTGAACAAGAATAATATTAAAGTGCAGAGGTGTAAAGGCCCGGTGGTTCCAGTTATATAACGGACTTTAACATATATATAATTGACTTTCATCTGTTAAAAATCATATGCATTGTAAGAACAGCATCAGACCTTCACATTCCCAGCCACCGTATATTAACATTTGTTCGTGTTAAATATTGTTTGACTATATTATGCAGTTCCCTAGATCTGTCTATTCTTAACACCTCTTCTATATTTATAGGTAAGTTGGATGCTTCAAATAATCTAATATTGGTATTCTCATTTGTTCATACCTCTTACATTTTAACAAGAAATGTTCTATATTATTGTCTTGAAAGATGAGTAACCAATGAAAGATGAGTAACCATTTGGGTATTATTTCTGTAGGCAGAAATCTTCCGGTGCTAATTGTCAAGTCGATGCTTTTCACTTGAAGGACGAACTACCCGTGCCACCCACAAGATGTGTCTTCCTGTCTGTGATCAAAGAGCGCAGCATTCAAATAAGACGTCTCGGCCCCGAAAGTAAATGACAGTTCGACAGCCTCATGGACATTATAGAGCAGTGCTCAGAATGGCAGAGACAGTTATGCATTAACTTTGTTTATGTTTAAAAGGCTTTTGACAGCATATGGGGACAGCCTATGGAAGATACTGAGAGCTTATGGAACTCCCAGCTGCATTGTTTCCATCATAAAAAGCCTCTATGCTAACATCACATGTAGTGTTGGGCAGAGCAACCTAACTTTTGAGTTGAAGACCGGATTACGACAGGGACGCCCCTTATCAACCACTTTATGTTTGACAGTCATAGACTGGTAGATGCGCCAGACAACAGACAGCAGTCTAAGAGGAAAAAAGATGAACAATGTTTTCTACATTGGAAGGTCTGGACAATGCAGATGACATTGCAATACTCGCTCATTCACATCAACACATTCAAGAAAAAACAGATAGACTAAATAAGTATAGCCAGCAGGTTGGTCTGAACATCAGTCTACAGAAGACAGAGGTCATGACACTCAATGTGGGCAATCCTGATCCCATAACAATAAGGAACCAGAAGCTGGATATATAGTAACACCAGACGGTTGAACACGCAAAGACATCAAAAACAGAATGAATAAAGCGAGAGCAACCTTTGCTAGTCTAAACAACCACTGGAAGTCCTCTCAGTACAGCACAAACACCAAATTAAGATTCTATGAGAGCTGTGCACTTTCTGCGCTTATCTATGGTGCGGAATGCTGGAGAGCAACAGAAAGGAAATGTCGAAATTGTCCTCTTTCCACACAATCTGCCTAAGGAAAATTCTCCGAATCTTTTGGCCGAATACTATCACCAATCAAGGACTGCTTACTCGGAGCAGCCAAGAGGACATGCACACCATCATGGCTGGCAGACGCTGGAGTTGGGTTGGCCACGTCCTCAGAAGACACCCTGATGCCATCACAAGAACCGCTATGCTATGGACCCCGAAGGAAAGTGAAAGAGAGGCCGACCAAAAACAACTTGGCGGAGGACTGTGGAGGCCGAGATGAAAAGAATGAACCAGAGCTGGGGCACTGCACGAAGGATGGCCGCCGACCGAACAAATGGAAGCAGTTTGTTGCTGCCCTACAAGACGCCATCAGGCGTGATGGCCACTGACTGATTTGACAGTCAGTGGCTAAAGATCAAAGAAGAAGAAGAAGATGATGACGTAATCATTGTTGACTAGTTCTTTCCCAATGAAAAATGAATAACCACTTGAATATTATTTCTGTAGGCAGAAGTCTTCCGGCGCAAATTGTCAAGCTGATGTTTTTCACCTGAAGGAAGAACTGCCCGTGCCGCCCACAAGATGTGTCTTCCCGCCTGTGATCAAAGAGCGCAGCGTTCATGGAAGACGTCTCTGCCCCGAAAGTAAATGACAGTTCGACAACGCGCGAATAATCACAGATCACGTGACTAACGCTGTTTTAAACAAGACGTTCCATTTAAAATTTACTGACCAGACTTTGACAATTAAAAAAAAAGACTCTTTACGATAGCGACAACAAATGCTTGTATATTTATTAATACAAGTCATTTTTAAATCTGGCAAAGTATCAAATGTAAAATTTGATTTTTCTCTACAACTTCTTCAATCCTAATTTTTTTTTTCCTCAACATCTTCTCCTTCGATGCTGATTTTTTTCTACATTTTCTGCTTCAATCCTGATTTTTCTGTACATTATCTACTTTAATTATGATTTTCCTCTACATCATCTATTTCAATCCTGATTTTTTTTCCTACGTCATCTACTAAAATTCTCATTTTTCTCTATATCTCCTTCAAACCGGATGTTTCTGTACATCATTTCCATCATTCCTGACTTTTTTTACATCATTTTCTTCAATCTTGATTTTTCTTTACTACGTCCATTTCGATCCTGACTTCTCTCTACATCACCTCATTCAATCCTAATTTTTCTCTCCCAGTCTTCTTCAATCCTGATTGTTCTCTCCACCTTCTTCCTCGATCCTGATTTTTCTCTTCATCATCGTCCTGATTTTTGTCTCCATCATCATCTTCAAGCCAGGTTTCAGTCCACAAATCCGATGTCATTTGGAGAGTTCAGTTGCCAAGCTGTGCCCAACAGTTATTCTCAGTTGTGGTTACCTGTCCTGTACAGCAGAGGTCGAACCCCGGTCGTTCTTGTTCTAACGGTAGTTCCCACCTTTACATTTGGAAAACTTCCACGTCACGTGATGGAGAGGGACAAAAGAGTTTTTCACTTTGGTAAATTTCGGACTAACCCTCTCTCACCAACGCTTAAAAGGGCGGTGTCCCCAGGATAACAGGGCGATGTCGAGATGGCAGCAGGTCATACATTGATCTTATAATGAAGCTGAGCCTAAGAGGTGCCATTTGCCATATATCATTCCATGTCAAGGACCTTTGCAGGGCTCCTTCCCATTGGCCTTGTTGGGCCTGCTGCACCGCCTTTTGCACCCTCTTACCATTCTCAGCTCCTCGTATCTCCTGAACTACCATGTCTCTGCGCTCCCTACTTGATGCCTTGGACCACCAGCGGATGTCTCCATGGCCAACTCCCGTCTATTCGTCTGTGTGTATCCGATTACCTCCCTTAGTTGGAGCGACTCTTGGGCAGCATCAACAGCTTCTTCCACTTTCCACTTCCTCCATGTTGTCAATGAGGGATCATTGTGAGTCTCGCCTTTCCTACTTTGTACTCTTCAACAACTGACTTGAGAGGAAGCACAACTAACTAATCAAAGTCACTTGGTAATTAAGCAAAAGTCTTTGCTCTGCACATGTCGTGTGATAGCTGTCATATTAGCGTTAAATTGTAGCGTGTATTGTGACAGAATGACGTGCACTGTGACAGAATGACGTGTTTTGTGACCGAATGACACAATACTCTCTTAAGCTTTCTGAAAGTCCTATGTGGGCGTTTATTTGTATAATTGTTTTATAACATTTTTTAGTAGATCTTAGTTTTGTGGTCTCTGTTTATAGTTTGCCTTTCGGCTCCTTTTCGCGTAGGCGAGATTATAAGATGTTCCTTTTCAATGAAGTAATCAAAAGCTGTGACTCTTAAGCTTCAGTTAGCATGTATTCACAGTGCATTTAACACTTTTTCTGAGTTATTGTGGTTTAAATTGTATAAATTAGACCCAAAAAAAGTAAAACTTTATTGTTGTAAACGAAGGTCAATAAACACAAAGGAGTCGTTAAATTTTACAATATATTTAGGGAAATATGTTAAACAGCTTTTATTCGAAAACTGAGCAATTTTGGAAGGCAGGTGGGGGTTTACAGAGATACTTCCCTATTTTGACTATGCACGTTTTTTGTCTTTACGCAGTTTCCTCAGAACCTAACCCCGCCTAAGATGCAATAGAACTGTATCTCCTTTCTCACGCACTTATCCACCCACCTATTTACTCACTGAGCCAGACACCTGGTTAACTTGTCTTTACTTTGTTACAGCGGCCTGGCTGGATAACCAACTCAAGTCACACCACTACCCGCATCTGTCACGAGTCCTATATCCAAAGACGACAGAAAAACGTGCGGAAGAGATGACCAAGAACTTATCAACTTCACATCTTTTAAAATAAAAACATGCTTGCAACTTTCAGACCTGTATAAGATGTATGTTACAATCGTGGAATTATTTAAACATTTCTAAACTATCTGAAGCGAAATAAACCAAGATAAGAATACTAAATGTTTTTGTAATGTTTCTACTTAACTCCTGTTCTTCCGTTACACTTTTTTGTTTGATCAAAGTGAGAATATTTGTTTCGCTCTTAAATATTTGTGGCAGGGCTGGCACTTGGGTACTGCGAGCAGTCTGGCCAAACCAGGCAGGACCGTCTTAACAGCATTGTAGGCCCTGGGCAAAGCACGGGAATAAAAATGTAAACGGTCAAAAAATTAAACCTATAGATTTATAATTTAATGGTACTTTTAACAAACATTTCGTCAACTTACCCACGTCATGTTTGATTTGAATCCCAGGACTTTTCAGCGAGATCGAGTAATTATCCACTCTGCCAAGAGATGTCTTATGAACAATATGGCAGCATCCCAGCATGGGGCCCCTAGAATCGTGAGGCCCCTGGGCACTGCCCAGTGTGCCCATGCCTTAAGATGGCACTGATACCAGGCACAACCTTGGAGATGTGCGGAAATGTATTTTAAATAAATTAATTAAATGAAAATGTGAACGTTTTCAATGAACAAGAATAAAGTTTCAAAATAAGAAATAATTTCCACATATCAAACTGGTAGTTGTCCTCTATGTCTATATTCCTTTTGTTTTTGTTTTAAACAGTGTCCATTTGTAATTCAACATAAATAAAGAAACAATTATCCACAATAAGACTTTAGAAACATAAGTGTATTACGTTTGTGTAAAATTGTAACATAAGTGTATTACATGTGTGTAAAATTCTAATATGTAAAATTGTAACATAAGTGTATTATATTTGTGTAAAATTCTAATATAAGTGTATTAGACTTGTGTAAAATTGTAACATAAGTGTATTACATTTGTGTAAAATTGTGACATAAGTGTATTACATGTGTGTAAAATTCTAATATAAGTGTATTACATTTGTGTAAAATTCTAATATAAGTGTATTACATTTGTGTAAAATTCTAATATACGTGTATTACATTTGTGTAAAATTGTAACATAAGTGTAACTGTCTTTTTTTCTTTGTTGATGTGATCACTGGCCCAAGACAGTATACATGTTGTTAGATGTGTAGTGCGAGCGTATGATGAATTGAGTGTGGGTGCGAATGAAGGCGCGAATGTGTTTAGGCTCGTATAGATGTAGATCCTG
Organism: Oreohelix idahoensis; assembly: GCA_024509875.1. Lineage (NCBI taxonomy): Eukaryota > Metazoa > Mollusca > Gastropoda > Stylommatophora > Oreohelicidae > Oreohelix > Oreohelix idahoensis. The sequence goes on along the minus strand of JAMPIV010001214.1, from coordinate 1,027,113 downwards.
CAACCCATACTCTCACATGCAGTAATCAAGGATGCTTTGACACTGCAGGCATGTTTCAAGACATTTATTGACGGGAACACACATAGTATCAACAGGAACAGTCAGTGTAACAAGGTCATGCTGACCTGACATCGATAGGTATACATTTGGCATTCAAAAAGGTAAACATCAGAATAGACGTGCATGGTCAATAGCAAAGTTCTTCAATAATGACAGTTCGTAGCGTCGCCCTTGGCGTCTCTGACTAAACGCGTCAGATGCCTTAGTTACTTTGACACACAGGTGCAACTTGGCACTCCCTGCCAATTGCACATATCAGGCTGTAGTATAATAGCCGAAAGCACAGGCCTCGTTCTGACGTCGGCCGTGTACTTCTGTTAAATAGGTTATCATCAACCCTGCAGTAATACTTATTGTAGATAGAAGTTCCGCCAATCTGCGGCTCCCACAATATATCTTCGTCACTGGATTTCTGGACAATATAAGACTAACAGTCTTGGATGGCTACCTCGAGCACAAATATATAAGTTCTGAAATGGCGGATCAGTGAGCTGCTGTTCACCCTAGGTAATCCTTTACATGTTCTGCCACCGAAAAGCGTAATAATGCATAAAGGTCGGTATTACCTGGAAAATGAATCCTCAGAACTAAACAAGGAATTCTGTCGTCATCCCGACGCACAGAGATTCACTGGGGAAAACTGCCATAGCAGTTACTTCGAAGATTCTCCCCGAAAAACAATGGACTCTTGGTCCCTTCAGAAAAACAGGACCTCCCGGCTTCCCGGAAGTATATCTCACTCCCGCTTAAAAAACCTTCCCATAGGCCTACGCCGAACTGTCAACCTCTGACCCTACAGGTCAAACACAATGAATGAATAAACAAGGGAAGACAACCCCTAATCAACCTGACATCGCAGGTAAAGACACAATTATACTTATGATACAAACATAAGCAAATAACTTGACAGATGACTCCGTCGAAAATGACAGCAACATTACTACCACCCCCCTGTAAAAAAAAAAATGCAATTTTTTTTTTTTTTATGTTCATGAGCAAGATAGCACCAGTATCACTTCTGTGCTCATGCAAACAATGAACCTAATATCAGGTACAATAGAAGAGGGTACAAATCATCTCTCAACATAGGAGAAAATATTTCCTTTAAGCCAAACAAACTAAGGGATACCATTCAAGAAACCTAAGTTGCTGGCAATACCAATCATATATCAAACATTACTAAATAATATAATCATAGCAATATACAAATGTCAATGCTATTTTAGCAACATATCACTGATGGATGGACAAAATGAAATTTGTTAAATTATCTAAACATCATCCAAATACATTTGTATTACAACATATTATGATATTAAGGACAGACCTAAGTCTGAAAATATATCAGGAAAAACTAGGACACAAGATTTAACTGGAATCATGTGGGCATCTAGACAATATGTCCGCCATCACATTATCCGAACCACGGATAGCTCGCACCGTGAAATGGAAAGGCTGAAGAGCAATAGCATAACGAGTAGATCTCGAGCTCTTCAAATCCTTACTTTGCATAGCCGTAAGAGCTTTTTGGTCGGTTTCCATAAAGAAATGCGCGCCCAGAAGGAACCTTTGTAGCTTAAGAATGGACCAAACCATAGCCAACAATTCACGGTCCAAAACCGAGTAATTCCTTTCTGCCGCATTCAGCTTCCTAGAAATATACATTACAGGATGCAGAGTTCCTGAATATTCCTGCATTAGTGCCGCTCCAATCCCAGTGGAAGAGGCATCACTACGAAGGACAAAAGTCTTATCAATCGTCGGTAGTCTTAAGATAGGATGAGATGAGAACAAATTCTTAACCTGATCCAATGAAGATTGGCATTCTTGGGACCAACGCACCATATTAGGAGAACCTTTTTTCAATAACGTTGAAAGTGGTGCCATAATGGAGGACAGATTCTCAATGAATCTTCCATAGAATTGTATCAATCCCAATAGACTACGCACTTGCTTTTTTGTCTTCGGAACCGAGATATTTAATATCTTTGAAATGTTTTGGTCCTCTGTCTTCAACAGACCATGACCAACTCGATGACCTAGGAAGGAAATTTCACTAAACCCAACAAAAGCTTTAGAGGGTTTAGCAGTCAAACTATGCTCACGTAGAGTAGATAGCAATTCCTTTAGACCCACATAGTGTTCTTCCCAAGTATCGCTGAAAAGACAGATGTCGTCTAAATATGCAATGACATCTGCACGATCTGATAGAATTCGTCGCATCATGCGCACGAAAGTCGCTGGGGCGTTCATAAGCCCGAAAGGCATAAAATTCCATTGAAACAGACCCCTAGGTGTCGAAAAAGCAGTGAGAGGTTTGGCGTGTTCCGTCAATGGGACTTGCCAATAACCTTTCGACAAGTCTAGTTTAGTAAAGAATTTAGCTTTAGAAAGTCTAATAAGTAGATCATCTAATAACGGCATAGGTTCAGCATCGAACTTCGTAACTTGATTTAATTTGCGATAATCAACGCAAAGACGTATGTTATTGTCTTTCTTTCGAACAATAACTATCGACGAAGAATAAGCTGAAGTGGATGGTTCAATTATTTGTAGTTGAATCATTTCATCCAATTCTTTCTCGACTTGTGCTTGAAAATGAATAGGTATCGGGTATGGTCTTACTCTGATCGGATTACGATCAGTAAGTATGATGTCATGTTCTATGACATCTGTGTGTCCAGGAATGTCGGTAAGGACATCCTGATATGATTGTAACGTAGAGGATACTTGACGCTGTTCCTCAAAAGACAAGTTGGAAGAGACTGTAACGTCTCTCCACGATTCCGTTGAAGTAAGTGGAATCGCAGGAAGAGGTAAGTTCACGTCAGAAAAAATAGTTTCCTCATCCTGTATAACAGACAGGGATGAGATGTGACCATGTTGAACTGGAGAGTCGTCCGTCGCCTGGAAAATAGGCTGTAAATAGTCTGGACGTTCAATAAACTCTGTTAGCATATTTATATGGAAGGTTTTATGCCTTCCATCCACATCGACAATATAGTCGACATCAGAAATTTTCGAGACTATAGTGTATGGACCCTTCAAGAAATGAGAAGTCTATTCTCTCTTGAGGGCAGTAAGACATATGCTTTGTCTCCAGGACAAAGTTGACGTAGGCGTCTTTTCTTATTAGCAAATCGCCTAGCTTTTTCTTTCGCAAATTCGGAAGATGAAGTTGCTAACCTGCACGATTCGATAATCTTTTCTCTAAGAGCTATAACATATTCATATGACGATTGTGTATCATCGTCAATATTATCGGAAGTTATCAAATCGTGTAACAAGGACATTGGCCCGCGCGGTTGCGCGCCAAAGACAAGTTCGAAAGGAGAAAACCCTGTATGCTCGTTGGGAACCTCTCTATAGGCAAAGAGGACTGCAGGTAAAACCCTGTCCCAATCTTCAGGATGATCCTCCGTTATCTTGCCAAGTAAGTTCTTTAGTGTCCTGTTAAGACGTTCTACCAATCCATTGGACATTGGATGATAAATACTACTGAGAGACCTTTTAATGTCTAGCGTAGCCATTACCTGAGACATAACGTCCGAAATTAACTGAGTGCCGTGATCCGACAGTATTTCTCCGGGGAATCCCAGACGAGAAAATACGAGCCAAAGAGCATCAGCGATATCGACAGTTGATATGCTCTTCAGAGGAATAGCCTCTGGCCAACGCGTGCACATGTCCACGCAAGTGAGGATAAATTGGTGTCCTCTGGCTGACTTAATTTTGAACGGACCAATGATGTCTATAGCCATTTTCTGAAACGGCCGAATCGGAATATCTGCAGCCTGAATAGGAGCAGCATGTCTCGGACCCCTAGACTTGACCTCTTGACAAATTTTGCAAGATCGGCAATAAATTCGGATGTCTTTATTCACGAATGGCCAAAAGAATGACGCAAGGACTCTAGTTTTAGTTCTGGAAAAACCCATGTGTCCCGCACACTGAGAATCGTGTGCATGCCGAAGAATTAAGGCTCTCATACACTTAGGCACAAGAATTTGCGAATGCATAGACTTGTCCGAGTGTTGTACCATTCGTACCAATATACCATTCTTCATAGTAATATACGATTTGTGATTCGTATTTTGATTGGGATCCCCTTTCTTTGCCAGAAGGAAGTATTTCTTCAAAGAAGGATCCTCTTCTTGACGTTTAACAAACGAGTCATGGGAAATCACCAAGTGCTCGTCTTGGCTATCAACTTCATTACTATTATCAGATGAAGTTGGGGGATTAAGAGCTTGAGCTCTTGTCACCACTGCATTGACCGTTTGAATGTTTTTTTTCTTCCCAACTAGAAATTTGTTGCGGGGTGCATTCTTTAACCCCATGAATACGACCGATTATAAGATCCGCAATAGGATTAGGAAGAAGACATGCATGGACATCTCCTGTGAAGAAAGGAGTGTCAATCCTAATAATAGCAGTAGGATAGCTTTCCATAGTACCACCAAATGTAACACATTTGATTGTTTTTCCAGTGGCACAGCAAGGATCTATCAGAGACTCCTTAACCCCGACGGTAGTACATCCCGAATCGAAAAGTACTGAGACTAGCCTATCATTTATTAGACCTTTATCTAAGATGAGAGATCCTCTCCCATCATGCGCAACTGTAGCAGGTAGAGCAGGAAGAGGGTGACCACAACTTAGCGTAGATACAGTCGATGAATCGAACAATGTTAAGCATTGGGGGCATTCAGTTGCTCTCCCAAAATCGAAAGCACAACCAGTGATAGCCCTAGAGTTACCACTATCATTTGCTGTATTACAGGCTCCATCAAACTCTTGTTGCGCAGAGTTTGCCTGTTGGTAAGGTCTTTTCTTGTTAAACCTAGGTCTACCTCGATTATCATTTCCCCTGTAATTATTTTGACTATCATTTCCCCTGTAATTATTTCGACTATCATTTCCCCTGTAATTGTGATCATATTGTCTATTGTACTCATCATTCCGGTTTGAATCCCGGTTTCTAAATTCACCATCGTCATAATCTTGACGTCGAGAATGATTACCTCGAAAATTTGAATAGTTATTATTTGGATAACCTTTGCGAAAGTGTCTCAAATTATTACCACTAAAATTACGAGAACTACCATCTTGTCTCCACTGCATAGACGAAGAACCATCATGTGTTGGATTACTCCGCTTCTGAGTGTAATTTTGATTACTTCCCCTATTCCAATTTTGTTGAGCACCCTGAAATTTTTTTTCTGAAATTAGGGCCATATGGTGTTGCCGAAGCAGCTGGCAACCCTTCTTTCACTTTAGAATTGCTAACTGTAGCATGGGGATGTGCTGTGGCATACTGACAACAGTATTCCTCCATTTCTTTTAAGTTTTTAGGCTTACGCTCATGAAGGAATGCAAGAAAAGAATCATTAACAGATGACAAAACCTTATCTCGCAATAATAAGTCCATTAGACCTTCATATGTTTTCTCAATCTGAGACAACTCAACCCATCGTGTAAATGTACGACGTATCTTTGTAACAAAATCAGAGAAATCTACTCCATTTTCTGGCAACATTGTCCTAAAACGAAGACGATAGTCTTCTTGTTTTAGTTGATATTTTTTTAGCAATGCTGCCCTGACAACATCATAATTAGTCCTCTCATGTTCGTCTATTGTCATAAGAGTAGTCACTGTGTCACCTGTAAAAAATGGCATCAGTTGTTCAACATATTTTTCCTTTTTTATGTTATGCGTATCGCACAAAAATTGGAATCTATCTAGATAATCTGCTACGTCATCCTTTAAAGGATTGAAATGAGGCAATTTAATCCTACTAACAAACTCCCTTGTCGTACTCGAAGTTGTTTGCTGAGCACCCGTACTCGCCAATTTCAATTTCTCTAACTCCAAAATTGCGAGTTTTTCATCAAGTTCCATCTTCTGTTTTCTTTCCTCATGTTCCATTTTTCTGATTTCAGCCTCAGCTTGAGCTTTCCTCTCCTCTGCAGCAGCCTCTTTGTCTAATCTCTTTTGTTCCACTTCTTTGTCTAATCTCTTTTGTTCAGCTTCTTTGTCTAATCTCTTTTGTTCAGCTTCTTTGTCTAATCTCTTTTGTTCAGCTTCTTTGTCTAATCTCTTTTGTTCAGCTTCTTTGTCTAATCTCTTTTGTTCAGCTTCTTTGTCTAATCTCTTTTGTTCAGCTTCAAATCTCCTTTCCTCCACCTGCATCTGCAATTTCTTTTGTTCAGCAGCAATATCAGCTTCTCTGTCTAGCCTTTTTTGTTCAGCAGCTGCTTCTCTTTCTAATCTCTTCTCTTCAGCCATAGTTTTTTTTTCCTCTGCAGCAGCCCTTCTCTCTTCAGCAGCTAATGCTTTGTCATACTGAGCAACAGCCCACTGTTCTAACTGTTGACCAGTCTTATCAAGGGCTCTCCCTTGTGTAATAAAGTAGTCCAATGTAGACATCTTGTCTACTGAGATCAGTAACTTGCAGAAGCAAATATATTAAATTATCCCACTTTAATGGGAGACAAGTCTGAAATGATAGACTTGTATACTCACTTCACTTTCTTTCACACTCTTAGTCTTGTTTATAATGTACCCAAAAAATCACCTGAGTACCTGTGGAAAAAAAAAATCCCTTATATCCCACTCACTATGGGCACAAGTCTTTTTTATAAAGAACTTGAATATGTATTTCACCTTGTCTCAATCTTTGTAGATAACAAGTCTTTTATCAAAGAACTTGTATAAATATCTTATATAATATTTTATTAAGAAACTCTATATGAAGAGTCTATCTTATCAATAATATCAAAACATGACCAAGTATGTGTATGTAGACTGTGTATGACAGTAATGTAGTACAAACAAAAAAAAAAAAATACAAAGACAAAGATACAAAACAATACAAATGGCAACACTGTTTTAACCAAAAATGTGTAGAGAAATACACAAGAAAGGAGAGACCTACAGAATACAAACAAAAACAAATCGACAATCAAAACTGAAAAACAGACAAAATATTACAAAAACAACGTTAAGTACAATTACATCACAGCTAACATCAATAGCGACCAATTGTCACTAGCAAATTTCCAAATTAAGAAAATTTGCACCTACAGAACGCTTACAGTAAGCCTCGATCAAGTGGCATATTTACCGTAAGACCCACCAACCGAAAAACCCGCAGAAAAATACACAAAACAGTAGAAATAACATAAACATATAGCAATCAATTTCAATGTGTTGCAGAACAAGTTCAGTCACAGCTGAAACTAAAATAAATTTCTTGCTCCTTGCGAACACAGAAACGAAATGTCAAACGCGCACTGAACGTCAAATCCACTGTAACATAAAGTGGTATTCACGAACCAAAGTTACTATGACCTTCTCAAATTACGCCTTGCACATTGAATGTTTACTATTTCCACGTACTGTTTACAGACACTTGACCTCCAACAATGTAGCTTGAATGCTCTGACCTAGAAAAGTCTGTTGTTGAATGAAACGTGTAACAACCAGCAGTACTGTTTACAATAGGAACCCGCCTTCTATGCAGTTATGGTCCACGTAGCAAATGCCTAGTAGTTAACTTCAGTACATGTCTTGTTATGCTTTATGTAGCATTATAATATAAATGCTCGTACTGTTTATTTGGGTCAACCGTTGATGACCTATATCTGTCCTGTTGTAGCCAAAACTTGCAAGTGTAGAATTAGCGCTGTGTGTTACGGCTGTCCCGTGTGTAGCTTAGACCCACAGATCAGAAGTGTAATGTGTACTTGTCCTTCTTGTAACTTTCTCGACAAAACTGGAGACATCATACATGTAACAGCCAACCAGGAATGTAAATTTCTGGATCCATAAATGTCAACAATAATGTCAAATGCTCGCTCTGTTCTTTTTAAACCCACAGATCTGGTCCATCAGAAATGTAAGTTTCTAGGCCACATTGGCGACAAGAAATGTATCATAAGAGCCCACGTAACTGGTCCACCAGAAATGTAACTGTCTTTTTTTCTTTGTTGATGTGATCACTGGCCCAAGACAGTATACATGTTGTTAGATGTGTAGTGCGAGCGTATGATGAATTGAGTGTGGGTGCGAATGAAGGCGCGAATGTGTTTAGGCTCGTATAGATGTAGATCCTGCAACCCATACTCTCACATGCAGTAATCAAGGATGCTTTGACACTGCAGGCATGTTTCAAGACATTTATTGACGGGAACACACATAGTATCAACAGGAACAGTCAGTGTAACAAGGTCATGCTGACCTGACATCGATAGGTATACATTTGGCATTCAAAAAGGTAAACATCAGAATAGACGTGCATGGTCAATAGCAAAGTTCTTCAATAATGACAGTTCGTAGCGTCGCCCTTGGCGTCTCTGACTAAACGCGTCAGATGCCTTAGTTACTTTGACACACAGGTGCAACTTGGCACTCCCTGCCAATTGCACATATCAGGCTGTAGTATAATAGCCGAAAGCACAGGCCTCGTTCTGACGTCGGCCGTGTACTTCTGTTAAATAGGTTATCATCAACCCTGCAGTAATACTTATTGTAGATAGAAGTTCCGCCAATCTGCGGCTCCCACAATATATCTTCGTCACTGGATTTCTGGACAATATAAGACTAACAGTCTTGGATGGCTACCTCGAGCACAAATATATAAGTTCTGAAATGGCGGATCAGTGAGCTGCTGTTCACCCTAGATAATCCTTTACATGTTCTGCCACCGAAAAGCGTAATAATGCATAAAGGTCGGTATTACCTGGAAAATGAATCCTCAGAACTAAACAAGGAATTCTGTCGTCATCCCGACGCACAGAGATTCACTGGGGAAAACTGCCATAGCAGTTACTTCGAAGATTCTCCCCGAAAAACAATGGACTCTTGGTCCCTTCAGAAAAACAGGACCTCCCGGCTTCCCGGAAGTATATCTCACTCCCGCTTAAAAAACCTTCCCATAGGCCTACGCCGAACTGTCAACCTCTGACCCTACAGGTCAAACACAATGAATGAATAAACAAGGGAAGACAACCCCTAATCAACCTGACATCGCAGGTAAAGACACAATTATACTTATGATACAAACATAAGCAAATAACTTGACAGATGACTCCGTCGAAAATGACAGCAACAATAAGTGTATTACATTTGTGTAAAATTTTAATATAAGTGTATTACATTTGTGTAAAATTCTAATATAAGTGTATTACATTTGTAGTCTTGACATATGGATGCGAGTCATGGGCGGTGACTACAACCCACAAAAGCCAGATCCAAACCTCAGAAATGAGGTATCTGAGGAGAGTGGTTGAAGTAACAAGAAGAGACATGGTCCGCAACCAGACGATACGTCAAGGCCTAAAATCCCATCCGCTGCAGACCCAAATAGAACAGTCCCAACTAAGATGGTTTGGCCATGTCTGCAGAATGGGAGAAGATCGGCTACCACGACAAGCATGGGAAACAAAGAGCCAGGGATCCAGACCTCCAGGACGACCCAGAGTCCGCTGGGAGGACAACATTAGACAATCTTTGAAGGACCGAGGACTAGAATGGAACCAGGCCAGGATGAAGACAGCTGATAGAATGGTCTGGCGCTCGCTCTTCCAAACCTCTACACCTCACGGTAGAAGGGGAACGACTAAGTATGTAAGTAAGTATTACATTTGTGTAAAATTCTAATATAAGTGTATTACATTTGTGTAAAATTCTAATATAAGTGTATTACATTTAACATCAGTATGTGAGGCCTCACGTGTGTCATCTGATATAACAAGGGTAGTCCCATAGCAGATACTGCCATAGGGGAGTGAGATGTTAGAGACTTTACTATACCTGGTGCAGCATAGAGAAATGAGGTGACCAGTTCCCTTCCTCACTCAAGAGCAAAGTTAGGTACCCATTTATAGCTTGGTGGACTGGAGTGTGTCGATACTGTGAATCAAACCCAGCACCGGGAGCCGCGCTAGCGTAGTGGATACAACACCGCTCTGGCGACCGGGTGATTCAGGATCAAACCCGGGCGACGGCATTTGAGGATTTTTCGTCGACCGGGAATTGAACTGGATTAACTCGAGACCTGGCGAGGACATTTGAAGGAATGTCGTCGACCAGGGATTGGCGGCTCCTGAGCCGACCCAGCTCTAATGGGTACCTCCGAAATCGGCGAGTATCTGCCTGAATGGCGAGGGACACCTGTCTCTGTACAAGAAAAGGGATACTCACGTAAAATCAATGTCAGGTTAGACATTAATAATAACCTGAGATTTCGCCTCGAGTATTAGCGGGCGTACGAAAAAAAAAAAAAAAAAAAAAAACCCAGCACCTTTATCATGACAGACCAGCATTCGAACCACTCTGTCACTCGGACATTCCCATCTGATATACATGAAACAAAGGTCAAAACGAGATGGAATACTTGACATTTGACAAATAAGTTGAGTTTTTTTTGTTTGTTATTTTCTCTCGAAATAACATTAAACACAATAATACAAAACAAACTAACACCTAAAAAAGTCAATAAACTGACAAAGGAGAATGAAAGCAAATGGCTGCCCACTTTGATATCATGCGCTGAGCCAACAGCATCTCATGCAAAGTTGTAATGTTAATGTGACATTATTTTATGCAACAAACGGTAGTTAATAGTCTTTATTGTGACGTTTGTTTCAGATAAATTAGGTGGATAGAAGTGAAGAAAAAACAATTTAAAAAAGGGAGTAACTTTTCTATCAGCCTGTTATTTTATGAGGTGTCAAGCTGCATATAAATATAAAATAATTTAAACTCAGTAGCCACAATGACAGTGTTATTTTTTATAAATAATTACAGTAGTTCATTTAAAATGTACAGGCTTAACCTACAACAATAATAATTAGGTGTATTAAAGTTTGATGGTACTATGCTGTTTGTTGTCATAGACATGGCAGTCATTTTGGATTTTAATGCTGTATAGTTATTAGATTTGCTAAAAACTGAAGGAAAAATAAAGTATTCCTTGAAACAGAAATTAAACAATCTGAGATCAGGATATAAAGTCTGGATATGAAGAGATGGGTGTTGGGCTGCTGACATCTTTGATATAAAGAGATGGATGGAGGCCTAATATATTTATGGTCCCATTCGAGCAGAGGTGATATGGTGAGAGCTATGTGAGAGAAAGGTGTGAGAAATAGTCCTGTACGAGGAGAACTGTGTAAGAGAAAATACTGTCTTGGATTGAGAAAATTGCCCAACCCAACCTATCTAGTACGACACACTTTAATGGAGACGTGTTTTCTCACTTGATACTGATTCAAATTACACTACCCTCACGTACGCACACACAAACAATTGTTGTGACATAAATATGTACATACGTAGACACAGACAGGTAAACTAAGGGTCACATATATATGGCAGGGGAGGTTTTTTTTTACCAACACCAATAACTTAAGGTTTAGTAAGTTTATTATATCGTTATAAAAAAAATAGATCAAAAAAAAACATCAATACATATTTATCATTACATCCGTGAATTTATGTTACATCAAAGAAAATATACCCTCATAGACCCTCCCTCTGGTATATGGAAAAACTAGGAATGATCCAAACCGAGGTTATTTACCCAAAGGATCAAACAAATGATTTAACAATGGGAGTGGGGGGTAGTCAGGATGAGTAAAGGGTATGTCCTTAAGTTAACTATCCTGTGGGCCTTTCAGATTTGAGTGAGAGGTAAATAAGAAAGAAAAAAAGAGAGAGAATGTTATATTAGTAGTCACTTAAGAAAATAAATTCTTTCGTTCCGTTTCACTCTCTACATACATACAGTGAGCTCACTACATACAGGCTTACCCCTCTGCCGACGCTGCATACGTTCCATGGAATTAAATCAAACACAATGTATTTAAGACTATTATATGTCCTGTTGTTTGTCCAGTTCAGCCCCAGAAAACTCCGTCTAGGCAACTGCTATTTTTCTCGGAGATTCGCTGAATTGGTGCGTTGATTATATTTTTCCTGGGGGTTGTATTCCTCTTCGTACTGCAGGTATTGGGTTGGGATAAGTTTTTTTTCTAGGTTTCTGTCGCAGTGAATGTGAAAATATTATCAAACCGCAGAATGGTACTTCCAGGCTGGTCTCGGAAGGAAATAGCAGAGTATGACCCGTGAATGTTCTCTGTAGAATTTTGGGTGGTAGGAAAAACTGTACTGTCATATGGGTTTGACTAAAGAAAATTAGTGCTGTAACTTCTGCCGCGTCAGGCCAGGGAACTTTATATGAATCAGATAAAACAAATCTTCTGGCATTGTCCGTTCCAATTTAACCTTTAACACAATTTAACATTGAAGGGCTCTGGTTATTTAGCCGCTCTCATGGGTTGAGAAGGTGGACCTATAAGGGTCTCTAACATCAGATTTTTTACTGTCAATGTTTGTATGTTTAGGAACATATAATTGGGATGCCTTAAGCCATCTGATCATGTATCTCTATAAAACCGTTGGATCGAAAAGGTATGATCACCTGTATAAAGAAAATATAGAGAACAGGTAATCCTACTATAATTATATTCTAACACCCCCGTTTTAGGTAAGACCTGTAAAATCGCTCCGGTATTTATTTATTTATATTAAAAAGAACTTCACGAGTGACTAGCTAATGTATCGCTTTTACCACTAGCTATGAACAGTTAATTACTCAAAATTTACACAAGATGAAATAGAAATATATGGTTATTAAAACAATTTCGATCACCTAGCGTCTTAAAATTATGTTATGCATCTATTACTCGGAAAATAACGGATAGTTACATTTTCGATTTACATCTGGAGAACTTTGTTATAGGTTTATTTAATAGGTTTAAATTAACACAAAAATCCAGTGAAATATAATGAACTTTACACGTTAAAACTCTAATAGGTTATTACCGCAGCACACATAATGAATTCAGACTCCACGTGTAGAAGAAATCCAAGATTCTTGTTGATTCTAATATATGAGCTAGGTACTTCTTCAACTTTCTGGCGCGAATGATAACTGCATTTTTAAGAGATTTCTATATATATTAATTGAATGACAAGTATTAGCCACATGCGAGATTTCTAGCCTCTCTTGATTCTCGGGAACTTTTTAGTTTTGGGTTGCGCGTCAAAGCTCTTTTTCCCCAACTTTTACCGCCAGACTCCTCCGTTCCTTTTCGTCCTGCCGAGATTTTCTAACCCTAGTAGACGAGTTCACGTTCACGTGTTAACCAGCGGTGTGAAAGCTCTGTTCACTCTTAGAGACTCCAACAGTCTTTGATAACTGACTGCCTGCCGCTCTGGCGATGCCTCTTTGAAGAAATGACAGACAGAGATCCAGAGATAGTTTGATCTTAATAGCTCGAGAGAAGACAGTAAGCGTGGCTAAACTACAATAAGACAAAAGCGAATGACATGGCTGTTAGCATGATAACTTATTGCATACCAATTAGCACGCGTGGGAATTCCACGTGGGATAATGCATACTAATTAGCACACGTGGGGATTCCACATGTGATCCACATTGGCGATAAGATTACAACAAAATTTGAGGGGCCGCTGGTGAGATTCAAGTGTAGGGTAGCTTCTATTTTCATACGTGACAAAGACAAAATTTTAATTTAAAGTATTGCAGACTTATTATTATGGATCAAAATGATAAGATAGCTGCAAAACGAGCTGCAGATGCTAAGAGGAAGAGACGATCGCGTCAGTCACATTGAGCAAGAGAGACTCTAGAAGAAGCAGCACAAAGACAAGCACAGCGTCAGTCACAACGAGCAAATCAGTCTGCAGAAGAGCATGAATCTCAACGCTCTGCAGAAGCTTTTCGCATTCGTCAATTGAGAGCATCACAACGAGCAAAGGAGACTTCAGAAGAAGCAACCAAACGTAGAGCAGCAGCTGCACAACAAGTGAGACGATCAAAAGCTGCACGTAGTCCAACAATTCCAAATCATGATGCCTTTGATGAGAATGCAGTTGCTGTACACAACTGCGACCCAATGGATCAGGAATGTCAGTTCTGTCACTCTCTCAATTTTCAAGTGGAAAGATCAACCGATGTTACACTCAAATATTGCTGCCATAAAGGAACAGTGCTGTTGGAGCAAGGAGAGCAGAGACGTCCTTTTACTCCGTATCTCAAGGATCTTTTGAGCAACCCAGCACATCCACAACATCGACATTTTAAGGAAAATATCCGTTCCTATAATTCAGTCTTGGTCTTTGCTTCCATGGGTGCCCAAATCGATCGCTTTGTTGGACGTGGACCATATGTGTTTAGAGTGCATGGACAGATCTATCATTTGGTTTACTTTCGTCATTATTGACGGGTTATTGCTAATATATATATATATATATATATATATATATATATATATATATATATATATATATATATATATATATATATATATATATATATATATATATATATATATGATAGGAAACTCTTTACAGAGCGATACAACAGGAAGCAATCTGATCATCAGAAGCAGTCCCCCCATCCGACAAGTGTTTCGGCCCGATTACTCCTTTACACTCTAAGGGGGGCGGGCCCACTTGGGTCATGACTCCCAAGCGTCTCAGCTTCCTGTTGTCTTGTATCGAAAATGAATCCATTTCACTTATGGTAGCAACTTTTAAATCCACAACGCCAGCCGTGGAGGCAATTGTGAAAGTAACAAAGAGAAGACAAATTATTCCGTTCGTTCTGTCGCCCTTCACAACTAAGGACCCACACTGAGACACTAGCGCGCAGCCGATGAGCCTTAGCCCCTGCGCGCCGCAAGCCACTGAAATTTTGTACCTGACACACCCTATAGTATACATCGCCTGTTGCCCCAGAGTCGCAGCCCTTTCACTAGTACACCAAAAAAACTCAGCGTTGTGGACTTAGAAAAATGTTGGTGTTTTCTGCAGCGTTTATTGTCATGATTTCCATTGCCCATTGCGGTTGTTCCACAGCCAGCCTGATGCCTTTTCGGCAGTTTCACTAAGCCTCTTCAGTGCCCTTGTTCTAGAATGTCCCTTCAGCCCCAACTGTTTCAATAAATCATACACCAATGCAGCCACAAGCCCTCTTGCGCCCACTTCAACCGCCATGACCCTTGCACTGAATCCATCATGTCTCAGATCCGCGGCCAGATCGCTATACTTGGCCGCTTTGAATGAATGTTGCTCGTCTACTCTCTGGATATGCCCCCCGTCCAGGTAGGTCTACCGCCATCTCCCAGTCGTTTGCACAGTCAAGAAGAGATGGTAAACTGCTACCAGGTTTACTCAGTTTGGGGTGTGCTGACTTTCCTGCCCTCAGAAAGTATGTGTTTGCGGTGTCTGGCCGGACTTTGCTATTCGCTTTCATTCTTGCCTGATCTATTGTCGCAGCAAGCTCATTTAGCACTTTGTTATGGCACCAAGTGTATCGCCCTTGCCCTAATGCCACCTTACACGCTGAGATATATATATATATATATATATATATATATATATATATATATATATATATATATATATATATATATATATATATATATATATATATATATATATATATATATATATATATATATATATAATTTGGATAAGTAGGTTATAAAGAGCCATCTGTTAGATCAGGACATAGCACTGGGACAGCTATAAAGAGCTATGGGTTAGGTCTCATCATGCAACAACTACAGGAATACACTTAAAGAGCTACAGGTTAAGTTAGAACACAAAGCTTAGATAAGACGATTATGATGTCCGATCAAACAACTTGATACAAAGAGCTGTGAGTTAAATCTAATCCACTTTGTTCACACTCTGATTCAGTACAAAACACACACAAAACACACAGTGAAGCATTTATTCATAGTTATTTGACTTCAATATATTCAATAAATAAAGTTAATGAAGCTTTCCAATACAAAATATTTTTTAAATCATCATAAGAACACACAAAAGTATCAACAAATTATTTGATATTAAACAGCCAGGAAGCCCTCACTAAAGTACTTGGCATAGGAACACAGGAATATATACAGAAAATATCTTAAATCTAAAGGTGATGAGTTATTCTCAGCAATGTTTGTGATGAGAACACTCAAAATATATATACATATTATATTTAAAAGTTTATAAATCATACCTAAAAGTTTATGAAGCTTTCACAAAAGCAATATTACATTTATAAGAACAATAATTATACAAACACATGTTTACAGTATCAAAATATCCTAAACACTGTTTTGGTGAATAGACAACACATCAGCTGACTAAGTGATGACAATATATCAGCTGACTAAATGATGAGAATGTGCCAGTTGACTAAATGATGAGAATGCATCAGCTGACTAAATTATGAGAATGTGTCAGCTGACTAAATTATAAGTCAGCTGACTAAATGATGAGAACATGTCGACTGACTAAATGATGAGAATGTGGGAGCTGACTAAATGATGATAATGTTGCAGCTGACTAAATGAACAGACCATGTCAGCTGACTAAATGATGATAACATATCAGCTGACTAAATAAAGAGACCATGTCAGCTGACTAAATGATGATAATATGTTAGCTGACTAAATGATGAGAACACAACAGCTCACTAACAAATGACTACAAAAGCCATTTAATCTTTCATGACTGTTGCACCAACTGAAGCAATTTTTATTGGTGACTTGGCTCTTCTGTCCCATAACTATAATCAGATGCAAGACAAAATGAAAATATCCAATGAGAAGTCACAACAAGTGGGTCTGAAAACACACAAGGAAAAGACAAAGATAGTGAGAATTAATGCAGGAAATGGCAACAAGATTGAACTTGAAGAAACACCAATACAAGATGTAGAATCAAACACACATCTTGGCAGCAATATAGACACAGTTGGAGGATCACACAATGATGAAAGGCTAGAGGAGTTTTCATTGCATTGGGAAGTTTTTGGAGATGAAGAGAAATCAATGCAAAAATAAAAATCTTCAACTCACATATACAGTGTATGAGTCTGAAACATGGATAACAACAAAAACACCAACCCAAAAGCTACAAACTTTCATAAATGGATGCTTACACAGAATAGAAGGAATGAGGTGGTATGACAAGATCAACAATGTGGAACTGATGACAAGAACAAGACAAGTGCCAGTGGAACAAGAGATGAGAAGATGCTGGTGATGGAAAGGATACACATTGAGGTAACCTGCTGATAGCATTACAAGGCAGTCCTTGATCTGGAATCCCCAGGGTAAGAGAGGCAGAGGTAGCAAAAAGCACATGGAGAAGAAAACTGACAGAAGGACTCTGCATGTGTTTGTTGAAGACCTGTGCTATGTGGGGAGCTACAGGGTATAGTTTAATGAATCAACACAGCATTTCAGTCACAGGAAATCATCATCTCTCAAACAATTTCACAATTAACAAACCCTGCTCAAATCAACACAGCATTTCAGTCACAGGAAATCATCTTCTCTCAAACAATTTCACAATTAACTCTTAAAGGCCGGAACAACGTTGGTAGCGTACATCCGCAAAACCCCTAGAAGCCAAAATGACGTTGGGATCGTCACTTTTGTGTTCCGTGAAATTTGTTCCGTTTTTCGTAATTTAGTATTTTAACATAACGGAAGTTACCCTTTTTTTATTCAGGAGAGCGCTATCTTCGAGTTGTAACTCAGAAGCATGCTTGTTCTAGCAAATTTCACTGTGAAAAAATGGTAAATCTGTCAGCTTTCGATCAGGTGATTGTTGTTGTTTATACAGACAATGTCTAGCGAACCAACCACATCATGTTTATCAAAACGTAGGTCTTCTTTATCTGTAGAAAAGGCTAGGGAGCTGTGTATGTTTGAGGAGTTTAGTGAAAATGATGATTTCGAATTTGAACTTAATGAAGAAGCTAGTTCTAATAAGGAGGGGGCGTGGTGACAGCCAGGCCCTAGTGCTACAAAACGACAAAAAGTTTTGACCAAATCATCGACAAAAAGGGGGAAAAACATTAGTATCAAGGAGCAATTGGTAATGAATGGATTTCAGTACCAAACATCAGTATTACAGAGACCCAAAACGCATTCAGATTTCTTCCCAAATATGGTCGCAAACCAGGAGTACACGATGACTTAGGTCTTAGTGAGGCATCAACTCCTTTTGACTGCTATAGGACATTGTTTACTGATGTCATTGCAAATTCAATAGTACATTCTGTAAATGAGTATGCAAAACTTAAAGTTCTTAAAAATAATCCATCCCTAAAAAGAACCAGATTTTCCAGCTGGACAGCACTATCAAACTATGAGTTGTTAAAATGTATGGCTACAATAAATGCTATGGGCATTGATCCCAGACCTTCTATTAGAGACTATTATTCATCAGAAACTGATTGCCTTTATGCTCCATTTTATCACAAAAAACTTTGAAAGAGATAGATTTTTGTCTGTCTATCAAACAATGTTGCATGTGGGAGAGCCTGATGCTGAGGGAAAAAGTAAAGTGGAGCCATTCATCAACTCTTTGATTGAAAATTTCAATGCCTTTACGCCCTTTGAAAATGTTTCGGTTGATGAAATGATTGTAGGATTTAAAGGGAGATGGAAATACAAGCAATTTAATGCAACTAAGCCTAGTAAGTATCATATAAAGAGTTTTGGTCTTGTTGACAGTACCACTGGGTATGTTTTATCCCTGCTTACGCATTATGGAGCGGATACCTCATATGATCCAAGCACAAACACCAATAGTGGGATGGCAATAAAAGTCTTTGGAACTCTATTACAGCAAATTGGAACTGGTTATCATATTTTTGCAGACAGGTTCTACACCACCAGGGCACTCATTGACTATTTGCTTCAGCAAAAGCAATACTATACTGGCACCCTCCAGTCAAACTGAATTGGCTTTCCATTAGAAATAAAAGCACTTTCCATACCACACATGGAATGGAAATGCTGGCAAACTAAAGATTCATCTTTGCTTTGTATTGGATGGAGGGATAAGAAAGCAAAAAAGCCAGTAATCATTGTTTCCACCAAAACAAATACAGGAATGACTACTACAACAAAACCAAAGCCAATTACAGTCCATGACTATAATCAGAGCATGAATGGATGTGACCGCGCTGATCAAATGCTTGGATATTATGGCATTCACAAATGACGCAGCAACAAGTGGTTGGAAAAAATATTCTACTGGATAATGGAAATTACTTGTACCAATGCTTTCATCCTCTATAGGCTCACAGGCAGTACAAAAATGACATTAAAACAGTTCAAAATATCTCTGATTGATGCTTTGCTTCAGTGGGCCGCAGATCTAATGCCTGAGCCACAGAGGAGAATCAAGGCAACCCCTGGAAGACCAAGGACAGCCAACCCAATTCAGAGGCTTGAAGGAGCTAAGCATATGATAGCTTACACAGAAAAAGACAGAAGATGTAGAGTCTGCAGCAAACCAGATTCTCCAAAAAAAACAAATTTTATTTGCGAGGGTTGCGATGATTATCCTCACCTCCACCCAAAACACTGCTTCAAGATATGGCATACACAAGCCACCATTAACTAAAATGTAATTATCCTTTCAGATAAAATTGTATACATATTGTTTATGCATAATAATGTAAGTACAATACAATATATGATTTACTTTGAATATGACCTTTTTGTTTCCAAATTTTAATAATGATGGTACAGTCCGCTGGAGAGTCTCTTAAACATTAACAAAACATCACAGAAAGCTGAAACTTGTAATTAATATTCATATATGGATTAGTGTTATTTAAAAAAAACCATGGAGCACTTTGGATAATATTTCAGTCTTTATGCATGGGTTGGTGGATACATTTTTCATTCACTAAAATGAATTTTTTAAAAAATTGTTTACATTATTACTCATAATTGAATATAATATGAAGAATAGCACTTAAAAGCCCCAATATTATAATTCTAAATATATTTATCTTTACTGTGAAACATAATTTGTGTGTCTTTTGTTGTGTAATATCAACACAATATATGATTTAATTTAAAAGTTCACGAGGCCTTGAATATCTTCTTTTTTATTTTAATGATGATGGTATGGTCTGCTGGATGGTCTGTAAAACATTAACAAAATATCACAGGAAGCTGACACTTGTAAATAATATTCATATATGGATTAGTGTTATTCTAAAAGATGCTGGAGCACTCTGGATAATGTTTCAGTTTTTATGCATGGGTTGGTGAGTACATTTTTCATTCACTAAAATTAGTTTTTTCTTGAAAGTGGTCTATATTATTACTCATAACTGATTACTATATGTAGAATATCACTAAAAGTCCTTCATATACTAACTCTACATTCATTTATCTTTACTGTGATATATAATATGTGTGTCTTTGTTGTATAATAACAATACAATGTATGATTTAATTTAAAAGCTTCACACGGCCTATAATGTCCTTTTTCTTTCCAAATGTCTATAATGTTTATATGGTTCGCTGGATGGTCTGTAAAACATTAACAAAATATCACAGGAAGCTGACACTTGTAAATAATAATCATATATGGATTAGTGATATTTTAAAAGATCCTATAGCACTCTGGTTAATATTTCAGTCTATTGCATGGGTTGGTAAATACATTTTTGATAGACTAAAATTAGTCTTTTCTTGAAAGTGGTCTTTTCTTGAAAGTGGTCTATATTATTACTCATAACTGATTACTATATGTAGAATATCACTAAAAATCCTTCATATACTAACTCTACTTTCATTTATCTTTACTGTGATGTATAATATGTGTGTCTTTGTTGTATAATAACAATACAATGTATGATTTAATTTTAAATCTTCACGCGGCCTATAATGTCCTTTTTCTTTCCAAATGTCTATAATGTTTATATGGTTCGCTGGATGGTCTGTAAATCATTAACAAAATATCACAGGAAGCTGACACTTGTAAATAATATTCATATATGGATTAGTGATATTTTAAAAGATGCTGGAGCTCTCTGGATAATATTTCAGTGTTTATGCATGGGTTGGTGAGTACATTTTTCATTCACTAAAATGAATCTTTTCTTGAAAGTGGTCTATATTATGACTCATAACTGAATACTATATGTAGAATATCACTAAAAATCCTTCATATTCGAATTCTACATTCATTTATCTTTACTGTGATGTATAATATGTGTGTCTTTGTTGTGTAATAACTCAGAAACTTTAGAATTTATAAACGTACTGCTTTAAGGTACAAAAATAATTCTGGCAAAACTGATGAAAAAATTCCGGCCTGCAAGAGTTAACAAACTCTGCTCAAATCAACACAGCATTTCAGTCACAGGAAATCATCTTCTCTCAAACAATTTCACAATTAACAAATCCTGCTCAAATCAACACAGCATTTCAGTCACAGGAAATCATCTTCTCTCAAACAATTTCACAATTAACAAACCCTGCTCAAATCAACACAGCATTTAAGTCACAGGAAATCACCTTCTCTCAAACAATTTCACAATTAACAAACCCTGCTCAAATCAACACAGCTTTTCAGTCACAGGAAATCATCTTCTCTCAAACAATTTCACAATTAACAAACCCTGCTCAAATCAACACAGCATTTCAGTCACAGGAAATCATCTTCTCTCAAACAATTTCACAATTAACAAACCCTGCTCAAAGCAACACAAAATGCATAAATCTGGGAGTGAGCACACACAGAAAGCATTCAGCAACATATGTACAACCATATGAAGTCAGCAGTCTGTCTCAGGTTTCTCTTCTCTTGCCATAATTCAGTTTCTTCTTTAACTTTGCTAGTGAATCCTATGCTATCAGTCTGCTTCTCTCATGGAACAGATATTTTTGAAGAACATTTACAATTTGTTTGTCTTCCCCAAACAGATTTATGTCTGTCTGTCCACTCGTTAATTTGTTGAACAGATGGTATTTGAGTCTTCCACAGCCGATTCTCAGTCTTAAAATTATCACCTGATCTCTTCTGGGTAAGGAGTAGTTTGCTTGTGTTATATATGGGAGTTCTCTATGACATTTTACTTTGAAGTTATATTTTATTATTGCATTTATCTCTTTATATGTTGCCACATATTTAGTTTGACAATTTCTAGCTTGACCTTAACACTATGTCACTAAGGCCTATGTGTCAAATCTAAAGAAACAGGTTGTTGTTCAAAGTCTTTTAGCAGAGCTGATACCTTTTCTGCATTGAACATTGTAATTATTATGCCACATTGTGTTATCTTTATTTGTACAACTGATCTTTTGTCAATAAATTTTTCTATCATATTTATGATCTTACTATCAGGCAATGCTGTAAATCGACAAATTGAAAACACTCGATGAGAGGTCACAGCAATTGGGTCTGAAAATACACAGGGAAAAGACAAACATAATGAGAATAAATGCAGGTAATGAAAACAGGGTTGAACTTGAAGAAACACCAATACAAGATGTAGAATCGTACACATATCTTGGCAGCAATATAGACAAAGTTGGAGGGACAGACAGTGATATCAAAATAAGAATACAAAAAGCAAGAGGAGCTTTCATTGCATTGGGAAATATGTGGAGATCAAGAGAAATCGGATCCAACATGAAAATAAGAATCTTCAACTCAAATGTGAAGTCAGTCCCTATTGTATGGCTCCGAGACATGGAGAACAACAAAGCTACATACGTTCATAAATGGGTGCTTGCGTAGAATAGAGGGATTAAAATGGTATGACAAGGTTACCGACGTGGAACTGATGACAAGAACTAGACAAGTGCCAGTGGAACAAGAGATGAGAAGAAGATGATGGCGATGGATAGGACACACACTGAAGAAACCTGTTGATAGCATTACAAGGCAGTCCTTGTTCTGGAACCCCCAGGGCAAGAGAGGCAGAGGTAGACCAAGAAGCACATCGAGAAGAGAGCTGGAAACAGAGAGGAAAATGATAAGGAGAATGTGGAAAGAACTTGAGATGATGGCACGTGACAGGAGGACTTGGCATGTGTTTGTTGAAGGCCTATGCTCCTTTGGGAGTGGAGGGTTATGAATGAATGCTGTAAGTCTAAGAAACAAGGAAATGTGTCATCAAAGGTATAGACAAGCAACTGAAGAAGTGTTTCTTACTAGGCTGAGAGCAGACAATACTCAATATAAAATTGAATGAATATAATGAAAATTGATAAATTCAACTGTAGTTATTACACTGGAAGGGTGGGAAATCCTTATGCACTTGTAAAATGGCAGAAGAAAAATTTCTACAGAAATTCTGGCAAAACTGATGAAAAAATTATGGCCTGCAAGAGTTAACAAACCCTGCTCAAATCAACACAGCATTTCAGTCACAGGAAATCATCTTCTCTCAAACAATTTCACAATTAACAAACCCTGCTCAAATCAACACAGCATTTAAGTCACATAGGAAATCATCTTCTCTCAAACAATTTCACAATTAACAAACCCTGACTGACAGCATGGTCTCCACTATCCTATCTGAGAGAGAAACTTTATGATGACAAGAGAAGCCTTTGATAGACTGTCAACTTTATGAGAGAAATGGTTATATGATATTCAATGAAAAAGATGAAAACTCTACATTCTAAGGATCTAGCACACTCAGCCCATCTCTGACCATATGTTCAGATTATTCATTCACTGGTGCTGTACATGCTTTAATCAAGACCTTGTTCCACCATTGTTTGCTACCTTTCTCTGGCCATGCATGTCATTTATTATTACCAGCTGTATCTTTTTCCTGTTTTTGTCTCACCCCTTGGAGCATGAGGTCCCAACAGTAACTTCCCCCTTGCAGGAAACATATGCCAATCAGCAGTGGTTTCTGTAGCAATGTATTTTACATGACGAGTTTGCTAGCTCTTAGACTAACTTAGTTACATTTTATAACATGAATAAAGTGTAGACCAACTTAGTTAGATTTTATAACATGAATAAAGTGTAGACCAACTTAGTTAGATTTTATAACATGAATAAAGTGTAGACCAACTTAGTTACATTTTGTAACATGAATAAAGTGTAGACCAACTTAGTTACATTTTGTAACATGAATAAAGTGTAGACCAACTTAGTTACATATTGTAACATGAATAAAGTGTAGACCAACTTAGTTAGATTTTGTAACATGAATAAAGTGTAGACCAACTTAGTTACATTTTATAACATGAATAAAGTGTAGACCAACTTAGTTACATTTTGTAACATGAATAAAGTGTAGACCAAACTTAGTTACATTTTGTAACATGAATAAAGTGTAGACCAACTTAGTTACATATTGTAACATGAATAAAGTGTAGACCAACTTAGTTAGATTTTGTAACATGAATAAAGTGTAGACCAACTTAGTTACATTTTATAACATGAATAAAGTGTAGACCAACTTAGTTAGATTTTATAACATGAATAAATTGTAGACCAACTTAGTTAGATTTTATAACATGAATAAAGTGTAGACCAACTTAGTTAGATTTTATAACATGAATAAAGTGTAGACCAACTTAGTTACATTTTGTAACATGAATAAAGTGTAGACCAACTTAGTTACATTTTGTAACATGAATAAAGTGTAGACCAACTTAGTTACATATTGTAACATGAATAAAGTGTAGACCAACTTAGTTACATTTTGTAACATGAATAAAGTGTAGACCAACTTAGTTACATTTTGTAACATGAATAAAGTGTAGACCAACTTAGTTACATATTGTAACATGAATAAAGTGTAGACCAACTTAGTTAGATTTTGTAACATGAATAAAGTGTAGACCAACTTAGTTACATATTGTAACATGAATAAAGTGTAGACCAACTTAGTTACATATTGAAACATGAATAAAGTGTAGACCAACTTAGTTAGATTTTATAACATGAATAAAGTGTAGACCAACTTAGTTAGATTTTATAACATGAATAAAGTGTAGACCAACTTAGTTAGATTTTATAACATGAATAAAGTGTAGACCAACTTAGTTACATTTTGTAACATGAATAAAGTGTAGACCAACTTAGTTACATTTTATAACATGAATAAAGTGTAGACCAACTTAGTTAGATTTTATAACATGAATAAAGTGTAGACCAACTTAGTTACATTTTGTAACATGAATAAAGTGTAGACCAACTTAGTTACATTTTGTAACATGAATAAAGTGTAGACCAACTTAGTTACATTTTGTAACATGAATAAAGTGTAGACCAACTTAGTTACATTTTGTAACATGAATAAAGTGTAGACCAACTTAGTTACATATTGCAACATGATTGTAGACCACTTAGTTACATGAACATAAAAAGTGTAGACCAACTTACTTAGATTTTGTAACATGAATAAAGTGTAGACCAACTTAGTTACATTTTATAACATGAATAAAGTGTAGACCAACTTAGTTACATTTTATAACATGAATAAAGTGTAGACCAACTTAGTTACATTTTATAACATGAATAAAGTGTAGCAGCCATATTTTGTCACCTTCACAGCCTTTTAGCTCCTGATGGAGAATAGGACTTCAATTAGTTTATGCCAGGTCATATTGTCTTGTGCCATCTGTTAAAGTTCTCTCCATTTTTTATTAATCTTCTTACATCAATCTCCAGTTCTCTTCCTCAGTAATCCTTTTTACATTAATCCCCAGTTATAATGATTATAATGCCAATCTCCAGTTATAATGATTATAATACCAATCTCCAGTTATAATGATTATAATACCAATCTCCAGTTCTCTTCTCCATTAATGATTATAATACCAATCTCCAGTTATAATGATTATAATACCACTCTCCAGTTCTCTTCTCCATTAATGATTATAATACCAATCTCCAGTTATAATGATTATAATACCAATCTCCAGTTATAATGATTATAATACCAATCTCCAGTTCTCTTCTCCACTAATGATTATAATACCAATCTCCAGTTATAATGATTATAATACCAATCTCCAGTTCTCTTCTCCACTAATGATTATAATACCAATCTCCAGTTATCTTCTCCACTAATGATTATAATACCAATCTCCAGTTATCTTCTCCACTAATGATTATAATACCAATCTCCAGTTCTCGTCTTTGCTAATCTTTATAACAGCAATCTCTAGTTCTTTTCCCCATTAATCCTTCTGAGACCAATCTTTAGTACTCTGAGGTCTAACTCCATTTCTTTTATCTTAGGTATTCCAGAATAAGGACCTTCCTATTTTTTGCTCCTAATATACTTGATCTACAAAACTACAACATGTACATGAGCATGTATGTTTGTAAATCTTTGCATGTAAGACAGTTGGATAACTCACTGATATAATATTCTCATGTCCGCTCAAATATATGCTGAATAAGTTGCATTCTTCTTCAACTCAACAGCCATATTCTCACAAAAATCTGCAGTAAATGGAATGCAGTTCAAGTAGATACACCAGTTACAGTCAGTCAGTGGCGCAACATAAAATATTAAAACTAAGATTGTAAACAGTCCAATAGCAGCTCCTAAGCAAACCAAAATAGTGATAATTTTGCGCCGCCTGTCAAAATGTCCAAAAGTGATGTACGGCATGAGGGCAAATGCCAGGAGAAACCCAAAGATAAATCCAAAGATGTGAGCCCAGTTGTCAAACCACGGCAGCAGGCCTAAGATGAAGAAGCAGAGCAGGGGTATGCAGAGTTTTAGGACAGCCACATGTGGGTGCTTGTACATCTGATAGCTCTGTAACACTTCCACTAACAGACATGCAGCAATGCCAAACTGTGCTCCTGATGGGCCAGCCTGGACATGGACACGAAAAGCTTTTAATTATTGTTTGTGTCAACAACTTTTTCAAACATTGTTTTAACTACTTTTATTGTGGCATTACTCATCAAAAGACACAAGACGAAAAATGTTCATCTGCGGTAAATAACGCAGGTACATTAACTTTGCTGACTGATAATAAAGACATTTCATTCTTGGTATCCAACTCTACAAATCATATTCATGTCATAGTAACAATATTAAACACATAATAGATGCTAGCACTAATTGTTCACACTTTGTGATGTTGTAAAATATGTTCCTAATTAAAATACTTTATTTTTTACTTTTTCAGCCTACTTTTTCCATGATACACTGAGGGAAGCTGAAGTTTTTGTTCTTAAGCAAAGTGTGTCATACTGACTGGTATGTGTCAGACTGACCTGTATGTGTCAGACTGACTGGTATGTTTCAGACTGACCGGTATGACTGCCCATTAAGTTGTAGGATTTTGGTAATATTATCATCTATCCATATACCTCTTGGTCTTCCTCATGTTCTTCTACTGCTGTAGGCATGCAGTAGTAACATATCGGGCTCAATTCTCATGAAATAGCCAAACCACTTTGTTTTCTGTCTTTCTATATATCTGATACAGGATTTAGTTCCTACAATTTTTCTAATGTCATCATTTCTCATTCTGTCTCTCAATATATCTGATACAGGATTTAGTTCCTACAATTTTTCTAATGTCATCATTTCTCATTCTGTCTCTCAATATATCTGATACAGGATTTAGTTCCTACAATTTTTCTAATGTCATCATTTCTCATTCTGTCTATCAATATATCTGATACAGGATTTAGTTCCTACAATTTTTCTAATGTCATCATTTCTCATTCTGTCTCTCAATATATCTGATACAGGATTTAGTACAATTTTTCTAATGTCATCATTTCTCATTCTGTCTCTCTATATATCTGATACAGGATTTAGTTCCTACAATTTTTCTAATGTCATAATTTCTCATTCTGTCTCTCAATATATCTGATACAAGATTAATGTTCCTACAATTTTTCTAATGTCATCATTTCTCATTCTGTCTCTCAATATATCTGATACAGGATTTAGTTCCTACTGTTTTTCTAATGTCATCATTTCTCATTCTGTCTCTCAATATATCTGATACAGGATTTAGTTCCTACAATTTTTCTAATGTCATCATTTCTCATTCTGTCTCTCAATATATCTGATACAGGATTTAGTTGCTAAAATTTTTCTAATGTCATCATTTCTCATTTTGTCTCTCAATATATCTGATACAGGATTTAGTTCCTACAATTTTTCTAATGTCATCATTTCTCATTCTGTCTCTCAATATATCTGATACAGGATTTAGTTCCTACAATTTTTCTAATGTCATCATTTCTCATTCTGTCTCTCAATATATCTGATACAGGATTTAGTTCCTACAATTTTTCTAATGTCATCATTTCTCATTCTGTCTCTCAATATATCTGATACAGGATTTAGTTCCTACAATTTTTCTAATGTCATCATTTCTCATTCTGTCTCTCAATATATCTGATACAGGATTTAGTTCCTACAATTTTTCTAATGTCATCATTTCTCATTCTGTCTCTCAATATATCTGATACAGGATTTAGTTCCTACAATTTTTCTAATGTCATCATTTCTCATTCTGTCTCTCTATATATTTGATACAGGATTTAGTTCCTACAATTTTTCTAATGTCATCATTTCTCATTCTGTCTCTCAATATATCTGATACAGGATTTAGTTCCTACAATTTTTCTAATGTCATCATTTCTCATTCTGTCCTTCCTGGTAACATTAATGCTCTTCTTAAGCATCTGATTTTGCATGTTATGACTGTCCTCTCTGTGTCCTGGTCTAGGACAATGTTTGACACTGATAGCAAACAGCTGGTAAGAATATACTATTGATCAATTGTTATTTAGTTTCTATTCTAATATTTGGATGTTTGAGTAATGGTGACAGTTGGTCAGTCACTGCACTGGCTTTTTTACATCTTATTTCAACTTCTCTGTCAAGTGTTCCATTTGCTGTGAAATTGCTTCCTAGACATTTAAACTCTGGAATGCATTTGAGCTGAACATTGTTGCATGTGTGTTAAGAGGTTCCAGTTCTCTACTGATCTTCACAGCTTCTGTCTTGGATGTGCTGATGTTGTATTGTCCACAAGTCGAATTAAGTGCATTGGTACGGTTTTGCAATTTTTTT
Source organism: Oreohelix idahoensis (assembly GCA_024509875.1). Taxonomy (NCBI): domain Eukaryota; kingdom Metazoa; phylum Mollusca; class Gastropoda; order Stylommatophora; family Oreohelicidae; genus Oreohelix; species Oreohelix idahoensis. The sequence goes on along the minus strand of JAMPIV010001214.1, from coordinate 998,098 downwards.
TATCTTCGTATCTTTGGCCATCTGCAAAAAGTAACTTATTTAGTTGGTCATGTTTTTCAGGTTCTTAATTTGCTTCTTGGTTTCTTCTGATGTTATTTTGTCCATGTATATGTTAAAGAGCTGTGGTGATAGCACACAGCCCTGTCACATTCCTTTAGTTACATCAAATGCATTAGTGTTTAAATATCTCTGTTCAAGGGTTTAAAAAAAATAATTAACCAATGAACAAACCTCTACTTGGTAGGGGATGAATGTGCAACTGGCCAGATTTCCTGCCACTCCTGACCCAATGTAAATGATGGTTATACGAATGGCCCCCATTAATTTCTCAAGATCCCTCATAATCCACATCTGAAAGATAATTGTGATGACTAGGTGCACCAATCTGAAAAACAAAAACAAATTTAAAATAAAAAATATATTTTAAAAATATTTTAAACACAGGCTTTTAATGCACTAAAAAGCCACAAATAATTTTCAAGGCGTTTATAGCTTGCAGTAAAACAATGTAGCATCAAATTTACAAAAAGCGTGGGGCGCTTAAGCGCTTATCATATATTTTATCCATAAGTGTGTAATGAAGTATAAAGCAGAAGTTAATTTCATGTAGAATCAGAGCCCCAGGCTTTTTGTCAATTTGATGTTACATTTTTTGACTGCAAGCTATAAACTCCTTGACAAATTATTTGTGGCTTTTTAGTGCATTAAAAGCCTGTATTTAAAAATTTTTTTCTTTTTCTTTTCTTGTTTTTAGTGTTATTTTCTTGTTTTTAAATTTGTCATATGTAATCGATCCGCTAATGACATCATCAGTTTACAATAAACGAGTCCAGGGCACAGGAGGTGGATTTCATTATTCAGTATATTACACATTACAGTAGAACTCCATTTATCCGAACCCCATGGGACCGAGCATCGTTCGGATAATCAAATGTTCGGATAATTGGATTACATAATGTATCGAGTTACATGTACACATATTTCTAAAAATAATTAACCATCACAAGGAAATTACACTATAAAACATATTTACTTGTACTGTAATAAAAATACCCACACTGTATTAGATCACTGTATCACCAAAATCTTTCATTACACTGCAGTGCATGTACTACTTGTATTAATTATTTTTTTTTAAGAAAGAGAAATGTTTTCAAAATAACATTACAAATGATTCAAAACCAGGCGCAACTTACGTATACATGTACTTGTACAGATGTAACCCACTATTTAAAATAATGAGGAATCCTCTTTTGCACCAAACTGGATAGTCTCCTTTTGACTGCTAAGTCCCGCATTCTCTTCAACAGCAGAAGCTGTGTAGCACAGCTGTCATCTTCTCGCTCGTACCAAGCCATCGCTGTTTCTAGTGCTATAAAGGCCTCTTCAGGACTTGGTCGACGTTTTGGGTTTTCTTCATAATCTACAAGTACATCATGTACTTCTGAGGTGTCTTCATCATCGGTCACTACATGTATTTGGTTTTCTTCTTGCACAAAAGACAAAATTTCTTCGTCATTCAAAAACTGAAAACCAGAATCATTATCATCTTCTAGCCACATGTGTGCATCATCTTTGTCACAGGCCGAAAATCCGGGCATTGCTTGAGACAGTTCCACAACTTCATTTATACAATCATCATTTGTGTCCACTACAGTAGTTTCATTTCCTCCTTTTTTCCCAAGCAATCTATTCCAAGCCTTGTTGAGATTATCTTGTGACAGGGTGGTCCAAGCATCAGCTAACATATATCAGCAGTCTTTGAGATTAAGCATTTTGGAAAACGCCACCACACTTTCTTCATCTTCAGCCAAAAATAAACGACGCATGACTTCCTTCTTGTACATCTTTTTAAGCTTTGCTATAACACCCTGATCCATTGGTTGAATCAGTGCTGTTACAGTGGGAGGCAGAAAAATTACTTTAAAATTTGCATCAACTGCATTCAATGTATCCGTCTCTGGATGAGATGGTGCATTGTCCAGTAGAAGAATTACTTTTCCAGTTTTCTTTTCTTGTTCTCTCAACCTCTTCACATTTGGGATGAACTGATTTGTATACCAATCAAGAAATATTTCACTATTCATCCAAGCACTCTTCTGTGCTTTGTAGCACAATGGGGGACATGTCACATTCTTTAAACAACGTGGTTTTTTGGCTTTACCGATCATTAGCACCGGTAAACGATGACTTCCACTGGCATTCGCGGCTACCACAATTGTTACTCTCTCTTTGCACTTTTTAAACACAGGGGAAGCTGCTTCGCGCTGAGATGCAAGTGATTTTTGAGGCAATGATTTCCAGTATAAGCCAGTCTCATCGGCATTATACACATCATCGAGTGAATAACCTTCTTCTTCCAAAAAAGCCAAGAATGTTTCTTTAAAATTTTCAGCGGCAGTTGCATCGCTAGATAAAGATTCCCCTTGAATCTCCAATTCTCGTATGCCATGACGAGATTTAAAGTTTCTTAACCATCATCCCTGGCTAGCCTTAAAGTCAGGAGGACAGTCAAGTTGATTGTTGAACTAAAGTGCCTTTTCACACAATAGAGAGCCAGAGATAGTTTCCCCTTTGCTTCTTCTTTGCACAAACCATATATACAAAGCCTCTTCCAATTTCAAATCTTTCGCATTTCTCATGGTTTACGTTTCTTCGACCCATTTTCACTATCCAATTTCGATGCAAAACTCATAATTTTATCCTTGTTACTTTTGATGTCAGAGACGGTAGCTTTCCCAACATTGAAAATCCTCGCAAGTGAAGACACAGTTTCACCTTTTCCTAGTCTCTTGATAATTTCTGTTTTCGTTTCAATTGACAAAACATTGCGGTTATTTTTATATGTTTTAGGCCTTCTGGAAGATGCCATATCGCACAGAGAAATACTTGCACACCAAAATTATTCTGCTGTAGTAGCAGACACAATTATTTTAAGTTGAACTGTCTGTTTAGCCAGTGTACTGACTAGAACGCACACGTACACTAGATTGGTAAACCAGATATTAACTGACTTTATGATCTAACTGACTTCCTATACGTAAGCGACCGACCATTAGCCCATTCCATCCTCTACAAATTGTTCGCACACATTTGAAGCTTGCAGCATCAAAAGATTCAAAAATGTAGTCTAACATGACTGGTGGCACCTGATTTTTTTTCTCGAAAAAGTGTTCGGATAATTAGATGTTCGGATAATTGGGGTTCGGATAAATGGAGTTCTACTGTATTATTTTTTTAAATTTTGATAGAGTTGTAAATTACATTTTTTTAAATGAAGTTGTCAGTTGTGTATGTCTGTGCACGCGCGTGCGATAGTGTATGTGTAGAAGGGGGAGGGGGGAGAAGTTTCAATATTTCTCTCAAGAGAGACAATCTTGTTGGAAAGAATACACGTAGATTATTTGCAGTTATCGCCCATTTCACTGATGATACAATACCCAAAAAAAAAAATTAATATTAATTTTATTGTTTTTACGACTGATTAATGTATTGTCATGGGGAATACACAACTATGCCAAGTTTCAGAGTTATTGCTCATCTGGAAGTGATTGAAAAATCAATTGCAAGATTTGAAGGTGACAAGAGAGTGACATCCGTTGCAAGTTAAAGAAAAGCCTGTAATACAAATAAATAACCTGAAAAACAACAACTGTATAAACATAGAAATAAATAAAGGGAGAAACCATAGACCTGTCAATAGCAAACAAAAATAGTATGAGACATGCACGCATAAGGAAAAAGTAAGGAGAACACTTGATAACAGAAAAGTAACATAAGCGATAGGCTTGCGGGGGGAATCAAACCAATGACCATCAAAATGATGCCATTACTTTACAGCGGTAAAGAATTGTGACTTAACAGTACCTAGTTGATGATGGCCTTGACACTACACTTAATGTGGAATATAGGTCACAGAAATGAAACTGGCGAAAAATAAACACAATCACATTACTTGGTTTGGTTTGGTTTGAAGAACTATCTTCACTGCACACGGACAACTCCATCAGTGCGCTGATCTCCTCCCTTAGATCACACAAGAAGGATCTGAGCAAAGTGCACAAACTCTGTAGCACCAGCGAGAATCCCAATGTGTGTATATAGGAATCACACATTCTATAAATATTTTTGTGGTGGGTAGGTCTCCTAATTTTTAAATTTTGCTAGGGCAGTGGTCATGTGGCCTACTCTTTACGATTTCCAACTGCCGTGGGGTTGTTAATGTGCACAACTTACACACGGAACCTCCTATTTTTCACCCCTATCCGAGAAGGCTTGGCATCTGATCTCACTACTCAGGATACCAGGGGGAGTATGACATCATTAGAACCACTAGTCTTTAAAAAAAATGTCCATAAATTATATTCCCCTCTACTGGGAATCGAATCTGGTAGCTTTATAAAATGAGGCGGACGCCAAGCCATACTTCTTAGCCACATTCTTTAAATTGTTCCACGTGGTCAGAATACACACATAACATGGTGGACTGTTAAATCAAACTTTAACATCTGAGGCACCTACCTAGTACACACTTCCTGAACTTGCAGGTGTTCTAGAATAATTGCTTCTACATGGCTAACACTGATTCCAATTACTAAGGCAACATCAAACACATCCATTTAATTGTTTTGAAAAAATCGGCTTTTCATCATGTTGAATATTCAAGCCATGTGCAGCTACCAGTTAAACATGAGCATGTGAAAGATTATAGATATATCCTCGGCTTTCTAAAATCTTACTACACCAGTCATACTTGATTTTGACAAGGTTTTTTAAAATCTCCATACTGGGCCAAAAGGTGAACATATCACAGCCCAGCTGGAAACTGTGGCACAATGCATTCTTAGCATTCATCTAAAAATTCCAAATTAGTGGAGAAGCCTGAGACTGAACGAACGAACGAACAAACTTTATTTTCGAAGGGTAAAGAATTGGGCACGCAGGCCCGTCTAACATTCTGCCCTTCCACTCTCATTAATCTTGCATACTATATCCTTTCATTCCCACATGATGAGAGGAAAAAATTTAGTTATATGAGAACAAACAAGGAAGAAGTCCTTAACATGCCTGAGGTACATCAGGCAGAAACAAAAACAAACTCTTAACCAACCTAGTCCTGACCACTATTTCCTGTTTGACCTTTCTTTCAAATGTCTATCTGGATTAACCTTGCTCTCTACATTCCTGTCAAGTCAACTCCTTTGGCTGTCCTGTTTGTCTAATCTATGAGCCATAATAATCTATGTTGAAATAGAAGATCATCACATATGGATTAATGTTAATATTTTCTCCACAATATTAAACAGACAACAGAACTCTATTCACCCTCCATGGAGAAAAAGGGAAGTCCACAATCTGTAAAATTGATCAGGACTTTCAGGATTGGCAAAGGGAATCATTCCACAAATCTCCTCAAAGCAATTCACCTGAAAAATGGCATGATTTCACAGATGTTATCAAAGCAATTCACCTGAGAAAAAAATGGCATAATTTTGTAAATCTTATCAAAGCAATTTACCTGAAAAAGGGCATAATTTCACAAATCTTATCAAAGCAATTCGCCTGAAAAAGGGCATATTGCCATTAATCTTATAAACGCAATTCACATGAAAAAGGTCATGATTTCACAAATTGTATCAAAGCAATTCACCTGAAAAATGGTATCATTTCACAAATCTTATCAAAGAAATTCAACCGAAACAAGCAAAGGAAAAAACAAAGCTTGAGAAATCCACTTCCAATTTTGTTCCTAATTGCACACATCCACAAAAATTAAAATAAGTATTACAACTTCTACTCCATAGAAAAAAAGTGGATGATCAGTTATCAATATTTAGTCATACTGTTCACACACAAAAAAATGTATGCTTTCACTGCATGGGGAAATATATGGAAAATCAGAGTAAATCGTCCAACAGAAAAATAAGAGTCTTTACTCAAATGTCAAGTCAGTCTTATTGTATGGCCCAGAAACATGGAGAACAAAAACAACAGGCAAAATGCTACAGACTTTCATAAATTGGTGCTTGGGTAGAATAGAACGATTGAAATGGTATGACAAGATCATCAATGTAAAACTGAAGACAAGTAGCAGATGGGTGCTGTAGAACAGGAGATGAGATGATGACGCTGGCAATGGAAAGGGTATACAATGAGGAAACCTGTTGATAGCATTACAAGGCAGTCCTTGTTCTGGAAGCTCAAGGGTAAGAGAGGTAGGGGGAGAAAATATGAAGGTATTACCTGAGACATTAATTGCAAATATGTGAAAGTATTATCTGAGACAAGGATTCCAAATATGTGAAAGTATTACCTGAGACATTAATTGCAAATATGTGATGGTATTACCTAAGACATTAACTCCAAATATGTGAAAGTATTACCTGAGGCATTAATTCCAAATATGTGAAAGTATTATCTGAGACAATGGTTCAAAATATGTGAAAGTATTACCTAAGACATTAATTGCAAATATGTGATGGTATTACCTAAGACATTAACTCCAAATATGTGAAAGTATTACCTGAGACATTAATTCTAAATATGTGAAATTATTATCTGAGACAAGGGTTCCAAATATGTGAAAGTATTACCTAAGACATTAATTGCAAATATGTGAAGGTATTACCTAAGACATTAATTGCAAATATGTGAAGGTATTACCCGAGACATTAATTCGAAATATGTGAAAGTATTACCTAAGACAAGGATTCCAAATAGGTGAAAGTATTCCTGAGACAAGGATTCCATTTATGTGAAAGTATTACATGAGACAAGGATTCCAACTATGTGAAAGTATTACCTGAGACAAGGATTCCAAATATGTGAAAGTATTACCTGAGGCAAGGATTCCAAATATATGAAAGTATTACCTGAGACAAGGATTCCATTTATGTGAAAGCATTATCTCTGACACAAATTAAAAACATGGGAGAGTATTACCTGAAACAAGGATTTCAAATATGTGAAAGTATTTCCCAGACACTAATTAAAAACATGTGAGAGCATTACCTGAGAACACAAAGATGCCTCATCGTGGAAAAACCCTCTCTTGAGATCACAGTGCTCCCTGGTAGTGATGATGCACTCCCCTTGAATACCAAAACAACATGGACGACCTAGTATTTCACAACTCATGTGTTTGTCCTTCTGGCTGGCCACTGATTGGTTGGGCTTGGCAGTGTCCAGGCAGATCTGTGAGGACACCAGAATGACAGGTAGTTTAGATAAAGCCTGTAATTATTAAAGGAGGCTGCTGTAAAACTGGAAGATGCAGCAAAAAAAATAAATAATAAAAACTGATAGTGAGTCAGCTGAAAAAGGGGCAAAGATTTGGGCTTTCATCCCTTCTAGCTCCTGCTTAAGCCTTCTTGATATGCAATTTTGAAATTGTTAATCTCACACCAGACTATTTCTTTTACATTTTTGTCAATAATTTGTCATTTAGTGTTCTCTTTGGCATTTTGTTTGTTTGTCTTTCTTGTTCTGTACTTTTCCTTGTGTTCCTCATTCTTTTTTCATCTTTCTGTGTCACTAATTTGTTTTAGTTTATCTTCTTCACCATGACTGCATTGTCCTTTGCCTTTTTCTCATAACCTATTTATATTTCTTATCTGTGTACAAGTAACCCGACAACATGTCATGTTTTATATGTATTGTTCTACTGTAAAACAGATTCAATACAAATTTGTTATTACTTTATTTTACTTAACTTGTTGTTTAACTAGGACTGCTGAGCTTCTCGCTCTTTTGCAGCCAATACCATACTGAAGAGTTCTTGATATTATCTAAACTCTAGATCTAGACTTTTCCTGTGATTTTGTTGCCATTCCCAAACAAGTTCAGTTGAAGTCATGAGCTCCAGTTTCTCAAGCTTTGCTTGCATTTAAAGGATCATCACATCTGGTCCCAAGCTAGGAGGAAAAGCATGTGGCATACTGTGCATTCCCCACCATCCAAGTGGGATCTCTAAATATGTGGAGCTAAAATACTGTGCTCTGGTTCTGGCTCATGGAATTGTCATGTCTTATTTAGAGCCACTTCTCAGCTCCCCCTGCCTGTCACGGATCCATGATGAGATCCTCCTGCATTCAGCCAACCAGGTTAAAAGCCAGATTTATATCTGGGGCTCAAGTAACTCCTCCAAGCTTAGTGTATAATGGTGGGTTCTCTCAACATGATTCACCACAGGAGGAATCCTGGAAGTGTGTGGATGATTCAAGAGTCAATGAGGGTGTAATTAGTCTCACAGGCAGGTTCACTTCCCCATTTGAATACTGCAGCATTGTGCTTAGCAGGTGGTCATATAAGGGTGACTCCAGATATGCTTCCATGCATTTATTTTACTTAGAAAATGCCTAGCAGATTCTCTCACTGGAGTCAGAGAATTAGCAAATCTTAAAAATTTAAACCAACGGGCTGATCACCCGTTTGCCAGTCACTTCGATTACGGAAACAACAGCAAATGGATTGATTTGCCGTTGCCCTAAAGACGCTAATAGGCGTGATGGGAAACAATGGCAAAGAAAACCTATCTGCTGTTGCCCTAAGATGCCACTAGGCGTAATGGCCACTGACTGCTTTGACGTTCGGTGGCTAAGGACGGAAGAAGAAGAAGAAAAATTAAAGAATTTTATTTCATAAGATTTGATAATTCTGAGCACTGGTATGTAGGTTCATCAAGAACTCACCCGTTTGTCTATCTCACCTTGCGTGTTATGTCCTAATATTGATACTTGTGCTCAAAATGACAGATACCTTTAGACTTTGTAGAAGGTAACAGATTTAGTTGTTTTTTAAACAATCTCAGTATCAAACAACAACAGAGGCACTACATACATTCAAGATCACTAAAAGAACTTTACACTACCCTGGCTTTACTCACAACATAGTCATTATCAAAATCTTAATCAATGTAAGAATAACACTGACTCCTACAGATCCACTCTAGAAAATTCCAGATATGACACAAGTCCTCACATCTCATAAGCCAGCAACCATATATCTTCATATCTTGAAGACAAGTCTCAAATTCAATCACGATTTCATGGTTAACAGTAAAAATTAAAAAGTGCGAAACAAAAATCCACAAACGTTGAACAGGTTCAGAAATATTACAGCAAAATACTATACATAATTTAGAACTCAGAAACTCTCAAACGAAAATTCATAAAACACATATCCATACATCACAGAACAAACATTCACAAATATTAAGGAAAAAGATAAAACCTGACTTACAGGCCAGTCTGTGATATCTTTTGGCCACTCAAAAGGTGGAGTTGATGAAGGATTGTTACAGTACCTATGAAAGAACACAAGCAAAGTCAACTACGTACTTTGTTTGGACTGAGGGGTGAAATGATGCCATATATAGATATTAGAAATCAAAATTATTATCTTGAATTAGTTACACCATATATCCTAATTATAACCCATCAGAGATTCATTGTGATATTTTAAACATAAAATTTACAAAATAAATTCATGGAAATAAACATGCTTTTTTACACAAGTTAAAATATTTTAAATAAATGCTCAGAGATAACACTGCTATCTCTGAAAAGTTGAATAAAATATAAACTACAAATTTAGTACTACATATGTAATGACAATGTAGATGGCTTTTCAGGGTGATACTTTTCACTGATAAACACTGCTGAGGGAATCTGTGCTTGCAAAATAACAAAGCAGCCAAGAAGAACTGAGAAAATATAAGTGCTAATGTAACAGCATTGAAATCAACAAGAAAGGAGAAAGATATCAGCTAATGTTAGAGCTCAACTGCTAACAAATTTTTTTTTTTTAAAGACAAAGTATCCCATTCTACCCTTGATGGGTTATAATTAGGATATATATGGTGTAGTGAGAAACTAACAATTTTAACAGACTTTCTTTCAATAATTCAAGCACTATGAAACATGAGAATGCAGCAGACCTGAAATAGCGGAGAAGATATTTCTGGCTACTACATACTTATATTCCAGAGGATGTTCAGTCTTAATTGCTTGGATACCTTCATGTGTTGGCATAGAGGGAAATGAAAAGGCAGATAAAGAAGGTAAGAAAGGTAAATCTGATAAAAATCTATAAAATGTAGGGATAAGTAAATCAGAGATTAAAAGCTTAATTAAAGATATAATAGCAGATGAATGGAAAGCACAGTGGGATAAAAATCTGAAAGGAAGACATGCATATAAGATGTTCAAGGCTCCAACAAGAAAATGTCAGATATCTAGGGAATTTAAAAATTTTGATCTCTGTTTACTCATCCTCACATTTATTTGGTTTCTATTATTTCTACTTTTCTTAGCTTCTTTATCTGCCTTTTCATTTCTTGTCATTATGTGAAAGTATCCAAGCTATTAGAACAGAACATCCTCTGGAGTATAGGTAAGTATTTGCTGTAGTTTTGTTAGATAAGATTTTTAGAGCTTTCAGAATTGCAACCATCTCTGCCATGAAAATAGATGTATGATTTGTTTACTATATCCTTTCACCATTTGCCACATGAGAACATAAATTCCTACCCCTAATTTGTTATCTTCTCTTTTAGATTCATCTGTGTACACTGTAATACTGTCTTTTGGTATTTGTTGAATATATTTCCTGTCTTTGTTTTAGATAGTTTCCATATCTTCTTCTTCTTCTTCCTCGTTTGCCCTGAAAAGGACGGTGGTTGCGTTGTGTCTGTTTACGCCTAAGCTGTGATATTTGCACCTTTCGGTCGACACATCCGACTTCAGCACGGCATTTTTTAGGGACCGGGTTTGCCTTCCCATTTCGATCCGCACTTGCTCAGCCAGACTGCACTGCTGTAGACTGTTTCCAGGACCACCACGTGGAGGTGGAGTGCGCTCTTGACCAGCTCTGGTTCGCTGGTCCTGACGCAGGCAGTACAGCTGTGGGTCGCTGACTGCATTCACTATTGCTGCATCTTGGGGTCCCAGATAGTTTCCATATCAGTTGTTTTATTAATTTTGCCTGCCAGGTGATAATCTGTATCTGGTTTCTTGACCGGCCTGCATTTACTGCTGTTATTAACTTATGGGAGGACAACATTAGACAATCTTTGAAGGACCGAGGACTAGAATGGAACCAGGCCAGGAGGAAGTCAGCCGATAGGATAGTCTGGCGCTCTCTCTTCCAAACCTCTACACCTCACGGTAGAAGGGGAACGAGTAAGTAAGTAAGTATTAATTTATGTATTTAGGGCATCCAAGTGTACTAGTTCCTCCATGCATTTCCAACCTGTCGGGTATCTACTGGTATTCATGAACCTGTTCTGAGTTGTTGTTAATTGATACCTAGCAAATGCTGGAAAAGCTGGATGAGTCTTGTCCAACATAATTTTGGTCATGTAATTTAATCTTAGTTCCTTTCTCCAAAGTTTAAAAGGGAGGACTCCTAAAACCACCTCCAGAGCATCCCTCAATGTTGATCTGATTGCACCCATAATTGTACATAATGCTTGGTGCTGAATTATATATAATTTAATCTTGTGACTATGTGCTGCAGAGTCATATACTATGCTTCCATAATTAATTTTGCCTCTAATGAAAGATTTATAGAACATGATCATTGTCCTTGACATTTCAAATATCTTAGCATGTTATTTAGTCCTCTACAAGATTCTACAAGTCTTTCTATGTGTTTATTCCAGTTCAGTTGTTGGTCTAGTGTCATTTCTAGATATCATGTGGTTTGAACTGTACTAAAAGATCATTTCTACTGTCTTATTCACATTTAAGTGAAATTCCCATTTATTCATCCATACTTTATTTATTTGTTTTTGAAGATTATCATATAATTTTCCCAGATCTCCATATAGCTACATCATCTGCAAACTGTGTCAAATTATTTTTGTTATCTTTAAATTCTTCATTCAAATCATTTTTCTTTATTGTAAAAATTGAAGGGGATAAAACGGATTCTTGAGGAATGTCATTCTGTTGTTCCTAGAGTTCTGACCTGTCATTGTTAATTTGTACTGTTAAATATCTATCTTGAAGGAAGTTCTCTAAGTATCTATACATTGTATAAAAAGAAAGGAAATAAAATAAGAAATAATTTAACAGCACAACAACCAACAAGAAATGAGAAAATATAGGAACTAATGTAATAGCTCAACAATCAGTTAGGGCTAAGTAAAAACAGAAGCTTATTCAACACTACAAAAGCGAGAAAGATTTTTTTTTTAAATGAACTAATGTAACAACAAAAAGATCTGATGAAAAATAAAACAGGATGTAAAAAAATGAAAGTACACATGAGGAAGATAAGAACTAATGTAACAAGACAAACTGTGCACCTTGGATCTTGCCCACAAACTGAACCACTAGTTCTGAGATCAGGACCTGGATTTTCCTTTGACCACTTTAACCAACCTGATAACATTTCCTGTTGGGTGGGAGGTGGGGGGAGAGAAAGAAATTGAAGCTGAACATTTTCTATTAACATTTTCTTTGTCATCATTATTTTCCTTTTTGCTCCTTACGGAGCATGTAGTCACCACTGCAGCAAGTCCCTTTACAAGGAGCCTCCAGGAAAGCACTCATGTGTTTCTGTGTCTGTGATTTCTCTAGCAATTTGTTTTATCATGAGACTGCTAGCCCTATGCTGCTAGCCCTATGCACAACCGTATGTTAGTCGTCTTATACGAGATACCAGAGGGAGGAGTACTCCTAACCTATCTATATCTCCTCTGAAACTCCTGGGAGTTATACAAGGCTTCTATTAACATGAGCCAAAATAACCGTAATTGACAACAAAATTAAACATAACTGATGGTAGCTGACTTGGCACAATTCTGATGACCTACTTACTTAGTCATTCCTCTTCTACCCTGGGGTGTAGAGGTTAGCCAGAGAGAGTGCCGTACTATCCTCTCGGCTGTCTTCCTCGTGACCTGGTTCCAATCTAGTCCTCGGTCCTTCAGAGATTGTCTAAAGTTGTCCTCCCAGTGAACTCTGGGCCATCTTGGAAGTCTGGATCCCTGGCTCGTAGTTTCCCATATTTGATGAGGTGTCCAAAAATATTTTCTTCTCTGCCTCTCTGTGGAGGTAATACATGGTTCTGTTGCCACCAATTTCCTAATGTCTTGACTTCTCATACTGTGGTGACACCTGCAGGACTGCAAGGCTTGGCACAACTTTTCTTAAGACTTATGCTTTTTAGGGAACTGAAAGGTAATGACTGTATACAGTAGCAGCACACACAGCATAAAAATGACTACAACATCTTTACAACATGTACCACATGCATACACCACAAAACTCAAATCATCATCATCATTTTTCCTCAGCACTTCCAATGGAGCCTGGAGCCACCAAGGCAGCTAGGCCACTTGTAGCAGGTCTCCAGACAGCATCCACCACGGCTGTTTGCGCCTTCTAAAAAGTCGCTACTTTAGTTTTGCGCCTTTTCACCTGACCTGAAGGCAATAAATCTTGTTAACCGGCAAAGACGGGGATCGTTTACATTGGCGGGAAATATCAGCTGACTTTGGCATGAAAAAGCGTGAAATTTAAACCAGTTTAAGCGCTTTCCTAATAATTGCAGGACTAAAGTAATTAGCTAGAAAATAACTTTCTGCAAAATACTATCGCTGTGTGGATTTTCGTTGCTTTTTTTGTATTATTTGCTTTGTAGCAGCCGTTACAAAACAGCATCATCATTTTAGGAAAATATTACCGAGAGTAATAGACTTTCTAATTAAATATCTTAAATTCTATACAGATTACACAGTTTTAAATTATAAAGAAATGTTGAGGAGAAATTAAAGATTTTCTCCAAATAATTTCATCTTTGTAGCACGCTGCGTTAATGTAGGGTAGTCAATTTCATAGGTCAGAGATGACAAAAACAGAAGCATGAAGGGGCAGAAAAAATATTGACAAGAGAGATTAGGCATGAATGGGTGCATGTGGATATGAAAAGAGTTGATGGGAGATGATGGACAAGGGCTAGAGAAACCATTGGTAAGTTTTAACGATTTATGTGGTATTGTTTGTGGGCTCTTATTGCTATAGAACAGTTTAACTCGCTCATTTAAGCTTTTGAGAAATTGCACAACATTTCTCACAGCAAATCTATATGTCAAGAATCATCCTCATTATTACAAACATCAATACAGACATACATGATTTTGTTCATAAAGCTCTTCCCCAATAGGACAATTCCTAAACAGCGTACATCAGAAAAACTATGTTCAAACTGGATTATAACTCATGGATATGGAATGGGTATGCATGGAGAACAAGGTGGAGAATTAGCATATTCAACAGTATCTAAGATTGAAAGATGAGCATGCTGTAATAGAAACATAAGTTCGCTGTTTAAATTTATAATGGAAACGCATTTGCTACAAATTTCTCCATCTGTCAATTTACAAATTCCCCCCAGGAAAAAACGAAAGCGTGAATAATATATGAGAGAAATTTTGGGGCCAGGGCAGATTTATGTATATTCAGTGTGTTTGTGTATATAATATTGTGAATGGTAATAGTCATATCTCTGACATTTTGTGTGCATACATATAATAAAATTATATCATTATTTTGTTTTAACATAATATTTTCACATTTTTATTTACAATGTACAGAATCAACAGTGTTACTTTAAAAAAAAATATCAGTATTAGTTTATTCCTGCGCACTCTGTATAGTACAAGTAATAAAAATTTAACCAAGGTTAATTACTTGTCAGTTCATATTTTAATAATTCCTATTTCCAGCATGCTGCTAAAAATTTTCAGCGATGTCCATTTTCTATAACATATCTATTTTATATTAATGTATAACTTGAGTACAGTTTCTGAATTCTGATAATGTCATTGCATAACAATTGTGACACATTAAAACTAGAAAAGAAAAAAACTACTTTTTGCACGTTTTCAGACTCTCATATCTTCTGTTGTAATTATAGTACAATGTTAGATTATAAACAGAAACTTAGAGTAACATACTAACTATCACCAAAAGCCACTTTTAAACTGGAGTTTCCAATGATGAATTTGCAGCGAAGGTTTAATTACCCCATATCGAATGTGATTTAACCAAGATTAATTACTTGTCAGTTCATCTTTTGATAATTCTTTTTTGAAGCATGCTGCTAAAAATTTTCAGCTATGTCATTTTTCTATAACATATGTATTTTATATTAATGTATAAATTGAGTACAGTTTCTGTATTCTGTTAATGTCATTATGTAACAATGATGACATATTAAAACTTGAAAAAGATTGCTTTTTGCACTTTTTCAGGCTCTCATATCTTCTGTTGTAATTATAGTACAATGTTTGTTTTTAAATAGAAACTTAGAGTAACATACTAACTATTACCAAAAGCAGCTTTAAAACTGGAGTTTCCAATGATAACTTTGCAGCGAAGGTTTAATTACCCCCTATCGAATGTTTAGTGCACTTCGACTGGAATTCCCGACAGCCGGTAAGAATTTGACCCCGTGACCGAACGGTAGCAGAAAAGAATGCGGGGAACTAAAAGCTCATTGACAAACAGCCGTGTCACATGCTCTAGCAGTAATAGTTTGTGTAGCATATTATTTAACACATATGAGGTTGAGAACCCCATGCACCAGAACTGAATGAAATAAACAAAATTAAACAATAGATAGTGAAGATTTTGGAAGTCTCATAGGAGGTTAATAAAAACAAGAACTTCTGCTTCCTTAGGTATGTCACAAAAGATAACTAATATGAAGTTGTTCATGGGGCTGCAAACCTCATCGTGTACAACAAACTGATACAGAAACAACCACAGCACATGAATGCTTTGATAAAGGCTTCTTGCACGAGGACCAGCTGCAGGTGATTCCATGCTCCATAAGGAGCAGAAAGGGAGAAGGTAAAGAATATAGAAAAAAAACTTACACTGCAGCCAGCTTTGATTGTCTGAACACATCCTGACCCATCATTCTTGATACAGCAGGCAGATTCACTCTCTTCCTTTTTGTCGTACCCAATGGCCGCATTCAGATTGATGTCCACTCGCATGCAGGGTGAGTACTTGGCACCGAGATGAATTAAATCAGCCTCCACAAGTTATGAAAAAGATTAAGTTTTTTTTTTAAACAAAATAAAAAATTAGTTTTTTCTTGGTTATTTTCTTCCTTTCATTTTCCTTTAGTTTCTGATCACATGTGATCACTGCTGTCTACCACTGATATAATAATAATAACCCCTTCAGTCATAATTGACTATGGGAATGCGCCCCTGAGGTGACAGCCCTCAGCTGCTTATTTTCCTGGTGTTCCTTTCAACGTTTTCTCCTCTCTTCTGCTTGTTCTGTGAGTTTCTTTTCCCCCAATCTGAGGTGGCGCCGTAAATAGCATCGCCACTTTGTGCGGTCGGCAGCTTCATCCTCCCATGTTGCTAGATCCTTGTCCAGTGCCCTCATATCTCTCTTGCACACATCTTTGAATCTCAGTTGCAGTCGCCCAACTGTTCTCTTGCCATCTGTTAATTGTCCGTAGAAGATATCCTTCGGGATGCAACCATCTTCCATGTGGCGGACATGGCCAAGCCAGCGTAGTCTGCGCTGTCTAAGCAGTGTATACATGCTTTGAAGGCCAGCACGTGACAACACCCCAACATTTGTCACTTTATCTTTCCACGAGATGTCGAGAATGTGGCGTAGACACCGTAAATGGAAGGTATTGAGCCTTCTTTCTTGCTTAGCATAGGTTGTCCAGGTCTCGCTGCCGTATAGGAGTGTGCTGGTGACACAGGCATTATATACCGCAGCTTTGGTCTTCGTTGTGAGTTTGCAGTTTCCCAAACAAGGTAGCGGGCAAAGGTAGCTGCAGCTTTGCCAATGCAGCTATCAATTTCTGTGTCCAGTGAGAGTTTGTCATTGACGGTAGACCCTAGGTATGTGAAGTGGTGCACCACTGCCAATTCATAGTTATTGATATTGATAACTGGTGCAGCACCCACATCCTGACTCAGCACATTCGTTTTCTTTAGACTTATTGTGAGGCCAAAGTCCTTGCATGCTTGGGTGAAGTGATTCATCAAGCTCTGAAGCTCCAGTTGGCTTTGAGTGATGACTGCAGCATCATTAGTGAACAACAAGTCTCTTATAGTGACTCTTCTGATTTTTGTTTTTGCCTTCAGCCTTGAAAGATTAAACAGACGGCCATCTGACCTAGTGTGAAGGCATACTCCTTCAGTTGCATCTCTGAATGCATGTTTCAAGAGTAAGGCAAAGAAGATCCCAAAGAGGGTCGGAGCCAGAACACAGCCTTGTTTAACGCCACTTCATATGTCAAAGGGCTGTGGTGTGCTTCCAGCATATTGGACTGTTCCCTTCATGTCGTCATGGAATGACATTATCATTTCCAGCAATTTAGCAGGGCAGAATATTTTCAGGAGGATTTTGAAGTGTCCATCCCTACTAACCAGGTCAAATGCTTTTGTGAGGTCTATAAAGGCAATATACGAGTATAAAGGCCTTTTCTGCTCTCTTGATTTTTCCTGAAGCTGGCGGAGAGAAAAGATCATGTCTGTTGTTGGTATATCATTACAGCTTATTACTTGTTATCTCCTCTAGTACACTGTCATCAACTATTTCCTGTTTCGCTCCACATGGAGCATGGTGCCACCAAGGTAGCTGGTTGTCTTACAGGAAACCTGCACCACAATATTCATGTGCTCTTGTAACAATGGTTTGTCTAGCATTTAGTTTGACATGATGAGGTTACCAGCCACTTCTTATAACATACGACCTGAGGAAGTAGTGGTTTTATTCTTTCCTTCTCTTCTCAGCGACAAAATAAAACATTATTATATATCATTACTGTTCAATGTTCTTGTCACACACATTACTGGGGGTATTCTTCAAGTATTCAAATACATCATTACTAGGTATTCTTCAAGTATTCATATATATCATTACTAGGTATTCTTCAAGTATTCAAATATATCATTACTAGGTTTTCTTCAAGTATTCAGATATAACATTACTAGGTATTCTTCACATATTCAAATATATCATTACTAGGTATTCTTTAAGTATTCAAATATATCTTTACTAGGTATTCTTCATAAATTCAAATACATCATTACTAGGTATTTTTCAAACATTCAAATATATCATTACTAGGTACTCTTTGATTATTCTAATATATCTTTACTAGGTATTCTTCAAGTATTTAAATATAACATTACTAGGTATTCTTCAAGTATCAAATATATCATTAGGTATTCTGCAAGTATTCAAATATATCATTACTAGGTATTCTTCAAGTATAAAATATATCATTACAAGGTATTCTGCAAGTATTCAAAAATATCATTACTAGATATTCTTCAAGTATAAAGCATATCATTACTAGGTATTCTTCAAGTATTCAAATATTTCATTACTAGGCATTCTTCAAGTATTCAAATTTATCATTATAATTGACATTTTTCTAACTATATACATGGTTATTCTTTTAGTATAGATCATTAGTAATTTTGAATGGGACTAATCAACGCACCTCGTAAAAGTAACACATTTAGATAATTGATAGACAAAGAAATACACTTGAAAGAATTGGGAACAATAAACTAGAGAGACATCCATGACAGACAGAAATGAACAGTATTTGATACAAAGAACCTTAACCTGGCAGCTTCAAGCTCCAGTTTACCTAGATGATAAATTGGTTCTCAACTCTGCTATTGAGTTATGTAAGGCAAAGGTAGCATGGACGGGAACTGGTCACTTGACTCATAAAGCTGGCACCTAGGATAGTCAAGTTTCTTAACACATTACTCCTATTAGACCCTTAACACATTACTCCTATTATACCCTTAACACATTACTCCTATTATACCCTTAACACATTACTCCTATTATACCCTTAACACATTACTCCTATTAGACCCTTAACACATTACTCCTATTAGACCCTTAACACATTACTCCTATTAGACCCTTAACACATTACTCCTATTAGACCCTTAACACATTACTCCTATTAGACCCTTAACACATTACTCCTATTAGACCCTTAACACATTAGACCCTTAACACATTACTCCTATTAGACCCTTAACACATTACTCCTATTAGACCCTTAACACATTACTCCTATTAGACCCTTAACACATTACTCCTATTAGACCCTTAACACATTACTCCTATTAGACCCTTAACACATTACTCCTATTAGACCCTTAACACATTACTCCTATTAGACCCTTAACACATTACTCCTATTAGACCCTTAAGTGCTGGCAAGTTGAAGAAAAAGAAGAATATCAAGAAGAAGAAGACAGAATGTACGTTTATGACATAAGTCTGACCTAAATCTGCCATTTCTCATTACTAACATTTAATTCACAATGACAATAAAACTTGACAAAAATTGCCATGACAAAACAAACCATACCTGTCTAGGTCCTATCCATAAGTTATCTCTTTCCACATGGTGTTCAGTCTGAATTGCCAAGTTGGGCATTCGAACCTAAGGCAGGGAAAATTGTTAACCAAAATACAATTAAGTTTTGCTTAACATATTTTTACAATATATTTTACATACGTTGCTAAATGTACTATGAAATCAATTATAATTTTCACATTTTAACTTAGGTCACGAATTCTGTGATTTTGTATGTGTTTTACATATAACTGTCTGTATGAGATAATCCACTTGACTTGATCAAATCCAGGTTATCTGTAATTAATTAAATTCATTCATTCATTATTTCTCAGCTGCCTGTAGAGAACAGGCCTTCATCAAATTCACATCAAGCCTTCATGTCCAGTGCCATCCAATCAAAGTTTTTCCACATCATCTGTACCTTTATGTAAGTCTTTAATAAGCTTCTCCGTATGTTTTTTTTGTCTCCCTTTATTTCTCTTAACCCTGGGGATTCTAGAACAAAGACTGCATTGTAATGCAACTAGTTTCCTGAGTGTGTATCCTATCCAATGTCAGGTCCTGTTCCTTACCCCTTGTTAGCACTATCACATTAGTGATCTTCTCATACTATTTCAATCCTTCTACTCTGCACCTATTATGAGCTAATACGTAACTTCTTGATTGTCATTACCGCTGCTCTCCATGTTTCAGAGCCATACAATAGTACTGCCTTTTGACAATAGGTGTAAAGAATCTACAATATTCTCAGTCTTTTCTCTCAAAGACAGGCCATCTCTTGATGTTTTCTTCCCACTCATTTTCCTCCAACCTTTAACATCAATTATAAAGCTAAGTATTTTAAGCTTATAGTATGATGCAATGTTATATTAAAGGAAACTTTGTCCTGTATTTCTTCTTGGTTTTTTTTTGTGCATGTTTATTCAAGGTAACAGGTGTAAGAACAGATGTATAAGTTTGAAGCTGTTGACTGTCTACGTGGAACTTTAGCTGCCAAAAAATGAACTGTTTGAAAAATAAAACACATGGCTGCAAGTTTGAGATGTTGGGGCTTTTATATAAACCAGTTGTCATTACTGTTACAATCATAACAATTTTTACATTTTATTCATCACGTGATTCCATGAGAAACTTAAACATCTATAAAATAGAAAAAAAAGACCTGATTAAGTGTGAAACACTAAAAATAATGAAGAGCTACACCACCAAGCTTGAAGTGGCAACAAAAATGATGTCATATGATGAAAATAGTAACATGTCTGGGAATAATGAACTTTATTTGTGATTAAAAACATTGAGCTCTTGTTTTTAATATTTTGTGAATCTCTAGTTTGTCTTCTATCAAACTGTACATGCTGCATGTATCAAACATGACCTGAAATGTTGATTTGATGCAGAATTGAACCAGATTTTCCAAAAATGAAATGTTACTGATTACATCACATCAGATAAGTTTAAACATTTGAAGACTTACATTAGCTGCCTCAACCGTGGTGCTGATTCCAATTGGTGCAATCCCGTAAACAGCCAGTGATACAATAAAGACTACAATCTGAACAAATGTTACCCAGTAGGTAAAATATGGTCTGAAAATAGAAGAGAAAATATAAAGATATAATGGAAGATACCAGGGTAAGAGAGGCAGCACCAGGGTAAGAGAGAGGCAGACGTAGACCAAGAAACAGAAGGAGAAGACAACTGGAGACAGAAGTGAAAAAGATGAGGAAGATGTAGAAAGAACTTGAGCTGAGGACATGTGACATGAGGACTTGTCTGATGAATGCCTATGCTCCTTGGGGAGCTAAAGGGGATTGACTGATAATGGAGCAGTGCATAAACTGACTTAACCATAACCTTTAAAACAATTAGCCATGTACTAATACTTTCCCCGGGGGTCTCTCGGACGACAAAGAAAGAATATGACTACTGCATCCTCGGGCATGTCATCCACAGCAACTAAGGTTATACATGGGGCTGGCATAAAGAGCAAAAGGGATAACGATGTTGCTGGGTTATGAAAGCCCTGGGAAGTTTCTAGAGTTCTCTGAGGAGACAAAGAATAGGGGTTTTTCTCCCATTTCCCCGGAGTAAGAGGCACCTAATGTAAGGTTGTGCATGTGGCAGGCAACTGTATCGTGTCAAACATTGATACATAAACCACTACTGCAGGAGCTGATGAAAGCTTTGGTACAAGGGGACTAGATACAGCAGTGGCTCAATGCTCTATAGGGAGCAAAAATGAATGTAATGATGATGATGAAGATGATGATGATGAAGATGATGGGGAATAGAAAACTGGAAAGAGAGGAAATGAAATAGACCGTACGTCAGGTAAGAAGCCTTCAAGATTATGAAAGCTGAAGAATGGTAATTTACATACCTATGATCATCCAGATTGTCCAGCTGAACCTTGACCTCTTTGGTCATGACATTGCTTTTCAATCTCCGTTTCATCACACGCCCAAGAATTCCCATCCCAACCTGGCGCTTGTCACGTTTCATTGCCGTCTGCACCACCTTCAAGACAAAAATGAAAGGTCTGGAACCAGTTATAAGTTCCATTCATGACCAAAACATGCATAATCAGTGGTGGATATATTAAACTATGTCACATGGATATATTAAACTATGTCACATGGATATGCTCAATGGAATTTAGAGGAGTTTCAGAGGAGACAACAAAATAATGGTCCCTCTGGCATGTCATAAGAGGCAACTAATATGAGGCTGTGCAAAAGGCTGGCAAAC
Source organism: Oreohelix idahoensis (assembly GCA_024509875.1). NCBI lineage: Eukaryota > Metazoa > Mollusca > Gastropoda > Stylommatophora > Oreohelicidae > Oreohelix > Oreohelix idahoensis. Next base: position 975,961 of record JAMPIV010001214.1, on the reverse strand, counting down.
TAATAATATGAAACACACTGCTACATAATCTACCACTGTAACAGCTGCAGTTGTGGCTTCAAAAGAAGCAAAGGTCAATGACAATGACATGTATGTACATTCTGCCATGAATCAACTGGCAATAACCATTTCCCAAGATACATTTAATTCTTCCCATTTGCTGATGGAGACTGAGCACCTATGGGTTTGTCCGGAGTGCAATAATGTTGATTCTGATCAACATCAACATTAATTCTTCCCAACAGTAAAATACCTCACAGCAATCTGATGCAACAACCAAATAACAAAAGAGAACTGAACAACACATGTCCAAATTGTCATCCTTTGACACTAAATGTTTAAGAATAATTCTGGCCCTGAACTGTCCTCAGCTGAGATTTTCTCCTCTAAATCAAGTAAGAAGGCAATGCATGTTCATGAATATTCATGTGCGTGAGCATCCAATATTCTATAAACATGCTCCATTTACCTTGTCTTTGATCTTTCTCAGACCAAAATCAGGTGTATCCAAAAGATCTCCGCCAGGTGTAGATGGAAGGGGTTGAGGAGGCCGTCTTCTCCAACCTGGAGCACTAGGTCCCCCTGCCAGCTCTCGCTGAGCTCTGAAGCCAAAGAGGTGAAGATATTAATCTATGCATGCAGTCTGAGCATGTGGATAAAATCACCACAAAACAATTCATTTTTCTGTGAGTAGTCTAATCACCCCATTTATATAAAATACATTACTTAGATAATTGTCAACACAAAAAACACATTACTTGAACTGCTGTCAACACACACACATAAACACATTACTTTGACTGCTGTCAACATAAAAAACACATTACTTGAACTGCTGCCAACACACACAAAAACACATTACTTTGACTGTTGTCAACACAAAAACACACTACTTTGACTGCTGTGAACATAAAAGCACATTACTTAGACTGCTGTCAATACAAAAACACATTACTCTGACTGCTGTCAACACAAAAAGACATTACTTGGACTGCTGTCAACACAAAAGCACATTACTTGGACTGCTGTCAATACACAAAAACACATTACTTTGACTACTGTCAACAGAAAAGGACATTACTTGGACTGCTGTCAATACACAAAAACACATTGGCTATTGTCAACACAAAAGCACATTACTTGGACTGCTGTCAATAAACAAAAACACATTACTTGGGCTGCTGTCAACACAGAAACAAATTACTTGGACTGCTGTCAACACAAAAGCACATTACTTGGACTGCTTTCCACATAAAAACATTTCTTGGACATATGAAAATACATTATCTTGTCTGAAATACTTCATTTCTAAACAGTGCTAACTGATTATAAAGAAAATCAAAATCTCTGTGACAAGATGATCAAATCAACAAGGCAGACAAACCACAGTGGTCTACCTTGGTTCAGCTGATGATGGATACTCATCATAGAAGACATCATCTACAAGACTAAAAGCATCTTCTGTCTGAAATGTAAGAAACAACAAAGATATATTACATTCACAACAAAGATATATTACATTCACAAAGTCTAATTAAGGACAATCAATAAGTAAAAGAGGAAGATCAGTGGAGGCCAGAGAGATCTAGTTCTACAGAAGAGTATTAAGAGTCCAAGAGGTCAGTCACTAAGGAAACTTATAGACATGTGAAAGAGGCAGTCTAATACTAGGAAATATTCTGAGAAGAGAAATATTAGAAAACATTGTAAGAAAAGACAACAATCTGGCAGAAAATGACAGCACAGCAAAAAGAGAATATGCTGGACAGTGTAACACCATGGCATGTAAGAAAGTTTTGTCAACAGTGTAAAGGAACAGATGTGAAGAATCATTGACTGCCAATATCTTCTGCATGGCACTTGAAAATATTCTTCTTTTTATTCTTCTTCACACACCCTCAGACATCCACCTGAATATACCTGAAGAAAGCCATTCAGCATCAAGTTCCTGACATTTTCATAGAGCATGTGCTGGACTGTTACCCCAGCATTTATGTACTCTTGTAATAGTGGTTTCTGTAGCTATTTGTTATACATGATGAGGTTGCCAGCCTCCTGCACAACTTGATATTAGTCGTTTCTAACAACATACCTGAGGGAGCAGTAACCCAATTATTTTCTCTGTCCCCTCGTCCCTACAACTACACAGGATTTGCCTTCATGGCAGGAATTACCTTCATGGCACACTCCACTGATCACCCACTTCCACTTCTTGATATCCCTACTAATCATCATTGTACATATTATTGTTTAATATAGAACATCTCCCCAACATCTAGCTAAAGAGGTAATGCCATGCCATGTACTGTTGATGATGATATAGTGCCTAGATGTTGTGTAGGGGTGCATCTTGTGTTGTTGATGATGGAGTAGGGCCCAGATGCTGTGTAGTGGTGTAAAGAGTAATGCTGTGTCATGTGTTGTTGATGATGTAGCGCCCAGATATTGTGTAGTCATGCAAGGAGTAATGCCATGTTATGTATGATTCTAGGAGAGGTAGTTTTGTGATTACACATTACTTTAACTCGTAGTGTTCTTGTGCAAGGTTTGAGCTGCACTGCAGGGATTGTTGTAGTGTCCTGGCCGGGTGTCTAAGTATGCCAGCCTAGTTTAAATGCCAGTACAATATCAGCCATGATAACGTCTTCTTTAATCCTTAGCCACTGACCATCAAAGCAGTCAGTGGCCATCATGCCTGGTGGCATCTTGTAGGGCAACAACAAATTGATTCCACTTTGCTCGGTCGGTGGCCATCCTTCATACAGTGCCCCAACTCTGGTTCATTCTTTGCATCTCAGCCTCCAGTCCTCCGCCAAGTTGTTTTTGGTCGGCCTCTCTTTTTTTTCCTTCAGGGGTCCATAGTATAGCTGTTCTTGTGATGGCATCGGGGTCTCTTCTGAGGACATGGCTAACCCAGCTCCAGCGTCTGCCAGCTATGATGGTGTGCATGTCCTCTTGATGGCTCCGAGTAAGCAGATCTTGGTTGGTGATGGTATTCGGCCAAAAGATTCGGAGAATTTTTCTTAGGCATGTTGTGTGAAAAGAGGACAATTTCGACATTTCCTTCTCTATAACTCTCCAGCATTCCGCACCATAGAGAAGCACAGAAAGCACACAGCTCTGATATAATCTTAATTTTGTGCTTGTGCTGTACTGAGAGGACTTCCAGATGCTGTTTAGACTAAAAAAGGCTGTTCTTGCTTTGCTCATTCTGTTGTTGATGTCTTTGCTTGCTCCGCCGTCTGGTGTTACTATGCATCCTAGGTATGTGAAGGTGTCTGTCTGTTCCAGTTGCTGATTTCTTACTGATATGGGCTCAGGGTTGCTCACATTGAGCGTCGTGACCTCTGTCTTCTTTAGATTGATGTTCAAGCCCACCTGCTTGCTATACTTATTAAGTCTGTCCGTTTTTTCCTGGATGTGTTGATGTGAATGTGCTAGTAGTGCAATGTCATCTGCATATTCCAGACCTTCTAATGTAGAGAATGTAGTCCATCTTATTCCTCTTGGACTGCCCTCTGTTGTCTGGTGCATCACCCAGTCTATGACTGTTAAAAATAGAGTGGTTGATAAGGGGCATCCCTGTCGTACTCCTGTCTTCACCTCAAAGGTTAGGTTGCTCTGCCCAACGCTACACGTAAAGTTGGCATAGAGGCTTTTTAATATTGCATGATAATGTGAACAGTAGATTATGTTGTGTGTTCTGGCTGGGTGTCTAAGTATGCCAGCCTAGTTTAAATGCCAGTACAATATCAGCCATGATAATGTGAACAGTACATTAGGAGACGTTTCCTAAAATCAAGGTTATATGACATCAGCTTGTTTTTGCATGTCTGTCATATCTGCTATTGTTACCCATGACAAGGACTAAATTTTTGATTACACAGTGTTTTGTCAAGGTTATTCAACTGAATGTGTGTAATCAATCAATCAATCAATACCCTTTAGCTCCCCAAGGAGCATAGGCCTTCAACAAACACATGCCAAGTCTTCCTGTCCTGTGCCATCCGTTCAAGTTCTTTCCATGTTTTGAATGTGTGTAATCAGGAACACTATCTTCTAGTAAACAAGACTAATTTTTCTAACCTTTGACCCCCCCAGAAGAACTGTCACAACTGGCACATGACTGTTTTTTATAGTTCACTGAATAAACATCAAAGAATACCAACTATTATTATCCACACAATATTTAAGATAAAGTACTCACTGATCTACCAACTTCTGGTGCCTGGCCAACACTTCCTGGAGGAAAGCTTTGACCCTTGAACGATTTCTTGCTGCGCAGATCTCGACGAGTACTCTAAATATATAAACAAGGAGCAAAGTGAATACAACTTAGCAAGAAACACTCGAGATAAACATGGGACATAACAACAAAATTTAGCTATCAGGGCTCTTGATAAACATGGGACATAACAACAAAATTTAGCTATCAGGGCTCTTGATAAACATGGGACATAACAACAAAATTTAGCTATCAGGGCTCTTGATAAACATGGGACATAACAACAAAATTTAGCTATCAGGGCTCTTGATAAACATGGGACATAACAACAAAATTTAGCTATCAGGGCTCTTGATAAACATGGGACATAACAACAAAATTTAGCTATCAGGGCTCTTGATAAACATGGGACATAACAACATGATAAACATGGGACATAACAACAAAATTTAGCTATCAGGGCTCTTGATAAACATGGGACATAACAACAAAATTTAGCTATCAGGGCTCTTGATAAACATGGGACATAACAACAAAATTTAGCTATCAGGGCTCTTGATAAACATGGGACATAACAACAAAATTTAGCTATCAGGGCTCTTGATAAACATGGGACATAACAACAAAATTTAGCTATCAGGGCTCTTTGATAAACATGGGACATAACAACAAAATTTAGCTATCAGGGCTCTTGATAAACATGGGACATAACAACAAAATTTAGCTATCAGGGCTCTTGATAAACATGGGACATAACAACAAAATTTAGCTATCAGGGCTCTTGATAAACATGGGACATAACAACAAAATTTAGCTATCAGTGCTCTTGATAAACATGGGACATAACAACAAAATTTAGCTATCAGGGCTCTTGATAAACATGGGACATAACAACAAAATTTAGCTATCAGGGCTCTTGATAAACATGGGACATAACAACAAAATTTAGCTATCAGGGCTCTTGATAAACAGATTACATACATAGAATAAGCATTATTCTACTTCTTTTCCCTTTTCACCCCTATTACAGCATAGAACCACCAATGCTGCTGGCCTCCTTACAGGAAGCTACATCCAAGCATTGACATGCTGTTGTAGTTGTGGTTTCTGTAGCAACATATTATATGATGAGGTTGCCTGCCTCATGCACAGCCTCAGATTAGTCAACTCTGATAGCATACGTGAGGCAGCAGTTGTCCAATTCTTTCCTCAGAGACTCCCAGGAACTACAAAAGACATACAAGCACTAGTGGTAATGAGAAATACATACACATATAAACATATGATTTAAAAAAGCTGATATGAAATTTATAAATTATAAGAATTCAGTCGATTATAAATCATATTTCTTTAGATACATGAAAAACAAAAAAAATGTACAAACAAATATCTTACAGAAAGTGCCGTTATTGCTTTCACAGACATCTGAAGAACAGACTTTTTCCTATTATCCTTGCGGCCGAATGCCCCACGGTCACTATAAGCAGTGATGCTGGAAACTCGTGAGATCTGCCGTGATGCTCCGCCTAGGGGGTCAATGATATTAGGCATGCCATCAGTCATGTCTCGCTGTATAACTTCCCCTTTTAGCCCTTGGCCAATGGAGCTAGCAATCCTGACCCTTCGTTTCTCCCAGCGAGCTGCATTTCTTTCATCTTCTTCAGACACCCCAAAAAACTGGGCTAAGCTATGCTTGGCTCTTCTGTAAAACAATACATAAGGTAATGAAGTTTTAAAAAGACAATGTCATGTGTTAAAAAAAAAAAAAGTCTTCCAATCTTAAGGAGATTCCCCCAAAGTTCTAAGTTTTGTGTGAAAATGAACACAGATTAAAACAATCCTAAGTTTATTCTGGACATAATCCAAAGGATTTTGTTTGAGCAAAAGAGAAACACAGTGAAAGACGCCACACAAAAATATTCAAAACAAAAATTATAAAGTAAGACAAGTAAGCTTTATGACTGGTAAAATACAATCTCCAACACTTTAACAATCCTGTTAACAAACTTAGTTATATCAGCTCCAATATTTAAAATTGTTTCTCCCCATCAAATAATTTTTTTTAAATATTTGTACCTGCCTTTATAATTTGATACAGACAGGATGTTGGGTAAATTCACAGCTCAAACTAGACGCTTAAACATTGAAAAGATATTTATTCCACAACTTAATAAGCTCCCTTCTTCCCCCCCACCCACACACACAAACTTATCACTCTCAACAACTTCAACACTGAGAAGGCCTTGGTATTTACTTGACTACCCAGTAGTACAGAACTTAATACAAAAGTGATATTTACTCCACAACCTGGCAGTACAGAACTTAATACAAAAGTGGTATTTACTCCACAACCTGGCAGTACAGAACGTAATACAAAAGTGGTATTTACTCCACAACCTGGCAGTACAGAACTTAATACAAAAGTGATATTTACTCCACAACCTGGCAGTACAGAACTTAATACAAAAGTGGTATTTACTCCACAACCTGGCAGTACAGAACACAAAAGTGATATTTACTCCACAACCTGGCAGTACAGAACTTAATACAAAAGTGATATTTACTCCACAACCTGGCAGTACAGAACTTATACAAAAGTGATATTTACTCCACAACCTGGCAGTACAGAACTTAATACAAAAGTGAAATTAACTCGACCACCCAGCAATACAGAACTTAATACAAAAGTGGTATTTAACCAATAACCCTTTAACCTTAATTCTTTCAACACCAAAGATACTTACTGGGAGTATCTGGGTTTTCGTGTCTGGTCATTACCAGTCTGTGAAGTCTGAGAATTCACTGGATAGCTTCTCTCCATCTTAACACTCTTGACAGGGATGTCAGTGACACCTCTGGAAATAAATCAGACAAGTTAATAAATGTGATTTTTTTTTTTTTAATGGCACACAGTACATAATGTCACTTTTGCACAGAGCTGGCTTCCTCACTGTGTAAAACAAATTGCTATTGAAACTACTGAAGCAAGAGCAAATGAAAGAAGCCATTGCACAAAGAAACCTGGAACCTTATCACTCAATTGACAAGACAAACAAAAAAAAGGTAACGGTAAAAGTAGTCAAATAGCACATACTGCCACAGGGGAGTGAAGTGTTAGAGACTATACTTTAATATTTTTTTTTACGTGAACAGGAGTTTTTTTTTTCTTAATCCAATTATTCTAAATTTTGATTGTCTGAAAGTAGGTGTTGGTCACGCAGAGGTCATGATGGACACAACAACTCCAAGAGCTGTTGTCCATTTTCATTAATCTTGCCAATACCAAACCTGCCCAGACATGAAGGCAATGAGACATTATCGGCACCCACTCTAGCGTTAAAGTCACCAAGGAGAACACACTGTTCTTGCCTAGGTGTGCTCATAGAACTCATCTTTAGCTTCTGAGACAGAGTACAGAGTAGGAGCATACACGCTGACAAGGGTGATGGTACCTGCGCTAGTTTGCAGGTGGAGTGTTCACAGGCATTCTGATCCATTCTTGCCTGGTTCAACCATTTTAGTTAGAGATTTTTTTTTTACCGCAAAACCTATTCCGTGTTCTCTAGTTTTGTTAAACCCCAGCATAAGGTGTCACCACACGATCCAAGCACTGGCACCAACTGAATCTGATTCTCGTCAGAAGGCCACTTCTTAGGTCTGTGCTCTCCACTCGCTCATACCATAGTGCAGACTATGATATAGATCACTCCTTGGTTTGCTGCAAAATCAGAGCACAACCAAGAAAACTCCATCATGTCAGACATGAAGGGAAACCACGCATCGATACCAGAAAGATGTCAGACCCCGTCATGATCACTCAATTTACCGCAACCTTCTAGAAAGTGCTCAGTAGCCCTCAGCATGGTGATACTGTTACAGAGAACTGGGAGCATCTACAGAACACCATTCAAAGGAATGCACCTCTCACCTCTGGTAAGAAAACAGCGAAGTCAAATGACTAGTTTGATGCTTCATCAGATGTGATGACACCTGTCATTGAAGCTAAGCGCAGTGCTGCGACTGAATACAAACGTTCACCGAGTGCTAGAACCCTTCAGATCCTGAAGGCTACGAGAAGCAAAGTTCAACAAACTGCTCGACATCATGCAAATGACTGCTGGCTCAAGCTCAATGAGAGCATTGAGACCGCAGCGCAAACGCGACACTAGACAAATGTATGATGGTATAAAGAAAGCCCTTGGTCCCCAAAAAAGTAAGGCGGCATCGCTAAAAACCATCAGTGGAGAGAAGCTAACTGATAAGGGTAAGCAGATGGAGAAGTGGGTCGAGCACTACTCTGAGCTTTACGCTAGAGAAAATACCATCACGCCTGCAGCCCCTGATGCTGTCAAATGTCTGCCAACTATGGAGGAGCTCGTTGCTGAACCAACATTAGAAGAACTCAGCAAGGCCATTGATAGCTTGGCCTCTGGCAAAGCACCAGGCAGTGATGGGATTCTTCCCAATTTAATCGAATGCTACAAGAGCATGCTATTACATCCCCTGCATAGGGTGCTGCGGTAGTGCTGGGAAGAGACAACTATTCCTCAAGACATGCGAGATGCTAAGATTGTAACACTGTATAAAAATAAGGAGACAGAAGTGATTGCAATAACTACAGAGGCATCTCTCTTCTTAGTATTGTTGGTAAGGTTTTTGCCAGAGTCATCTTAATGCGACTACACAAGTTAGCTGAGCGCATATATCCACAGTCACAGTGTGGATTCCGAGCTGGTAGATCAACAACAGACATGATCTTTTCTCTCTCGTATTTCCCTTCGTCATGGACGGACGTGTTTTTGATCTGCTCTCACATTTCGCAGCAATAACGCAGGAAGTTTAAGTCACATTCCGTGGATTTTTATATCAGTATATTGGTTATTAGACGGTGAAATTTTTAATTATGATATTGTGTTAATGTAATGTGTAACATTTTATAGAATACCGTTGAAATGTGTATCAGTTTTTTCTCTATGTTATTGGAGGATATTTTCAACAATGACTACATGACTCATCCGAATGTGACCTTCGCCAAAGCAAGAGGTCAGTTGTTGGTAAAGCGTTGCTGTCAAGCATCATAAAATTTTCCCGGTATACAATGTTCCTCACCGATAACAAAACCCCCTGTGGAATGTAACAATGTCATGCTTGGAAGAAGGCGTTAGTTCGCAGCTAACAGTGGGCCCCAGGGACGCTCGTTTAAGACCAACGACCATAAAAAAACTATGCTTTGAACAAAGAGAGGGCTATTCACGTCAAACTTAAAGGTTGTAGAACCGGGTCCGGAATAACCGTGAAGCTATCAAGTCATGGAAAATGTGTAACTATAACATTCCAGAACACCTTTCAGTACGAGGCATTTCGTTTCATTGTCATTAAATTCTATGAAACAGGACTTGTAGAGTCAAGAACAGACATAAATGGTGCACTAGTAGAAGACGTTATAACAACACCACTTCTCAAAGTTCACCTTTATCACACTAAGAACAAAATTATGGCCCAGGGGACTGCCGCAGCTATCGAATCATGGCTAGAAACATAATTTGAAGAATTAAAAGAATCTGCAAAAATTGTAACTGATGTTGAGTTAGAAAACACTAAAATGGACTACGCTGTTTCTATGCCCCACTTGGCAGTAGACACAATGATTCCAGGCATAAATGACTTTACTACCGACAACGACATTCTCAACACCAGCTGCAACCCAATTTCTCATAGTGAATCAGAAATTCTACCTTCTGCAGTATTGGATACAATAACAGACACCCCTACAATTTCTAAACCTATGTTGGCCATCGAATACCCCATGGACCATGAAAATATACGAAAAGCTGAAACTGTATCTCTTGAGCAACAAAAAGAAGACACCATGAAGTTACCTGTGTCGTGCTGCCAGGAGCTAATGCAAAATATGGAGGACACGCTACGAAGTTTAATTGGTGATCTCATGTCTAGTATACAGACATCGCTCAAGGCCGAAAACGAACTTCTTAAAAGGGAGATAGTATCTCTGAGGGAAGACAATTCTAGCATGAAGGACATCATCGAAAAACTGCAGAGAGACTTCTCACTCTATAAGATAAGACAACCAGATCATCCTCAAACAATAGTAGAAGATTGCGAAGAATCCATACATAAAAATACGCCAAATCAGCAAAAAGGTCACCACCAAACTGTACACAAAAAACACGAAGAGACACTCACAAACACAACATATCCCATTGGAGTCAAAATTACCAACAGATTTCAAGTTCTTGAGGATTGTTCAACAGAAAATGAGCAGGTATCAGTATCCCTACCAGACAACGTTCCAGTGCCCGAAAACCAAATTCACAAATCTCAGAGCCATCACGACAGTCCACAAAAAGAACACCACAAAAGGCAGCAGCATCAATCTAATAGAAAACAAAGTGAAGAAATACGTAGTGACGTTACACATATTGTAATTGGTGACTCCCTCTTGAAGGGTATTTATTGTGAAAGAATGTCCACTACAAGAGAAGACATCGTTTCAGTTATGACAGTGCCGGGGGCTGGTATTAAAAGACTACTGGACATAATTAATAAGTTCGATATTAATCATAAGATAACAAAAACAACACTACACGTAGGAATTAATGATATCATGAATGAGCAGAGCCTAAACCCCTCAGGATTGGTGGCTACAATAAAACAAAAATTTCCCAAAGCCTCCATCTTTATTTCATCAATCATACTACCATGCTATGGGTTTCAGCGTCGCACAGCGGACACTTACAACACAAAACTACAGAACTATTGTAAACAAAACGGCCTTGGCTTCATCAACAATACTCCATTCTTTACATCTAACTCAGGAGCACCTAAGAAACGACTCTACAGAGATCAAATTCACACATCCACACTGGGAAGCAGCATCCTGGCCAAAAACATAAAATATCCAGAAAGGACACAACAAGACAGCTCAACCCATATAGAGAATGCAACGAAATCTACTGAGACTTCAACCTATAATCACAATACATCACAAACCCCATCTACCCCTCAAAGAAGCACACCTATTGCAAGCAGGCAGCCTTCCAGCTATCACAACGCCACTTTCAATCAGGAAGCCGAATCTTATGATACCATGTTTCCCCCATTAGTCACAAGGCAGCCCCACTCAGGTACCTCTACCAACAGTATTCCAATGTCCCAGGCTCAGAATACTCCTACCAACACTACAACAAGGACGGAAGAAATCAGAGATCACCATGCTTCCTCCCCTAGTTCTTATTATCGTCCTCAGTGGAACCCTGAACTTGTCTATCTGATGCAATTCAGCCCTGCGTCACTTAGACAAGCATTAATGATGTCTGCCCAAAGTCACCCCTATTATCTGCCCAGCAGAAACGTCAGTTATTGACGAACAAACACTTTGCTTCACTAAATCTCTGTTACTACAGCCTTCGCTCCATTTGAACATTTGTTGATTTTTTAATACAACGGTAATAATCAGAACTTTTAATAGTTTATCGGTTAATATCCTCTAAAAAAATTTTTCTTTGATTACTCATTTCGTTACAATTTAAATTTCTTATTATCACGCGTAGCTTCAATTTGTTAGAATTGTCGGTGTTAAGTTGTGAAGTGTTGTATACTTGTCTGACTTGTGACTATTATTAATTTCTTCCATCTCTCGTTTAACTTCACTTTGTTGCGTTGAGCAGTTCTGGTGTGATATGTTGTATGCCTGATTGTTTTGTGACAATTTTCATATACTCAGTTGAAATTGTTTTTTATTAGTTGTATTAATTATTTTAATATTGTATTTTCTGCAATTTCTCATTCCTTGAATTCCACTTGCTTGGTGAAGTATTAATTCGTAAAAAATTTTGCGCTGTTTTGTGTGCATAACTGTTTTTTAACTTGTAATTTTTATTTTTTTTTTTATTTTTATTTTTAAATATATATTTCTTTTTACTGTACAAACATGGCTGGTAATTATGTACCGTGGCTTCACAAGGATGGTCTACGACTTGGTCATCTGAATATTTACCATCTTCTAGGTAAACTCCCCGAACTTACATACATTCTAAGTAATAATTTTCACATTTTTGGACTTTCAGAAAGTCGCCTAAATGACAGAATAACAGATGATGACATTGCGTTAAATGTTTTTAAAACTATTCGGCGAGACGCAAGCAAAAAACAAGAGACAGGTATAACAGTTTATATTTCCACTTCCCTTAATTTTCACCGCAGAAACGACTTAGAGACAGCAGAGATAGAATGTGTATGGTTGGAAATAAGGCTACTGAATCAGGGCCCATTTCTGGTGGGATATCTTTATCGAAATCCTAGTGCAGGACCTATATGGTACGAAGATTTCACCATAATGATGGACAATGTATTTGCCACAGTCAAGGAGGTTGTTCTTCTTGGTGATTTCAACATCGATATACACAATTCAAATCTAACATGGAAAAATATAATATTATCGTACAACTTAAAACAAATAGTTAACCAGCCTACAAGAGTAACACAAGCATCAACCACACTAATCAACCACATCTACGTAACTTGCCCAGAAAACATCATAAAATGCTCTGTCCCTAATATTGCAATGAGTGACCACTATCCAGTATGCTGTACATGGTCAAAGAATAAATGTAAAGTTCCAAAAAATAAACATGTAAGTATCAAATTTAGAAGTTTCAAACATTTCAGTAAGGAATTATTTTTAAATGACTTGCTAACTGCACCTCTCGCCCGTGTTTACCAACTTCCTGATCCGGATGACGCTATTGAATACTGGACAAAAATTTGTTATAATGTTTTTGACATGCACGTACCAGCTAAGGAAATTCGCGTCAAACGACAATTAAAATCTCCGTGGATCACGCAGGAAGTGTTGGAGGCTATGAGGCAGAGAGATCAAGCGCACAAAAATAAGGACCTCAACACATACAGGGTATACAGGAACAAAGTTCAATATTTAATTCGGAAAGAAAAGAAAAATCATTTTAGAAATATGGTTGAGAACAAATCAAATAGTAAGGAAATATGGAAGGCAATTAACACCTTAGCGAAAAAACGTAATGCACCAGACTCATTCTCTTCCAACACTTCATTTACTTGCACCGACTTCAGCAATCACTTTCAAGCAGAAATAAACAGTCTGCAATCCACAATACCACCTTCCTCTAGTGACTTAGACAAACTTTCAGCATTCTGTAAGAACAAATGTACAAACTCAGTTCCACCCGACATTCCTTTTATGACAGTTAATGAAGTGTATAACTATCTTATTGGCCTTAAGGATAATAGCTCATCAGGGCTTGACGGAATTAGTAATCGAATACTGCGTTACGCCGCACCAGCTATTAGTGATTCACTAACTTTTATATATAATCAATGTATTGCTAAAAGTTATTTTCCTTCGGCCTTTAAGATTGCCAAAGTATATCCTCTCTTCAAACCTGGCTCGTCAGATAACAGTAACCTTGGTAACTATAGACCAATTTCTCTTTTATCATCGCTTTCTAAACCACTAGAAAAACACATACATAAAGCAACACTACATTACCTAGTTAGCAATGACTTGCTAATTGACAGTCAGTCAGGGTTTCGACAAAAGCATTCATGCCACACAGCTCTAACTAAGATGATAGACAACTTGCACCTAAACATAAATAACGATAACATATGTGGAGCAATATTTGTAGACTTTAGGAAAGCATTTGATATGTTAGATCACGCTGTTTTAATAAGAAAATTAGAAACAATGAAAGTTAACTTTAAACTAGTGACATTACTTAAATCATTCCTGTCCGACAGACAGCAAGTAGTGTGGTACAATAACTCCTTGTCAAGCCCAACTATTATTGACACTGGTGTTCCTCAGGGTTCTATTCTCGGCCCTCTACTTTTTTCCATTTACATAAATGACCTTCAACTACACATCGAGCACTCATCCTGCGACCTATTTGCCGATGACTGTACCATTTATACTAGTGATAAAAGTTGCAACACGCTAGAAATATTATTACAAAGCGACACAGACAATCTTATTAAGTGGAGCAATGAAAACTGCATGCAAATAAATATCACTAAAACAAAATGTATGATAATATCAACTAGACAAAAATTACAAAACTCGCCGAAAACAACACTTCAGCTCTACATTGGAACCTCTTTAATTGAAAATGTAAATGAATATAAAACACTAGGACTCATAATTGACCAACATTTAAGTTGGAATTCGCATGTACAAGCACTGACCAAACAAACGGCACAAAAAGTTTACCAGTTAGCTAAAATCAAACATTTCCTAGATGAGGAGACACGAAAAATGTTCTATACATCCCAGATACAAACACATCTAGACTATTGTTCCACAATTTGGGATGGCTGCACCATGTCCAACACTAAAAGACTCTATTCATTACAAAAACGTGCAGTGCGCCTAATTTCAGACAAAAACCTCACACAGTGTGTAGACGCATATACATATCTTAACATATTACCACTAAGAAAGCGCCTTCTCTTCAACAAAGCCAAATTTATTCACAAAATCTTGTCACAGAATGCTCCAACGTATCTGTGGCCTATTTTCAAATACAGCGGAAGACGCAGTCAACGCTTAAATAAATTACACATGCCCAAGCCTAGGCTCGACTTATTCAAGAAAAGTTTAGCTTTTTCTGCTACTCATCTGTGGAACAATCTTCCACACGACTTAAAAAATACTCTTAGTCCATATTCATTCAATCACAGACTTTTCAAATACATCATGAGTGCAGATTATATGCCACCCTAATTTCGTTATGTTCTTAAATAATTACATAACATCATATGTAGGTTTTAAAGTTAATTTTGTCCTGTTTAATATTAATTATGATACGCATCTGTAAATCTGTGTAACTGTTATTGTACTGTTACAATGTTGGGATTTTATTTTATTGTACTTTTTTGTTATTTTATTATTTAAGTAACATTTAGGATACGTGTGAGAATAAATGGATTAACTATGGAAGAAGAGAGAAAGGAAGGGCAGAATGTTAGACGGGCCTGCGTGCCCAATTCTAAACCCTTTGAAAATAAAGTTCTATCTATCTATCTATCTATCTATCTATCTATCTATCTATCTATCTATCTATCTATCTATCTATCTATCTATCTATCTATCTATCTATCTATCTATCTATCTATCTATCTATCTATCTATCTAATCTATCTTATCTATCTATCTATCTATCTATCTATCTATCTATCTATCTATCTATCTATCTATCTATCTAAGTTCGTTCGCTCTCTCGCTGGCTCTCTCTCTCTCTCTCTCTCGCTTTCTTTCTCTCTTTCTCTCTCTCTCTTAGACGGGCCTAAGTTCCTTTCTCTCAACACTTTGAAAATAAAGTTCGTTCGCTCTCTTTCAGTCCCTATTCATACAATCATAGACTTTTCGAATACTTTATTAGTTTTGATTACATGCCCCCCTAATCAGATTATCTTTTCTTATAATATCAATTGTAGGTTCTAATGACGATGTTTGTACTTTTCTACATATTTTATGTCATGTTTATAAGTAGTTAATGTTAATATGAGTGTGCTATTTTATTTTACTTTGCAACGTTGAATTCCTTGACATTGATATGTAAAATGCATATGGGAATAAATGAATTCAGTATAAAAGGTGAGAGAAAGGAAGGGCAGAATGTTAGACGGGCCTGCGTGCCCAATTCTCAACCCTTTGAAAATAAAGTTCGTTCGTTCGTTCGTTCTCCGCCAGCTTCAAGAAAAATCAAGAGAGCAGAAAAGACCTTTATATATATCCTTTATAGACCTCATAAAGGTATTTGACCTGGTTAGTAGGGATGGACTCTTCAAAATCCTCCTGAAAATAGGCTCCTAGCTAAACTGCTGGAAATGATAAAGTCATTCCATGACGACATGAAGGGAACAGTCCAGTATGCTGGAAGCACATCACAGCCCTTTGACATACACAGTGGCTTTAAACAAGGCTGTGTTCTGGCTCCAACCCTCTTCGGGATCTTCTTTGCCTTACTCTTGAAACATGCATTCAGAGATGCAACTGAAGGAATATGCCTTCACACTAGGTCAGATGGCCGTCAGTTTAATCTCGCAAGGCAGAAGGCAAAAACAAAAATCAGAAGGGTCACTATAAGAGACTTGTTATTTGCTGATGATGCTGCAGTCGTCACTCAAAGCCAGCAGGAGCTTCAGAGCTTGATGAATCACTTCACCCAAGCATGCAAGGACTTTGGCCTCACAATAACTCTAAATAAAACAAATGTGCTGAGTCAGGATGTGGGTGCTGCACCAGTTATCACTATCGATAACTATGAATTGGCAGTGGTGCACCACTTCACATACCTGGGGTCTACCATCAATGACAAACTCTCTCTGGACACAGAAATTGACAGCCGCATTGTCAAAGCTGCAGCTACCTTTGCCCGCCTCACATCGCGTGTTTGGGGAAACTCCAAACTCACAATGAAGACCAAAGCTGCTTTATATAACGCCTGCATCACCAGCACACTTCTTTATGGTAGCGAGACATAGATAACCTATGCTAAGCAAGAAAGAAGGCTCAATATCTTCCATCAACAGTGTCTACGCCACATCCTCGGTATTTCGTGGAAAGTTAAAGTGACAAATGTCGAGGTGTTGTCACATGCTGGCCTTCAAAGCATGTATACACTGCTTAGACAGCGCAAACTATGCTGGCTTGGCTATATCTGCCACATGGAAGATGGTCGCATCCCAAAAGATATCTTTTACGGACAACTGGCAGATGGCAAAAGAAAAGTTGGGCGATGCAGCTGAGATTCAAAGATGTGTGCAAGAGAGACATGAGGGCACTGGACATAAATCCAGCAACCTGGAAGGATAAAGCTGCCAATTGCACCAAGTGGCGATGCTATCTGCGGTACCACCTCAGTTTGGGCGAAAAGAAGCTCACACTTCAAGCAGAAGAGTGGAGAAAACATCAAAAGGAACACCAGGAAAATAAGCAGCTGAGGGCTGTCGCCTCACGGGCGTATTCCCATAGATTATGACTGAAGGGGCTTTATTTTTAACAATTATAAATTTTCATTATCCGAGCAGCCCCTGTCACAAATTATTCAGGATAATTGGAGCTCTACTGGAGATGAATAAATAAAAAGTAATAGCGACATTATCCATATCACATGTATAATTTGCTTGTGTACCTCTGTCAGGAATGTAGTGCTGATGGAATATGAATAATTCAAAGACTAAACAGGCTTTTGACCTCATTTGCAGTAGGTTTCTTCTTCTGCTTCTTCATCTACTTGAATATTTTCAAAGAAAGCAATGGTCAGCTTGAGGCTATTTGTATTTCCATAGAGTTTTTCCAGTAATGGTGCTGGTGACGTCTATATGTGCTTTGTCTGTTCCTCATATGTTGGCCATCTTTGAAGCAGACGTTCAGAAGATACACTCATCGGTAGTTCCTATCTTTAGCTTGTTGAATAGATGGTATCCCAATATGTTGTGGCCCATGCGGAGTCTGAAGATTACCACTTGTTCTCTTCTGAGCTAGTAGTATGCATCATTTTGTGTGTGGCCTGGATGCTCTGCGTCTCATTTCTTCTTGTATCGGATTCTGATAAAACTCCTGAAGAATAATGGGACATGTTCTTTGATGCCATCCTAGCAAATAGCTAATGTCGTTAAGGTTAGACTTTAGTTTTCGATTAAGGACATCTAAACCTAGTAATCCCCAACGGGCTGATCACCCGTTTGCCAGTCACTTTGATTACGGAAACAACAACAAACGGATTGATTTGTCGTTGCCCTAAAGACGCCATTAGGCATGATGGGAACAACGGCAAAGAAAATCTATTCGCTGTTGCCCTTAAGACGCCACTAGGCGTAATGGCCACTGACTGCTTTGCCGGTCGTTGGCTAAGGACGGAAGAAGAAGAAACCTAGTATTCACATGACTAGATTATCCATTATGCTAAGTAGGCTGCAGCTTAGGGGCCCAGAGATCTTGGGGGCCTGTGTATAAGGTGAAAAAAATTTTCTGTAAAATGTGTTTTATTGTGTTTACCTTAGACCCTAATAATAATAAAAATAATACTAATAAACCTTAATAAAAAATAATTACTAATAAAAGAGGTAAGCAATGCTAACATACCACTCTATTAATAATACTAGAACATACAATCACGATGCTAAAGGTTTGACAAAAAAATATTAAAATTATTGCCTATTAGGTGAAGGGGGGACCAAACACCAAAAAGCCTAGGGGGCCCTTCTTGGCTTAATCCGGTCCTGCCTAAACATTACCCCTTATTATGGCGTCTGTGATTTTTTTTTTTTTATGCCGTATCAAACATACGGCCCACTGTTCTTCATTTTAATAGGGGTTATGGTTAAGTTTATGATTCCTAAAAAAAACTTAAAACCGCACCCCTCATTACTGCGTCTCTAAATTCATAATTAAGACCGTATCGATGTGGATGACTTAACTGGCCTGCAGTCATTTTCGGCGAAATCGGATACACGTCCCACTGTTTTTCATTTCAAACTAAAGTAATTATTTTTACAAATAGGCCTATATGCAAGCATACACACAACACAATTCTGATGTAGGGTTCTAACTCGTGATGCCGAGGGTTAGGATTAAATGGCTAACATGATTCGATATCGCACCACTAAAACGAACTAAGGAATTCACATATTTAAAATAAAATCACACATCTATAAAACAGGTCACCCGTTGTCTACGAGTACTAATATGTTTACTGCGATTAACAACACAGCTTATTCGGCTTCAAATAGCCAACAATAACAGAGGAAGTTTGTATTTCCTGTATGACCTATTTTCGAGATCAGCATTAAAAACAGAACACGAAACTTTTCTTATACCACTGACGTTTATCTTCATCTGCGGCGTGTTATTATTTGGGCTGTCACAACGTTACTGACATTTTTTTCTTTTAATCAAACGTTGTAACGCTTGAATACATAACCTACCATCAGGATTGTCTGTAGTTAATGTACTCCGGAACGTAAAGGTCAAGGGTATTTATTTTCTAAACAGGTTTAACATTTTCAGAAGGCCTCCTACTGTACAGGTATATCCAGAATGGGGCGTTCTTTAATTTCTTTTTTTTTCTTTTTTCATCACGTGTGTTCCAAACGGAGACTTTCATTTTTGACAGGTACATCGGTTATTATTTATCTTGAAGTACCATGCCTGGTCTCTCCACAACTTCTCGTCTCTAGTGTTGTTTATCAATTCTTCTTCTTCTTCTTCTTCGTTCGTCCTGAAAAGGACGTTGGTTGCGTTGTGTCTGTTCACGCCTAAGCTGTGATATCTGCACCTTTCGGTCGACACATCCGACTTCAGCACGGCATTTTTTAGGGACCGGGTTTGCCTTCCCATTGCGATCCGCACTCGCTCAGCCAGACTGCACTGCTGCAGACTGTTTCCAGGACATCAATTCTGTTGTTGACTTCTTTCCATGCCATGATGACAAACTGTCCTTATCCTCTCTCTCTCTCTCTCTCTCTCTCTCTCTCTCTCTCTCTCTCTCTCTCTCTCTCTCTCTCTCTCTCTCTCACTTTCCTTCAATTTTTCCTGTTGTCAAGAAATATTCCAGCTCTTCTCATAACGTGCCTAAAGAACGTGGATTGCTTGACGTTTGTTATTAGGGAGACCTTTTACTCACAAATCCAGGAATCTCACCTACAATATTGTTTGTAAAAGATATGGCATTACTTATATTGGGGAAACAGGCAGGCGTTTATCTGACTGATTTAGGGAACATTTGGCGGACATTTCTCACAGCACTAATAAACCTGTCCTATTACTGTTTACTTCAATGGTTCTTGTGACGTACGTCTAGTTTGACAAGTGAATTTTCCCTGATATGATGGATGATTTAAAGGGACCTTTAGCTTTTCATAACATTAGAACCCCTGAACATTTGTTGTAACCTTTCGTTTCGCCAGAGCGAACGACCGGGACTCAACAGGTACAGCGACCACGATCAAAGAGACGAACGGAGGGATTTTAGGGGAGACTATCGGCGTTATCAAAGACAGTAGTGGTCCCTGATACGAGACGCAGTTGCTTGCCGCTAATTTCGCGTCTCGGTGTCAATCGAGGAACCGAGCGAACGGGGAAAGCGAACGGGTAGCAGCGAACGGAGATACGAAGACCAGGGTGCGGTTTCTTCTCTTGATTTGGCGGTCAGATCCCCAAAAGTTCGTGAGATCAAATAAGCTGTCAAGTTTATCATGTCCCACTCAACTTACATTCCATTTTAGATAAATAGACCAGATTCCAGGGCTGCCCAGTTTATCAGCAGACCAAAAAAGCACTGAAGGAAGCTATAACAACCCAAACCCCTTTTAAAACTGTCATTAAAGAATTAAAGGAAAACGATACCTATACGAGCACTAAAGTTATAACAATAATTAAGAGTGTGCAAGAAGATGTCAAAATGCTTAAAACACAGAGGGTAAAAGAAAGTAAGAACAAGTTAGAAAATAATAAAATAGTACCAAAAAACCAGTCAGATGATTCAAATACATCCTCGAACGACACAAGTGCACTGAAAAGTGCAGAGGCAGTGCTTCAAGAAGTGAAAGCCATACAGCACCAAATTTCCCAGGATATAGCTAAACTGACTGTACTAAAAAAAGAAAATGAAATGATACTAGTCAAACTGTCTGAACAAAAAGAAGAAAGTGAAATAATACTAAAAAGAATGGAAAGTGAAAAACAGGAGATTAACATAGGAAGAGAAGGGAATGTAGCATTGGATGAAAATAGGAAAGTGGTCAAAAAGAACAAAAGCAACCTAGAAGAAACTATCATAGAAACTATCAAAAAACGATTTGAGGGACTTTTACCACACTTAGCGGAAGAAGTTAGGGAAATAATGACAAGTTTAAATAAGGATTTTCTTGACAACTTGATGGATAGTGGGTCCACAAGTACAGGAAATGCAGAATAAGAGCAAATTTGATAGCTAACCAAAATAAAAGGTAAACTAGATGATGTTAAAATTCAATTTAGAAAGATTTAGAATTATCCAGTGGAATTGTAGGGGTATTAAAAAAAATTTTGCACCCCTACTATCAGAGACTGGATTAACTACTGATATATATGCTCTTCAAGAGACCCATTTAAACCCAAATAATAGATATAGTTGTAAGGGCTTTAAGATACTTAGACACGATAGGAAAGAAGGTAGAGGAGGAGGTGTCGCAGTCTTAGTTAGCGAAAAATTTAAAATCATAGACTGGGAAGTATTTAATACAACCAATATAGAAGGTATCCAGGCTACTATAGCAGCTGAACCAAACAATCTAACAATTCTAAATGTATATGCTAAAGATGGCACAATTAAAGATGAAGAAATACTAGCCATAAGTACCAGACTAGGCCCCAAAACAATCATAGTAGGCGATTTTAATTCCCATCATTGTGCTTGGGGTGGACAACATGCAGATAATGCAGGAAAATGCCTACTTGACTTCATAGAAAACAATGAACTACTAATACTAAATGATGGATCTGCAACAAGAATTAATCCACAAGCTAATAGGGCAGACTCAGCAATAGACATAAGTATAGCAACTAACAACCTAGCGAATGTAAATTGGGAAGTGTTACAAGACACAAACTCAGATCATCTGCCCATTGTAATAACCATGCATGAAAATGTCATTCCAAACCCAGAACCAGAGAAACCTACCTTCAACTATAAAAAAGCAAACTGGGAAGCTTTCCAATCAGAGCTGGAGGGGATGGAATATAAAGACATGGAATCAGATGATACTGACTTGTGGGCAGAAACACTGACCAATGAAATTCTGAAAATAGCAATAAAGTATATACCAAATAAAAATATGCCACAACACCTTAAATCAATAAATAACATTAATAAGAAAAGAGAAACTCAATGGAATAAAGAACCAGTTGCCTGGTGGAATAAAAGCTGTGCAGAAATTCATGAGAGAAGAAAAAGGGCCTTACAAAAATATAGAAATAACAGAACAGAAGAAAACTATGATAAGTATAAACTTATTAGGAATGAATCTAACAGAATAATATTCAAAGCCAAAGAAACTAACTGGAAGGAGTTTTGTCAGTCACTTAAACCTAGCACTCAAATTAGAGAAGTATGGAAAAAGCTTAAGGCAATCAAAGGGAACAATAAGAAAACAATAATGCCAACAATCAAACTACCAAAGAGAGCAGAAACAGATAAAGAAAAAGCTAATGCCCTTGCCGAGTATTTCTATAAAGTCAGTGCAAAAAGTAGCCTTGGACAGGAAGAAAATGAGAGAAGAGAAAGACTTAGGATACAGTTTTTAAAAGAAATACCAGACCAGATAGATGAAACAAACTATTTAGATGCTGATATAACAGAGGAAGAAGTAACTAATGCAATAAAAGATAAATCTAATACTGCCTCAGGGCAAGATATACTTAGTTATGAAATCCTTAAGAAAGTACCCAAAAGAACTATAAACATAATAACTTCACTTTATAACAAAATCTGGAACTTAGGAAAGATACCAAAAGCATGGAAAGTAGCTATGATAGTACCCATTCTAAAACCCAATAAGGAAGCCCATGATGTAAGTTCATATAGGCCTATCTCCTTAACATCACAACTAGGTAAAATACTGGAAACTGTTGTGAATAAAAGAGTTAAATTCTACCTAGAAAAAAACCAGTTATATAGCCCAAACCAGTCAGGGTTTAGAGCAGACAGAAGTACAGTAGACCAGCTTGTAAGATTAGAACATGATGTAAAGCTAGGGTTCAAGAGGAAAGAGAAAACAGTGGCAGTCTTTCTAGATGTAGCCAGGGCATATGATGAATGCTGGCGAGATGGAGCTCTTTACAAAATGAAAAAGATTGGCATTACTGGTAAAACCTATAGGTATCTAGAAAACTTTTTACAGGACAGGTACTTTGCTGTACAGGTGAATAATGATAGGTCAGAAATATATGAACAACAGAATGGGATTCCTCAAGGATCAGTGATTTCTCCTTCAATTTTCACTATAGCTGTAAATGATTTAGCAGATGAATTTAATGACATAAAGAATGTAGTATCACAATTTGCAGATGACTGTGCCATTTGGCGATCTGGAAAAAACTTGGACCATGTTTACAAAAAACTTCAAAATCAAATAGACAAAGTTTCAGAGTGGATGAAAAGTTGGGGCTTCCAAATTAATGTAAACAAAACAGTAGGTATGATTTTCAGCAAAGGAAATTTAAAAAAAAAATAACAAAATCAATATAACCATTAAAGGACAGAAAATATGTACCTCCTCAACAACAAGATTTCTGGGCATAACTTTAGATAAACAACTAAATTATAATAAACATATAGACAATTTGGTAGAAAGCTGTAGGGGACCCCTAAATATACTAAGGATTGTAAAAGGTAATGGATGGGGGGCCAGCAATAAAATAATGCTTATGTTCTACAAATCCTTCATCAGGGGGAAACTGGATTATGCCAGCATAGTCTATGACTCAGCTGCAGCTTCTAACAAAGCAAAACTGGACAGGATTCAAAATGCAGCCATGAGAACCATTACAGGTGCATTTATATCGACACCAGTAGAAGCTCTAGAAGTAGCTCTCGGCATACCTCCCCTTGGTCTAAGACGGAAAGAACTGAGATTAAATTATTGGAGTAAAGTAGCACAAGAAGTGACCCACCCAGCACATAAAGCATTTGTCAAAAACCAACCAAGTGTATGGGACGTCCCCTTAAATAAAGATAGATATCCAACAGGGTGGAGAACTATAGAAGACCTAATGCATTTCAAAGAACTATCAAACACAATTGAAAATAGTAATAAATACAGAAGCAAAATACCACCATGGGAACTAAAAACACCAATCATAGACTACTCACTTACTGAAAAGATCAAACAAAACATAGAAGATAAGGAAGCCAAAATGATAAGTAGAAAGTTCATAGAGCAACTAACTAAACAAAGTCTGGCCGTCTACACTGATGGATCCAAGGGTGATAGTGGGCAACTAGGTGCCGGAGTTGTAATACCACAATGGGGAATAAAAAAGAGCTACAGTGTAACGGAAGGGGCATCGATTTTTACTGCAGAGATGGTAGCAATTCTTAAAAGTCTAGAAATAATCGAAGATAACCCACCAGAAGCTGTTACGATATTTACAGACTCACTATCATCACTACAAGCACTAGAACACCCAGGTAAATGTAGCCGGCCAGACATAAAGGAAGAAATTCTAGCAATTAATACATCACTAGAGAACAGAGGATGTAGTGTGAGGCTAGTGTGGGTTCCAGCACACATAGGTATAGCTGGCAACGAGTTGGCAGACCAGAACGCCAAGAAGGGAAGAACAAGTAAAAACAATATAAAAGCAGGACTGGGGAGGTCAGAGATCAAGAGCCAAGTGAAGGAAACTATAAACGAGGAATGGAAGACAACATGGAAGGAAAGTAGAAAAGGCAGACACGCGTTCAAACTGCTGAAAGAACCAACGAGGACATGCCAGGTCAGAGAAGAATTAAAGATACCATCGAACAAAAAACTGTGGCGTCTCCGACTCGGTGCAGCATACTTCATGGTAGAAGAACCACACTGCCAAGAATGTCAGGAAGAGAATGACATAGACCACTACCTGATCCACTGTAAAAAGTATGAACAACAAAGGCTTGAATTAAAAACTTACTACAGAAATCACAATATAGACTTAACAGGTGATAAGGTTTTAAGTATAGATGCCCCAAGAGATGCCCAATCAATACTTAAAAGATATATACATAAAACAAAGGAAAAAATATAAGGTTAGAACTTCAGGAAAATCATCCAACTAAATAGAAATTAAGCAGCAAGAACTAACTAAGCATTAACAAAAAAATAACTACTCATAGGACAAGGAAAGACAAGGTATTAAAAAAAAAAAGGGACAACAACTCAAAAGGAACAAATACTAATACAAATTAAAACCAAGTGTAAAGGACAACAGTTATCTAGAAACAATACAAAAGAGAAAATAAAATTGACAAATACTAATATAAATAAAAACCAGCAACTGCAAAAGGCAACAGTTATTTAAATTGAAAACAAAATTAGTAAATTAAATGACACTAAATACCCCAATTATAACCAACTTTCAGGTTGAACAGGGTAGACCAAGATGAAACGAGAAAAGGCAACAATGATCAGATGCTCAGTGCCCGATCTCCACCCATCAACTCATCAAAACAACAACAACAACGACACGTTATCATTCGCTGGCCAGAACTTGATAGTAGCACTAGCGATATTTGAAATCTTGCTAGATTATCCCATGGATTTTCATTTTATTTGCAGTGAATTCTATTTCTGTGCAAAGCGAGTGATCGTAACCTGTGCGATCCCAGCATTAAGAAAGCAATAAAGAAATCAATCTAAGCAAGGCAAAGCATAAACAGTGTGTAGAGTTCCCCTGACGCAGAACTTGTTGAGACTGTGTACATTTTTAATCTTTGAGGCGATTCTATGTTTGGAATTCCGCTATCTAACTTATAGCAAAGAAAGCACACCCAAAGACAAATTTAACGCACCATCAAACAACTTAAGTCGTAACGGGAAGAAGAACACTGGCCCGAGCTTTGTTAGTTTACTGACACAGAGAGATAATTCATAATTTCCTGAACAGTGATGTGACTAGTTTTCTCACTGGACTTAAACCATACCTCACGGATAAAGTGTACCAGCACGCGTAAGAATTTTATTATCAGCGGCATAGTCAAATAGACCACACCATCCTCACCCCGGTATCAGAGACCGTGCCCTCCCATAGAAACTGTTATTAAGAAAAGAGACACAACTACAGATTCATTTTCCAGCGATTACGGGATCCTTTTATGTGCTGACCGCCTACCCGCTAATCTGGGGCTAGAACTTGAACAAACACTCATACATTTAGTTTGAGGTGTAACTGCTGTTGTGTTATTCTATGGAGTGCAAGATTTTTTCACAATCGGTAAGTGAGAGCAAGATGAGTGAAGGCCTTTGCTAGCGCGTGTATGAATGACAGGAAATTAATTCTTTTGTGTGACCATTTTGTTAACTTGCTTACCTGGTAATATATATCTTTTCTGTATACCCTACATTGTTCCTTTAAGTGGGATAGTTGATAATTTGTTAACTATGTTTAAAACCCCCTCCTTTCCATTTGCTTAGTAAAGGGAAGAACAGCTGGGAAGAGCAGGTTTTTTCTATCACCTATACCTAATTTTGTAACACCTCTTTCAGAGTAATTAACTTCACTGTTAGGTTAACGTACCTATGTTCCTGATATTATATATCTTTGGACTGGGTTTATCTTTGTCTAATAAGCGGGAAGGGCTTAGTCGATACCAATCTTCTTCACCCCTTCCAAACTTGTTATTTGCATTTGTGTACTTATGATAATTTATGTAATATCTGATATTTTTAGTGATTGATGTTTAAAGTGAATAAAATCACATAAACTCATTTAGTTCTGTGTTGGATATACCCAAAGCCCAACATTTCCCCTATTCGTTTAATATAGTTTGTATCAACGTCGTGTGTGTGTTTGAAAACACCAAATCGGTGTGCGCGCAGATGCGAGTCTGGAAAACTGGCAAATAATTGTTTGACCAGGAGAGTGAAAGAGAAGATTGAGAGACACGATTTGTCGTAAATAAGTCTGTCTTTACTCTCCTCCAGCACGCTGTGAAGTAACTATTAAATCTCTACATTTTCTATCACTGAGCTTTCCATCATCATTTTCCACTCTAAACCGGACCACTATTTCTACGACTCTTTTCTCTCAAAATAAATTTACGACAATATTTGGCTGGCTCGTCTGGGATAATTTTGAGATACATTTGATGCACACATATTTGTGGGCTGGTTCTGGGATCTTGAGCTACATTTGAGGCAATCGCATAGCCGGGTTAAAGATATTTTGAGTCTGATTTAGTCTGGGTCTAACTAGGTAGAGTGTGAATGATCTGTCTTTGTGAATTAGGGAAATAAATAAATAATTACACCCCTAGACAAACGTTCTTTAAGTATTTGGGTTGTCCACACAGCATATTTACAGGTTGTTTTCTCTCCACAGCAGTAGAAAGTACAGATAAACAAATATATTTGCTATTATAATTATCCTCTGGCGGAGATAATTCTATTTCTTTCTTTATAAGAGTTGCTGGGATTGCGTGATTGTTTTACAGTCACAAAGGTTTTTGAAGTTAAAAAGAGTTGAGCTTAGCTAAAGACGGATTGTTCTGATTTTGAAAAATTAAGTTAACAACGTCTCATCTCAATAATTGACTTTAGGGACGGAGTTTGTTGTCAGAGATTAAAAATTTAGTGGAAAGTTTTTTTTTCTTTTAAATTGTTTTAATATAAATTTTTCTCGACTGTTAGTAAAAGTAGATTCTTTTCCAGTGTAACTTACCATTTAGTGGCATAGTCGCTTGCGTTTAGAGCCTTAATTGCCAGATAATAGCAGCGATAAGTTTGCACAGTACAGGTAGGAGGTAACACAGGTAAATTTATACTTGTGTTTTTTTCTCGTAGCGGTTCAGAGTTCCTCCCTTTCGCGTTGCTTCTTACTAGTTCTCTAGGCATACTTCATCTTATTCTTTAACAATGGCAGAGAGGATAAAGATGAGGTTCATCTTGAGGCTGGAAGCGAAAGAGGCAGGATTAGATGCAGAAGCTGCAAACGCGTTTATTAACCAGGAATTGGAAATATATGACGCGGAGCAACAGAGAGCCGAAGCTGAGAGGAAGGCGGAGCAACACAGAGCCGAAGCTGAGAGGAAGGCGGAGCAACAGAGAGCAGAAGCTGAGAGGAAGGAAGAGAAAGAAAGAACAGAGAGGAGAGAAGCCCAGGAGAGGGCAGATAAGAAAGAAGCGGAAGAACGTCTTTTGGAACAGAAGAAAATTGAAGCAGAGATGGAAACTCGCAGAGAGAGAGAGAGAGACAAGGAAAGACAGCATCAACTGGCGCTTAAGGCTCTAGAGAGTCGGGGCGCCTCTACTTCGACTAACGGAGAGCCGTCTTCGCCCCAGTCTCAATCAATGGACCTCTCCAGTACTCAATCTGCCCAATTAACTGCTATGTCGTTTTCTTTAGAATCTTTTCCTAGCCCTAACGAAAAAATTGACAGCTACCTAGAAAAATTTGAGAGACTCGCGAATCTTTATGGGTTAGAGAGTACCCGCTGGGCGCTCAAACTTTCAACGTCACTGAAAGGCAATGCTTATGACGTGTACACAAAGCTGGGACCGAATCAACATGATTATGACCTGTTGAAGAAGGCCTTACTACAGCAGTTTGAGATGACTGCCCGAAAGTTTCTGCAGTTGTTCAGAAACAGCCGAAAAGAGAGCACGGAAACATTTCCCCAGTTCTCTTCACGTCTCACGGGTTATCTGACAAAGTGCATTGAATTATCTGACCTACCTCTTTCATATGAGGGACTCCTCGAACTTGTTCTTGTGGAGCAGATAAAATCCACTTTGTCGAATGAAACACGTAGATTTTTGGCGGAACAGGGGGCAGTCAGGCTTGAAGACATACTCAATAAAGCCGAACGCTATAGCAATGCAATGGCCGAACTTCCCAGCACTAAACGTAAACCCACCGATGAGCCATCTCGAAAACAGAATCTAGAGCAGGCATCCTATTCTTCCACTTCCTCTCAACATTATAACCAACGAGATAACAATACCCAGAAACCCCCCCAGGAAAAAATCGAAATTCTACAAAACCCGATACCCCCCCAACACAAATTCTGATCAACCCAACAAGCCTACGTGGCAGCGCGGCCACCAAGGTCAAGGAAAAGGGAAGACCCCTACACCAGGAACGTCTGATCAGGGCAAACAAACCGGTGCAAACCGCATTGGATGTTTGCATACAGCCTCGAAAGGTAGAGTCAATGTCAGTGATTCTCAACCTGAGGGGGACCGACCCTCAACTCGAGGAACTGTAATTTTGAACGGTACCTCTACTACTTGTCTTTTTGACACTGGATTAAGTTTTGATTGTATTGTCGCTAGGCACCTAGTCAAACCCGGTCAGGAGACAGAGGAAACCGTCAAACTTAGTGGAGTTTTCAGGAGTGATGCACCCAGGACGCTTCCTATCGCACTGGTAGAAATACACTCTGACTTTGTCAGAGGAGTTATTAAAGCGGCCATAATGGATGATCCGATCTACCCAGTTATCCTGGGATGTAGATATGTGTTCATTGGGAGACCTAAGGAGCCGATTGTGGCAGCGGTAACCACAAGAGGGCAAGCCAAGAAGGAGAGGGAGCCTGCGCCAAACTTGTTGCCGAATGAACTGAAGGAGGCGCAACAAAAGGACCCTACTCTGGCGCCCTGCTTTAAAAAAAACTGCCCATGGCTAAGGACCCCAGACACAACGGAGACATTTTTTCTAAGGATGGTGTATTGTATCGTAGAACGGGCAACCCGGACACGGGGAATAACCAGCTCCTAGTACCGACGCAGTACAGAAACCAGATCTTAGAAATGGGGCACTCTCTTCCCTTTAGCGGACATATGGGACAAAACGCCACTATTCAGCGAATAAAAAACCACTATTGGTGGCCAGGAATGAACTCTGACATTGTCAGGTACGTGAAATCCTGCGCCCAGTGCCAACGGGTAGCACCCAAGCACTTGACACCCCCAGTACCTATGGGGCAAATGCCAATAGTAGGGACTCCATTTGAACGGGTTGCTGTCGACATTATTGGTCCTCTGGAAAAGACCAAAAGAAGGAACAGGTTCATCCTGACCTTAGTTGACACTTGCACTATGTGGGCCGAAGCCGTACCGCTACCATGCACTAATTCCAAGCATGTCGCAGAAGCCCTTGTGCAAATTTTTACACGGTTGGGATTCCCTCAACAAGTTTTGACGGACAATGGATCCCAATTCCGTAGCCTGTTAATGGAGGAGATCTTTAAGATCTTGAGGGCCAAACATATCCACACAAGTCCCTACCATCCGGCCGGAAATGGGCTCGTGGAACGTTTTAACGGTACCCTCACCATGATGTTACGTAAGCTGGGTCAGGAGAAACCGGAAGACTGGGACCAATATATATCGGCTGCCTTATTCGCCTACCGAGAGGTACCCCAAGCGTCTACGGGTTTTGCGCCAGCTACACTTTTATTTGGCAGACCTATTAAGGGGCCACTAGAAGCCTTACTTCGGTCCCTGACAGACCAGAAGGCTGACGAGACAGTCGTCTCTGCAAGCAAGTATGTATCTGAGCTTAAGGAAAGGCTAAAGCTAGGATGGGATCTAGCTACTACCAACCTTAAGAAAGCCCGCGCTAAAATTACTAAAAGATACAACAAAGCTGCAAAAGAGAGAGAACTACAACCAGGGGAGAAAGTCCTATTGCTACTTCCAACCGGAAGCAATAAACTTCGCATCGGATGGCAAGGACCGTTTACCGTCCTTAAAAAGATCTCACGTACCAACTACAAGATCTCCATCAAAGGAAAGGAGAAGGTCTTCCACATAAATCTGCTAAAGAAATATTTGGAAAGACCGGTGCCATCCTCCGAGCATCTCCTGGCTGTCGCCATAGCAACGGAAGACGAGGAAGATGATGATGGTTGCATGGAGTATCCACTGCAACCCACAGAATCCTTTAAAGATGTCAAGTTCGGCGACAATCTCTCACCAGAACAACAAACAGAAACCAGGGCTCTACTAAAACAGTACAGTGCAGTCTTAACGGATGTACCTGGTCGAACAAATCTCATTGAATTTGATATGAAATTAACAAACGAGACCCCTGTTCAAACCAGAGTTTACCCCATCCCGTATGCTAAAGCTGATGCACTTCGCGGAGAAATAGACAAGCTGCGTCATGCAGGAATTATCAGTGAGTCTACATCTCCTTACAGCTCGAGTGTAGTGCTGTTGCAGAAGCCCAATAAGGAAGTTCGGCTGTGCATTGATTACAGGTTGCTAAACGCTGTAACGGAATTCCAGCCCGAACCTCTCCAAACTGTTTCTGAGTTGTTCACCAAGCTCAGCAAAGCAAAGATCTTCTCCAAGATTGACCTCAGCAAAGGTTATTATCAAATACCAGTCAAGGAGGAAATTAAACCTTTGTTAGCTTTCAGCACTAGTGAAGGACATTACACATTTAACGTGATGCCGTTCGGTTTGCATAACGCACCAGGAGTGTTCACCAGGATGATGAGGAAGCTTCTACAACCTTTGCAAAGTCCCCATATCCATAATTTCATGGATGACATCTTAATTGCATCGGAAACCTATGAAGAACATATTGCTACGGTTGCTATGCTCCTCAGGAGACTACAGGAAACGGGTCTTACAGCCAGACCTACAAATGTCTCATCGGGTTTGAACAGTTAGACTTCCTGGGGCACACTATTTCTCACGGATGCAGTTGGCCTATTAAGAAGAACGTGGAGAAAATAGTGGCAGCAAAAAGACCCCGAACGAAGAAAGACGTACGTTCCTTCATATCGCTATGTGCATACTATCAGAAGTACATCCAGAACTTCAACGGACTGACGGCACCGCTGACTGACCTCACAAAGAAAGGTTGTCCTGATAAGGTCATATGGGATCAAAAGTGCGAACACGCGTATAGCACTTTGAAAGGACAGTTGTCTGCATACCCCATTTTGAGGTTGCCTGACCTCAAGAAACCTTTTGTACTGAGAGTCGACGCGTCAGGTCAGGGCATCGGGTCAACACTGCTTCAAGCCGATGACAGCGACCTGAACATGCTATTTCCAGTTGCCTATGGCAGTCGGAAATTAAATAAAGCGGAACGGAACTACAGCGTAGTTGAAAGGGAATGTCTTGCTCTGATTGACGGTATCAGACGCCATCATGAGTTTCTTTATGGTACATCTTTCACGGTGCAAACAGACCACGCTCCGTTAGCATTTCTTGGTGCCAATAAAGAATTTAACGCTAGGATCATGCGTTGGGCCCTCCTTTTAAGCGTTTATTCTTT
Organism: Oreohelix idahoensis; assembly: GCA_024509875.1. Lineage (NCBI taxonomy): Eukaryota > Metazoa > Mollusca > Gastropoda > Stylommatophora > Oreohelicidae > Oreohelix > Oreohelix idahoensis. Next base: position 943,700 of record JAMPIV010001214.1, on the reverse strand, counting down.
CAAAGTGGAATATATTCCGGGAAGACAGAATGTCATGGCTGATTTCCTGAGTAGAAACTGGTCTACAGAGGAAGAAGAGCAAACTGAAGATACCACTCATCCTAAAATCACCAATCAGGTCACCTCCATTGTCAAAAAAAAATGAAACATGAAAAATAGTTTCATGTCTAAAAGTGGGGACGATTGTGACGTACGTCTAGTTTGACAAGTGAATTTTCCCTGATATGATGGATGATTTAAAGGGACCTTTAGCTTTTCATAACATTAGAACCCCTGAACATTTGTTGTAACCTTTCGTTTCGCCAGAGCGAACGACCGGGACTCAACAGGTACAGCGACCACGATCAAAGAGACAGACCGAGGGATTTCAGGGGAGACTATCGGCGTTATCAAAGACAGTAGTGGTCCCTGATACGAGACGCAGTTGCTTGCCGCTAATTTCGCGTCTCGGTGTCAATCGAGGAACCGAGCGAACGGGGAAAGCGAACGGGTAGCAGCGAACGGAGATACGAAGACCAGGGTGCGGTTTCTTCTCTTGATTTGGCGGTCAGATCCCCAAAAGTTCGTGAGATCAAATAAGCTGTCAAGTTTATCATGTCCCACTCAACTTACATTCCATTTTAGATAAATAGACCATCAAGACTAGACACGTTATCATTCGCTGGCCAGAACTTGATAGTAGCACTAGCGATATTTGAAATCTTGCTAGATTATCCCATGGATTTTCATTTTATTTGCAGTGAATTCTATTTCTGTGCAAAGCGAGTGATCGTAACCTGTGCGATCCCAGCATTAAGAAAGCAATAAAGAAATCAATCTAAGCAAGGCAAAGCATAAACAGTGTGTAGAGTTCCCCTGACGCAGAACTTGTTGAGACTGTGTACATTTTTTAATCTTTGAGGCGATTCTATGTTTGGAATTCCGCTATCTAACTTATAGCAAAGAAAGCACACCCAAAGACAAATTTAACGCACCATCAAACAACTTAAGTCGTAACGGGAAGAAGAACACTGGCCCGAGCTTTGTTAGTTTACTGACACAGAGAGATAATTCATAATTTCCTGAACAGTGATGTGACTAGTTTTCTCACTGGACTTAAACCATACCTCACGGATAAAGTGTACCAGCACGCGTAAGAATTTTATTATCAGCGGCATAGTCAAATAGACCACACCATCCTCACCCCGGTATCAGAGACCGTGCCCTCCCATAGAAACTGTTATTAAGAAAAGAGACACAACTACAGATTCATTTTCCAGCGATTACGGGATCCTTTTATGTGCTGACCGCCTACCCGCTAATCTGGGGCTAGAACTTGAACAAACACTCATACATTTAGTTTGAGGTGTAACTGCTATTGTGTTATTCTATGGAGTGCAAGATTTTTTCACAATCGGTAAGTGAGAGCAAGATGAGTGAAGGCCTTTGCTAGCGCGTGTATGAATGACAGGAAATTAATTCTTTTGTGTGACCATTTTGTTAACTTGCTTACCTGGTAATATATATCTTTTCTGTATACCCTACATTGTTCCTTTAAGTGGGATAGTTGATAATTTGTTAACTATGTTTAAAACCCCCTCCTTTCCATTTGCTTAGTAAAGGGAAGAACAGCTGGGAAGAACAGGTTTTTTTCTATCACCTATACCTAATTTTGTAACACCTCTTTCAGAGTAATTAACTTCACTGTTAGGTTAACGTACCTATGTTCCTGATATTATCTATCTTTGGACTGGGTTTATCTTTGTCTAATAAGCGGGAAGGGCTTAGTCGATACCAATCTTCTTCACCCCTTCCAAACTTGTTATTTGCATTTGTGTACTTATGATAATTTATGTAATATCTGATATTTTTAGTGATTGATGTTTAAAGTGAATAAAATCACATAAACTCATTTAGTTCTGTGTTGGATATACCCAAAGCCCAACATTTCCCCTATTCGTTTAATATAGTTTGTATCAACGTCGTGTGTGTGTTTGAAAACACCAAATCGGTGTGCGCGCAGATGCGAGTCTGGAAAACTGGCAAATAATTGTTTGACCAGGAGAGTGAAAGAGAAGATTGAGAGACACGATTTGTTGTAAATAAGTCTGTCTTTACTCTCCTCCAGCACGCTGTGAAGTAACTATTAAATCTCTACATTTTCTATCACTGAGCTTTCCATCATCATTTTCCACTCTAAACCGGACCACTATTTCTACGACTCTTTTCTCTCAAAATAAATTTACGACAGTTCTCATCATTCGTCTTCTGTTTGTTTTTTGTTTTTAATCCTTTTTTAAGCCACGGGGACACTCCTCTCGCAGGCACTAGCAGGCACCAGCAGGCACTAGCAGGCACCATGTACGAAACCTGCACCAAGTCATTTACGTTAATCGCAGCGGTCGTTATTGTAGCAGTGTGTTTTATATGGAGAAGTCGTCAGCCTCATACACAACCTCACCTAAGTCGTCAGCCTCATACACAACCTCACCTAAGACGCCGTTTACTATATCCCTGGTGGAAGAAAATGCCCTATTCTTTCTTCGCCTAATCAGAGAAGACCAGGGAACCACAAAGTGCCTGGTCATTCTGGAACCACCGAAAGTCCAGTCAGATTATCCGCTCGTGAAATAATAACAAATTATGAGATTCGCTTTCCTTCGGTGTTTTTATTTTTAATTTCTGACATAGGTTGCTTGTCCCATGATGGATTGAATGCCCAGTGCCATGTCATTTAATTAATATATGCCCTCCGGTGCTGTTTAGTTGACCAGTGACTTCCCCATGTTCTTCGAAATTGTTCCTTCTACGATTTTGGACTGTTTCTGACTTCGTCTTTGTTCTTCGGCTGTTATTCTATTGAATTACATTACCCTTGATTGCACGTCCTGTCCTTGTTATAGCATTTGTCAGGTGACACATGGCCATCGTTAAATAATACTTTTACATCAGGCCATATTTTTGTTTTGTTGTAGTTGATATTTTTTTGCTGTGTTATTGTAGTTAGCTTTTTTGCGTTGATATTGTCCTGTTTAACACTTGTATTTGTTCATTAATTGTTATACATTTTCCGCGTTTCCATTGTGTTCTTTGTAATTTTCTCAAAGTTTTTCAGTCATTTGCCTTCTGTATTTTGCTGTTTGTAATTGTGGCTTAAGAATGGTAACCCAGAAATTGACTGTGCTTTTAGTGCATAATAATAAGAATAACCCCTTTAGTCATAACTGACTACGCGAATGGCCCCCTGAGGTGACAACCCTTCAGTCATAACTGACTACGCGAATGGCCCCCTGAGGTGACAACCCTTCAGTCATAACTGACTACGCGAATGGCCCCCTGAGGTGACAACCCTTTAGTCATAACTGACTACGCGAATGGCCCCCTGAGGTGACAACCCTTCAGTCATAACTGACTACGCGAATGGCCCCCTGAGGTGACAACCCTTCAGTCATAACTGACTACGCGAATGGCCCCCTGCGGTGACAACCCTTTAGTCATAACTGACTACGCGAATGGCCCCCTGAGGTGACAACCCTTCAGTCATAACTGACTACGCAAATGGCCCCCTGAGGTGACAACCCTTAAGTCATAACTGACTACGTGAATGGTCCCCTGAGATGACAACCCTTCAGTCATAACTGACTACGCGAATGGCCCCCTGCGGTGACAACCCTTCAGTCATAACTGACTATGGGAATGTGACCCTGAGGTGGCAACCGTCAGCTGCTTATTTTCCTGCTGTTCCTTTCGACGTTTTCTCCTCTCTTCAGCTTGCCGTGAGAGCGTCAGTTTGCCCAATCAGAGGTGGCGCCTAGAGAGCCTCGCCACTTGGTGCGATAGTCAGCTTCATCCTCCCAGGTTGCTGGATTTACGTCCAGTGCCCTCATGTCTCTCTTGCACATATCTTTGAACCTCAGCTGCGGTCGTCCAACTGTTCTTTTGCCATCTGCCAGATGTCCGTAGAAGATATCTTTCGGGATGCGACCATCTACCATGCGGCGGACATTGCCAAATCCAGCGTAGTCTGCGCTGTCTAAGCAATGTATACATGCTGTGAAGGCCAGCACGTGACAACACCTTGACATTTGTATTGAGCCTTCTTTCTTGCTTAGCATAGGTTTCCCATATCTTGCTGCCATATAGAAGTGTGCTGGTGACGCAGCCGTTATGTACAGCAGCTTTAGTCTTCGTTGTACGTTTGGAGTTTCACTAAACACGCCTTCTAGTGCATAGCTCAATAGTTCTGAAGTATTACATCGAGTAAATATTATTGTATGCCGGTGAGTGCTGAAATAAAATGCACAAATCAATGGGGCCAACAGAGATGTGGTTTCTCAGAAGAATGTTTGAAATTCCAAGGTCAGCTAAGATAACTGCTCGAGGATAGCCATTGGACAAATAAATATGGTAACAAACATAAACAAGAAACTAATTTATCGTCGACGAACATGCGATAAGAAGAGGAGCACTCAAAAAAAAACCATAGGGTTAATAGAGGGAAAGAGGAGTCAAGAAATATAGAGAGAGCTTGACACTATGGCATGGGACGAGATCAACAACAGCATTGATGAAGAGCATAAAAAATAAAGACCTGTGGAGAGACATGATCGCCTACGCCTCGGGGCACTGCTCCTGACTTGGCTAGTCTTCTTTTTTTTTTAACTTCTTCGTTTCTTTCTTTCTTACAAGTGCCTGAAATTTACTTCTTTTCATTTGTGTCTACTACAACTGTTCTTTGCTATCCATGAGTTGAGTTTCCCTTTTTTGTTTTACGAATAGGACAATTATGTAGGTATTTGAGTCTTTAAAAATCTGTTTAAACAAATTAAGAGAGTAAACCCGAGGCATGTAAACCAGTAAATAAATAAATAAATATTACACACATAAAAATATGTTTCAAGCACTCGTGAGAAATAAAGAAGTAGAAAACTAGACAACAGAAAAACAACAGAAGCGAGTGGCTTACCGGAGAATCGAACCCAGAACCTTCCGAACGGCACCACCTCCTAGCTACGGAAGCGAATCACACTATCTTTCCTTCCAACTAGGCACTACAAGTGCCGTTGGGAAGGTCCTGGGTTCGATTCCGGTATGCTTTCACTTCTGTTGTCTAGTTTTCTACTTCTTTATTTCTCACGAGTGCCTGACATACCTTTATGTACGTAATATTTATATATTTACTTAAAAATCTGGGTCGTTCCTGGTTCTATAATTCATATTTGTGTGCAGTGTTTCGGGGGTGACTACCGCAGGTGATGCACGTTATTGAGGGCGTTTAGCTGGTCGTGTGTCCTGTCACGGCTCACTCTCGTAGCTATGTGACGGGGGTCATTCGAACGGCTACTGACTTACTATATCACTTCTGTTACCTTTCTTTTTTGTGATGTCATCCTCTCCCTTTCTTCATCACAATTGTCTGCAGTTTATTCCTTTTTATTGTGTATTTGCAACTCATTAGCCTTGAATTCACCTGTCTTTTGTCCTTATGACGTTTTCCTAATGTCTGTAGTGTATGTCGTGTATCCACTTCCGTATTCTTTAGTGTATCTCGCTTCACTCTGCTGCATTTGAAGGGTTTGTAGATTTTGGTTAACCGTACCCCTTTTTAAAAATCTTTTCTATTGCAATTTAAATCATCTCAGATATACATGTTTTACATTTATTGGTGTTTCTATGTGTTGTGTGTGTGACTTACATTTTTCCCTTTTTGTACCGAATCTTTGTGATCTGTATTAATTTATAAACGATTGTGTTGGTCCCTAATTGTTGTCATTTGCTGTGGTAGTTGTTTTATGTTGATTCATATTTTGGTAATATATAATTTTAGTGTGGTGAGTAGCTCCCTTGCTAGGTCAGTTATTAGTTGTTTCTAGCGATGGTCGTGGTGAGTTTTGTGCTTTCGGGTATTCTATGAGCGGTTTTCTGTGCTGCTAATATTTCTCGCATGTTAGCAGATAATATGCTATGGTTTGTTCTCAAGACATGTTCCGCAATAGGGTTCCTCTTTCATAAAATAGCATTTTTTCGCTCCATTGCAGGGTATTTTTGGCTCTTTAGATATGATATGTTCTTGTTGGATCATACGGCGGCGTATGGTATGTCTGCCTTTCATGCTTTGTTTCTAATCTTCTGTCTATTCCTTTGTTGTAATATTTTAAATATGTTTTTGTCTTCGTTGTTCTCACCCATATGCTTTTGTTATTTGGGCTGCTTCCTTTTTTTCCTTCCTTGTCGCCATCTCATGTTACCTATCGTTGCGGTGGTAGGGTAGACGGTTTATAAAGTCTCTGACACAATTGTTCAGCTGACTATTGCCTTGAACGTCATTCTATGTCACAGCCTGAACGAGTTTTTCTTTATATTAGAGTGTCTAGAACCAGTACCGTAGCTGCTATGTAAGGGGCCCACGGACAAAAACTAAGTAGGGCCTTCTGTTTATATAATGAGCTAAGAACTATAATCTATATACCGGATATCTGTACGACAAATGTCATTTCTTACTTCATCACTCTTCACCTCCACAGGGAGCAAACTCTTGTAACATCTATGTACCAGGGTCCTACTGTCCTGTACCAGGGTCCTACTGTCCTGTACCAGGGTCCTACTGTCCTGTACCAGGGTCCTACTGTCCTGTGCCATTCGTTCAAGATCTTTCCATGTCTTGTTTATTCCTTTAATTTCTGTCTCCAGAATCCGGGACATGCTAAGACGTTTAACACTGGAACACAAACAAGCTAAGACGTTTAACACTGGAACACAAACAAGCTAAGACGTTTAACACTGGAACACAAACAAGCTAAGACGTTTAACACTGGAACACAAACAAGCTAAGACGTTTAACACTGGAACAAACAAGCTAAGACGTTTAACACTGGAACACAAACAAGCTAAGACGTTTAACACTGGAACACAAACAAGCTAAGACGTTTAACACTGGAACACAAACAAGCTAAGACGTTTAACACTGGAACACAAACAATTAACATTATATATATATAGGCGCTAGTCCCTTCCGATGACTACCTTCCCGGACACACTCGGTGCTGGGACCCCTGGAACGCGCCCGGGTCAAAAGGGCAGAATTAACGTCACTGATGATAACACACGAACATGCACAAATACTGCATCTTCTTCTTCCTCTTTGATCCATAGCCGCCAACCGTCAAAACAGTCAATGGCCATCACGCCTGGTGGCATCTTGTAGGGCAGCAACAAATTGATTCCACTTTGCTCGGTCGGCGGCCATCCTTCGTACAGTGCCTCAGATTAGACCCATCCACGTATTGCAGATCTGTGTATATGTACATTTAAAAGACGCATTTCAAAGAAAAGCATACAATTACAACAACGTACATTATGTGATAAATATAGACTAGCAAACACGCATTTGGTCAGTACAGGCCAGCAGTTTAATCAAAATTAAGTGCTTCTATTTCTTGATGCGAGCAGGTCTGGGTGTTGGGTACAAGTATTTCCCACCATATCTGTTCTCCCAAAGCCTGAATGCGCCAGTGTACCTGAAGTTGTCTTCTTTCCAGTAATCTGTGGATGAAGATGATGTTGGTGACGATAATGCAGTGAACAAAGCAATGCTTCATTTTTCATTTTACATCAGCCCTGTTGATCTAGCTTGTCTGTTTTATTTGGCTATTGTCGCAAAAATAGACTTTCTTAGGAGAGGTTTTTCCTCTATAAATAGTAGCCAATAAATGATGTCAGTGTTATGATAATCTGATAACATCACTCAGTAATTTAATAAGATTAGCGGGCATGCACCACTTTGCGCCAAACATGTAACAACCAATTTTTCAGACACCATTTTTTGTCTTGATGGTCACTCATTAAGTATTTTCAATCCATCCCTTTGTCTTTTCATCTTACTAAGCCTATGTTATTGTTCTCGTCTTCCCGTCTACTTTCAAGCGTTCGTTCTATTATGGTTGTCAACAAAATGTTATGTCTCTTTCTTCTTCTCATTCTTCTACTGCATTGCCTCCTGATGTAGACGATCATATCTCTCCATAACTACCTGTCTCCCTTGCTGTTCACCAGCTCTGTTGATGAATTTTCTTCTATGCTATGACGTTAAACTGTCCGGTACTTCTGTCTTTTATGCCCTGTCTTTTATATCATTAGTTTCTGCCTGTTTTCATAAAATGTCTCTTTGTATATGTCCAAAATATTTCAGTTGTCCCATTTTTCTACTTTTATTTTCAGTTTTTCCAATATTTCTTTGTTCTTCTGTATCACTTAAATGTTTTTCATTCTTCTATATATCCACATATTAAAAGCCTCAGTTATTTTTGTCTCCTCATTGTGAGCTCATTGTCCAAGTTTTAGAAACATACACTAAAGGATCATTATCATCATTATGCCTTTTTTGCTCCTATTTAAGCATGGAACACCATGACACCCGGAACACCATGACACCCGGAACACCATGAGACCTATTCTTCTCCCAGGAAGCCTGCTTCAAAGCATGCATGTCCTCTTACAACTGTGATTTCTGTAGCAACTCGTTCTACATGATAAGATTGCCTACTACTACTTACTTAGTTGTTCCCCTTGTAGTGGGTTTGATGGTATTGTATGGTGGTGATGGTACTACGTGTGATGCATGAGGTCAGCTGTGAAGGCTCCTGAGATAATATGTAACTGTGAATTGTCAGAAGGCCCTTCTCGCTACCACTACGACCTCACACTTATCTTTTTTTTTGTGTTCTAATGAATGTGGCTACGTTAAATGTCTAGGGTAATGATATGTAATGTGGTGTGATAGTTATAGACACACACACAGATATTTACTAAGTCTAATAATATTAACAAATGTTATAATACACTGAACTAACTCAAGTGTGTAAAATTTTTGATAGAAATTTTCTTACATTTATTTTGTTCTGGATCAAGTTTTATTTTGACCAGAACTTATAAAAGATTTAGAAATTATGAAAAAAAAATGCATGGAATATTACATAATAAATGCAAGAGTGTACATATGTATGTTACTAGACTATTTAGTTTTATTAATGTTTATAGTAGTCATCTAATTTGGGAGACCGTTTAATGGTTGTGCTGTTGGGGTGGTCTCATCACTCCAGTCTATATTGACTACACAGTGTCCAGTAAATTGCAGGAATTTTATGGGATTGTTAGTAACTATATTGAGTTGGTGAATTCTCAGCAGACCAGAGGCTCACTCAACTTTGAAGATGTAGCTCTGGTGCTGAGATCTGGTGGCCCCACCTCTCCGTGCTTGGGGGCAATAATAGTGGTCTGGTGGCCCCACCTCTCCGTGCTTGGGGGCAATAATAGGCTGCTCTGACACAAGGTTACTGCACGGATCCACTCGGGTAAAATCAACAACTCGTTTGACACCACCTTGGTGCCAACTGAAACTCACAGCTCAGAAATATGAATATAGTACACAGTAAATAAGTGCTAGCAAAACTCTGCTGAGCTGCTGGCTATAGTATGGTGTCCCACTGAATATTATGTATTATTTCTGGGAAATCACCACTACAATTAATGACTGTGTTACTGGACAGACTTATGTCGAATGGCCAAAATGTGCGTCTCTATCCCGCTAATATAAAATGCGTTGGCCAATCAGATCAGAAGACCAAGCTTTTCAATTCAAAATTTGAAAATAAAGTCAAAATTACATCTTATTTTCTCAAATGTACGTCCGTCACATTTTATCTTTTCCCAAAAAAGTCAAAAGTACATCTCAATTTTTTAAAATGTACGTCGGTCACAATTTATCTTTTTCCCACAATTTCACTTGTTTTTTTGGACTAACACATGTAAAACTGCACGAACCTGCCTCCTAACTTATTTTTAGCCACTACTGTCCGCTACTCCTCCCTCTCTTGCATTCTAACTAGATTTGAACACTTGAGTCTCAAGGTTACGATTTTTGTGCAAATAGTGGCATGTTTGATTCAATGCAGTCTTTCGCTGATGTGAACAACCCCGTCTTTTGTCATTATCTTTCTTATTATCTGTCCGTCTGTATAAATGAAAGTATATTATTTCACTGCTCAGAATGGGCCATCCGGCCAGCTAATTTTTATATTCCTAACATTAATATTAAGAAAAAGTTACTTTTTGAATTTTGTAATATTTCAAACATCTGCGTTTAGCCGCTGAATTCAAATAAAGGGCTTGGTATCGCAAAAGCGTCCAATAAATGACTGTGGCGTATCATATCCAAGGTCCCTTCTGTCGAATTCCTTACTTTCTGTCAACTTGGGGGGGGGGGGGGGGGGGAGGGGAAACGTGACTTTTCCTCCTTGCCCCACCAATTTGCGTCCATTAACCTCGCTAGTTCAAGTACGCGTTCAGTCAGATTTTTGTCTTTTGATCCTCGTTCCGTTTTGCCTTCAAGTCTAACACCTGATGACCCGCGGCGCGGGCGATCATGTATTCCAGCAGCTTACGCATTGGTTTTTTATCCCTACGTTGTATCATTGGAGATATTTTGACGTTGTATCACTGTTAATTTTTACGACACATCTCCCCACCTGAAAACATGCCTACGGCAAGTTCTAAAACCAGTGATACACATAGACAAAATCTCTCCTTACGCCTGCCATTACTCTAATTTTGATCGTGGTCTAGGTGCTCTCTGCAGTTTTTCCAAGTTCTTAGGATCAGGGGTCATGCTACCCTGATATACCGTGTGTCCCAAGAATTCCAACTCTTTGCATCCAATGCAACATTTTGTTGGCCTAGCAGTTAAGTTCGCCTCCCTAAGCCTATTAAATAACATTTCTAGAGCTTCAATGTGTTCTTCAAATGTCTCTGTGGCGACGAGAATATCATCCATGAAATTCGTGATACATGGGTTATTCAGGGGATCCAACAATTTGCGCATCATCCTTGAAAATACACTCGGAGCATTCTTCAGTCCGAATGGTAGCATGTTGAATTCATAATGTCCATCTGAAGTGCTAAAAGCCAAATAAGGTCTCACTTCAGGCTTCACCGGGATCTGGTAATAGCCTTTACTAAGATCCACCTTTGAAAAGTATTTTGCCTTGTTCAGTCTGGCAAATAACTGTTTTGTGTCTGGTAATGGATCCACTTGCCCTTCTGTGACAGCATTCAGTTTCCTGTAATCTATGCACAGTCTGTGTTCCCCAGACGGTTTTCTCAGCAATACGACACTAGAGCTAAAAGGTGATTCACTGTGTGAAATGATCCCTTCCTTCAACAAATAATCTATTTCTTCCTTCAATGCCTTCTCCTTCGCGAACGGAATAGAATAGGCTCTCATACAGATTGGGTTTGAGTCTACCAGTTTCATGTCATACTGTAGCAAATTTGTATGTCCTGGTTTATCTGTTAATACATCTGTATGTTCCTCCAGAACCTGTTGAACTCTCTCCCTCTGGTTTTTAGTCAGGTGCTTACTGACTTTTACCTGTGCGGCTGTTTCACAAGGATGTAATGGGTATTCATGTGAGGTGAGTGGTTCCTTTTGCATTTGAGTTGCGATAGCTAAGGTCAGTAAGGGGGGTGCTTTCCTGGAGTGGTCTGTCCAGATACTTCTTTAACAGGTTTACATGATAAACTTTCTCCTTCCCCTTTTTGTTAATTTTATAGTTTGTTCTAGACACCTTCTCTAGAACCGTATATGGACCTTGCCATCCAATTTGTAATTTATTCTGGCTACCGGGTAGTAGAAGCAGCACCTTCTCTCCGACTGCCAGTTCTCTGTCCTTTGCCTTCCTATTAAAATATGCTGCATGTTTCTTCCTGGCTTGTTTCAAATTATCATTTGCCAGTTTCCATCCAGCTTTCAAACGAGTGGTCAGTTCGTTCACGTATTGATAAGATGAGGTAACAGTCTCTTCCGCCTTCTCATCTGTCCAGGTCCTTAATAGAGCTACATCTGGATCTTTAATTTATCATACGTAGTTATCATGGAACCCGTCAGGTTCCGTCCATTAGAAGCCCTATAGTGAGGACTTTTCTTCCTAGAATCATCACTCACAAATCGACCACTACCAATTTTTTTCTTGGGTTTGTCTCCCCACTTTAGATTGCTTATGAGAGATCTTCGCTCTCTTTTCTGTTCTTCCAGTTTATATAATCCTGACCGAGGGATTGTCAGCTTATTCTGGGTTAAATTTCTTCTTTGTACTCTTCGCATAGTGGCCATGTTAATCCATTCAAGTGAAGACTGGGTGTGAAAAGGGGGCTCCCATTGCACTTTGTCTACCTGAGTATAATTTGTTTTCCTTCCAGGCCTAATTTTGCCCCGTGGCGTTTCTAGGTCCTGCACATATTTTCCCTTTGTGGGTGTTCCCTCATGAAATATGCCACATGCTTCTACAAAGTTCTCAATATCGACATTTACGTCGGGCCAATAGTATTTTCGAGCAATTTTTTGGCAGATGGTACCGACTTTTTCATGGTCACCATCTTTTCCAACATGTAAGCTCCTTATCAAATTTGCCCTATATATCTTGGGAAGAACCAACTGTCCGTGACCACTGGATCTAGTTCCTGTCTTCCTGTATAATAATCTGTTCTTCATGAAATATTCCCCCTTGCTCAGAGGTGTGTGGCATTTGGGCAATTTTTTAAAACATGGCTTGAGTGTCCTATCCTCAGCCTGCGCCTTCCTCATCTCCTCTGGATGAGCATTTATAGGTTCACCTTCTTCCTCCTTCTTCTGTGACCTGGTCTGCACTGTCGCCATGATCACAGGCCTCTCGGGATTCCCCAAGAAGACGTATCTACACCCCAATATCAGAGGGTAGATTGGTTCATCTATCACTGCTGCTCTGATTTCTCCTTCCACATAGCGAGTTTTCACCGTTATCCTTGCGATGGGAAGTGTCATGAGTGGTATGTCCTTAGTTGCCCCTTGTATTTCCACTGTTTCTGTGGTATACTGACTTGGGTCCACTAGGCTAGACTTCACAACTGAATCATAATCCAAACCTGTATCATAAAGGCACCTTATGGTGACCCCATTACAAATAACATCCTCACAAACTGGGGGGTGATAAGGTTCCTGGTGTCCATTAGGATTAACCTTTAATCTTTGCGTCCCCGACTTCATTGCAGCAATGTTTGAAGGTTTCCTTCTACAAAATTCGGTGTTATGGTTATCCTTCTTGCACCATTTACACCATCTTTTTCCTTGGTTCAACGGTTTTCTTTCATTGAATTTTTGGTCATTGAACTGTGAGTTTCTGTCTCTGTAGTCATTTCTTGGCCGTTCAAAGTTTGTCCTACCTTTATTTCCCTGCTCCCTATTATCAAATTTATTAAATTGCTGTGGAGCTTTAAAATTATCTATGTGCTTCTTTTTAGCACCACTTACCTCTGCCTGGGCTGCCTGATACCTATCAGCGACATTTAAAACCTCCCCCAACTTCTCTGCACCTTGTTCCATGAGAAATTTTCTCATGTCTGGAGCCATGGACTCTCTCAATTGCTCAATCATGATCATTTCTTTAAGATCTTGGGTCTTCCCCAGAGCAGTCCATTTCTCCAAATAGGTTTCTAGTCTGGCAGAGAATTGGTGGTATGTCTCCCCAGACAACAATTTGGCATTTCTAAATTTCTTACGATAAAATTCCCCATTTTTTTCGTACCTCAATAACAAAGCCTGCTTTAACATGTCATAATTCTCCTGGTCTTCTCTGTGCATTTTTGCAAAGACTTCGTAAGAAGTACCTCTCAGTCCCTGTGATAGCTTTAAACTCCACCTCTCTCTCTCTAACCCATATGTAGTAGCTAATAACTCAAAACGTCCTAGGTACCCCTCTATGTCATCGTCTTTTTCAACAAAATGGTCTAAATGAAACCCCATAGCTGAGTTTGAGGCTCCCAGACTGGGCGTAGCATCTGAGGCAAAAGGGCTGGCACCATTTTCAGGGGCCGGGCCTTGTAGCTCCAGTTCCCTTAGTCGTAATTCGTGCTCCCTTTGCAACCTTCTATCTTCTGCCTCCCTTTGCTGTCGTTTTTCTTCGGCCTCCAATGCCTTTGCCTCTTTGTCAGCCTCAATCTGCAACCTCTTAGTCTCAGCCTCAATTTGTAACCTCTTCTCTTCAGCCAACCGTTCGGACTCTAATTTTCTTTCAGCCTCTTTGTCTAATCTCCTTTCTTCCCGGTCAATATATTTATCACATTCAGCCGTTACATGTTGAATTAAAATCTGACCCTCCATTCCCATCTCCTTTGCCGACAGCACAGCAGCTGATCGGAATTTTGCCAGCTCCGCCATACTTTTTAGACAATATAATAATATACAAGATAAATCTCTAACCTCTAAAGAACTTCTAATTACTATAGTCTAACTAATTCTAATTAATTAATTAACTAATTACTGGCTGTGAAGATTCACCAACTTTTATTTGCAGGGACACTTTTAATTTTAAGGGAATTTTACAATATTTCTCCCACCAGGAGATCCTAATATTACTTAATGGGCTAATTATCCCGGGACAAAGAGACCCCAATATATGTAATTAATTTAAATCCCGGACGAGCCCCCAATATATGTAGTGGGTTTGATGGTATTGTATGGTGGTGATGGTACTACGTGTGATGCATGAGGTCAGCTGTGAAGGCTCCTGAGATAATATGTAACTGTGAATTGTCAGAAGGCCCTTCTCGCTACCACTACGACCTCACACTTATCTTTTTTTGTGTTCTAATGAATGTGGCTACGTTAAATGTCTAGGATAATGATATGTAATGTGGTGTGATAGTTATAGACACACACACAGATATTTACTAAGTCTAATAATATTAACAAATGTTATAATACACTGAACTAACTCAAGTGTGTAAAATTTTTGATAGAAATTTTCTTACATTTATTTTGTTCTGGATCAAGTTTTATTTTGACCAGAACTTATAAAAGATTTAGAAATTATGAAAAAAAATGCATGGAATATTACATAATAAATGCAAGAGTGTACATATGTATGTTACTAGACTATTTAGTTTTATTAATGTTTATAGTAGTCATCTAATTTGGGAGACCGTTTAATGGTTGTGCTGTTGGGGTGGTCTCATCACTCCAGTCTATATTGACTACACAGTGTCCAGTAAATTGCAGGAATTTTATGGGATTGTTAGTAACTATATTGAGTTGGTGAATTCTCAGCAGACCAGAGGCTCACTCAACTTTGAAGATGTAGCTCTGGTGCTGAGATCTGGTGGCCCCACCTCTCCGTGCTTGGGGGCAATAATAGTGGTCTGGTGGCCCCACCTCTCCGTGCTTGGGGGCAATAATAGGCTGCTCTGACACAAGGTTACTGCACGGATCCACTCGGGTAAAATCAACAACTCGTTTGACACCACCTTGGTGCCAACTGAAACTCACAGCTCAGAAATATGAATATAGTACACAGTAAATAAGTGCTAGCAAAACTCTGCTGAGCTGCTGGCTATAGTATGGTGTCCCACTGAATATTATGTATTATTTCTGGGAAATCACCACTACAATTAATGACTGTGTTACTGGACAGACTTATGTCGAATGGCCAAAATGTGCGTCTCTATCCCGCTAATATAAAATGCGTTGGCCAATCAGATCAGAAGACCAAGCTTTTCAATTCAAAATTTGAAAATAAAGTCAAAATTACATCTTATTTTCTCAAATGTACGTCCGTCACATTTTATCTTTTCCCAAAAAAGTCAAAAGTACATCTCAATTTTTAAAATGTACGTCGGTCACAATTTATCTTTTTCCCACAATTTCACTTGTTTTTTTTGGACTAACACATGTAAAACTGCACGAACCTGCCTCCTAAGTTATTTTTAGCCACTACTGTCCGCTACTCCCCCCTCTCTTGCATTCTAACTAGATTTGAACACTTGAGTCTCAAGGTTACGATTTTTGTGCAAATAGTGGCATGTTTGATTCAATGCAGTCTTTCGCTGATGTGAACAACCCCGTCTTTTGTCATTATCTTTCTTATTATCTGTCCGTCTGTATAAATGAAAGTATATTATTATTTCAGAATGGGCCAAGAAGAGGCAGCCCAAAATCAAAAAGATCAGAATGGGCCCCAGCAAATTTTTATATTCCTAAATTAATATAAGAAAAACGTTACTTTTTGAACTTTTGTAATATTTCAAAAACATGTTAGCTAATTTTTATATTCCTAACATTAATATTAAGAAAAAGTTACTTTTTGAATTTTGTAATATTTCAAACATCTGCGTTTAGCCGCTGAATTCAAATAAAGGGCTTGGTATCGCAAAAGCGTCCAATAAATGACTGTGGCGTATCATATCCAAGGTCCCTTCTGTCGAATTTCTTACTTTCTGTCAACTTGGGGGGGGGGGGGGGGGGAGGGGGCCCCAGGATTGGAAGTGATCACTACCTGCTAACAATCAAACGAACAACTGAAAGAGTTGCTCAGCCTAGGAACTGCCCAACATCACGCAAGAAACCAAGTAAACGAGCAGGGGACGTGACTTTTCCTCCTTGCCCCACCAATTTGCGTCCATTAACCTCGCTAGTTCAAGTACGCGTTCAGTCAGATTTTTGTCTTTTGATCCTCGTTCCGTTTTGCCTTCAAGTCTAACACCTGATGACCCGCGGCGCGGGCGATCATGTATTCCAGCAGCTTACGCATTGGTTTTTTATCCCTACGTTGTATCATTGGAGATATTTTGACGTTGTATCACTGTTAATTTTTACGACACCCCTTCTACCGTGAGGTGTAGAGGTTTGGAAGAGAGAGGGCCAGACTATCCTATCGGCTGTCTTCCTCCTGGCCTGGTTCCATTCTAGTCCTCGGTCCTTCAAAGATTGTCTAATGTTGTCCTCCCAGCGGACTCTGGGTCGTCCTGGGGATCTGGATCCCTGGCTCTTTGTTTCCCATGCTTGTCGTGGTAGCCGATCTTCTCCCATTCTGCATACATTTCCAACCATCTTAGTTGGGACAGTTCTACTTGGGTCTGCAGGGGGTGGGATTTTAGGCCTTGACGTATCGTCTGGTTGCGGACCATGTCTCTTCTTGTTACTTCAACCACCTTCCTCAGATACCTCATTTCTGAGGTTTGGATCTGGCTTTTGTGGGTTGTAGTCATTGCCCATGACTCGCAGCCATATGTCAAGACTGGGACATAGGTGGAGCGGTATACAGCCATCTTCGTTTTCTTACCGACCTCTCTCTTGCTGAGGAATCCTCGATTTATGGCCTGAAAAAGTCTCCCAGCTGCTGCTTTTCGAGTGGCCAACTCTTCTTTGATGCCTCCCTTTCGGTCTATAATAGCTCCGATGTATTTAAAGTGGTCGACCTGCTCCAGGACCTGTTCTCCCAGCTTAATCTGATGTCTTCTCTCTTCTCGTGATATCACCATGGGTTTTGATTTGGAGCTGCTTATGACCATCCCTCTCTTCTCCAGCTCTTCCTTCCAGACTTGCAGGTTGGATTGGAGATGTGCCTGTGATTTAGCAATCAGGACAACATCATCAGCAAATGCCAGCGATACGATTGCCATGTGGTACAATTCTGAAAAGTTGGAGAACAACAAACAGGGTAATGCAGAAGATGCAAACTTTCATAAATTGGTGCTTGCTTCTAGCAGAAGGACGGAAATTGATTAATAACATCAACAATACTAAACTGATGACAAGAACCAGATAAACGCCAGTGGAATAAGAGATAACAATATAACGCTAGAGTTGGATGGGACACACATGGAAGAAACCTGCTGATAGGACACACATGGAAGAAACCTGCTGATAGGACACACATGGAAGAAACCTGCTGATAGGACACACATGGAAGAAACCTGCTGATAGGACACACATGGAAGAAACCTGCTGATAGGACACACATAGAAGAAACCTGCTGATAGGACACACATGGAAGAAACCTGCTGATAGGACACACATGGAAGAAACCTGCTGATAGGACACACATGGAAGAAACCTGTTTGTGGCCTTACAAGTCAGTCCTTATTCTGGACTCCTCATGGTAAAATAAGTAGAACAAAACGGAAGAATACATGAACAATGGACTTGGGAACAGACATGATGGGAATAAGAAAAAGGATATGGAAAGATTTTGAGCGGATGGCACAGGACAGAAAGGCTTGTTATAAATTTGTTGAAGACTTATGCTACTTAGGGAGCTATCGAGTAAGGAAGAAATGAGTTACACATACCGGACAAAGTTCAAGTGCCATATGCATATATTTTTTTTCATTATTTGTGTACGCATATTTAAACATTTTGTAAAATATTTGTAATTGGTTATTTACAGCTGTAGCATTAATCAGTAAACCTGATATTCGTACCAAACCAGTTCGTTCTAATTTTGACATCAAATGTTTCAGGGGGCAAGCCGTACGGCAGTTCTCTGGGATCTGGTTCGATGGCCGCACAGTGCGCGTGGACATCATAGGTCTTGTAGCTGTAAGACGGAGTACCTAAACAGAACGGTCGCAACGGGCATGTCTCCGAATAACTGGAGAAAGATGAAAGTAGGCGAGTGTTCACAAAAAGACATTAGCATACACATTTTAAGTTAAATAAGCACAACAGACATTTATAATATGGCTCCAAAACATAGTTTTTTTTTTAAAGATTATTTGTACAATGTGTAAGTCCGGATTTTAAACTTTTAACCACAATTTAAAGCTTGTTACAAAATCATATATTTATAAATATATGATTATATATATGGTTATGTCAAAATAATAATCTAAATTAACATTTAAATTGATAATTTTTTTTTTTAATTTGTCAACGTCGATATATTTTTATTACTTATTTTTTTAACACGTCAAGCCGTCTGACGTATGCAATCATGCGTCCCCTCAACGTCCGATCCTTGGTGCTGCTTGTAAACTATATAAACTTTTCCGTCTGCCGTGCTTCTGAACTATGACCCTCTGCCTCTCTATCCAGCTAATTGGTATGGCAGCGAAGGCCATATTTCAGCTTTGTTCTATTTATAACGTGTCAAAAGAATATGATTTTTGTTGTTGTCTGGCGCGTGTAATCAGTTTATTTGTGCATTGGCTTCTTTTGGAACATCTTCAATACTTCCTTTAGATGTCTATTGGGTTTTTTTTAAAATAAGTGAAGAAGAAATCGAGATGAATGCAAATCGTAAACAAGTAAAGAAAATATCTAAATAAAAGGCAGTCGCAAGAAAAAAATGACGCCAAACCACAGAAAAGTAAGAGAAGAAACAAGAACTTCGAATGAGGCCATCGTTTCTCTGCAAGATTCACAGTGTTAATACAAAATAAATAAACAAAAATATATCACCGGGACAGTTGCAATCCTTATTTATTTATACATTCATTACTGAAATCATCTACCGTTATTCTCAACGATTCTATTCTGCCACGATTTACTAGACACTTGTATTAAAGCCCTTGTCTTGTGTGTTACTCAGCCTTTACTTGTTAACAGGATTGTTTGATAGTGATTGAGCTTATTTCTTGATGTGACATTTGTAAATTTCAGAAATACTACGAGACCACAAGGAAACACCAAACTAGAAATTGCCTCCCTTTATTTTCTCTAGGTTCTTCATACATTTGCCCCTAATGAAGACATTATGATCGTATCGTAGGCCGCTTCTTTGTCCTTGTGAGATTTACACTACCTACTTTTGTTGATCTAACTCGGGGCTTCTTAACCTTTTTATTATTTTTTTGCCATTTAATTAAAGTATTTAATTGTCCGCTGAAGGCTATAGATTCCTTCTTAGAAATAAAAATGTACATAAACGTAGCCTATAACACTAGTCAACAACCAAAATGTACCAGAAATGAAAATAGCTGATCTTAACTAATTTTGGTGTGCTGAAAACGAAAATGACATTAAAAAATGTTGATTGGCTCTAGTTTTCAAGATATATGCTACTAGTTTATTTAATTACGGTCAATATATATATATATATGACGCAACTGTTGTGGGCGATTGCATAATTTTTTCTAATGACCAATAAAAATGTAACTAGAAGTTGATGATGCAATCCTATTTATGATTACATCACCTTTGTGTATAAATATCTTATCTCTGATAAAATTTTGCCATTAGTTAGTGCATTTGTCCTTATCAAAAGTATCGTAGTTAGAAATGCCTAGGACATGTGTGAACAGTGCTAATAATTTCTGTTATATATGCGGTGAGGTGACATTTCTATCACAAAAACGAAATATAACTAAAGTGATTAAGAAGGCGTACAGTTTGTATTTTGGCTGCAGAATAGGAGATCAAGATAAGAGCTGGGCGCCACACATATGCTGCAATACATGTGCAGCACATCTTAAACTGTGGTTGACTGGCAAAAGGCAAGCTATGCCTTTTGCAGTCCCAATGATTTGGAGAGAGCCCACTGATCATCTCAACAACTGTTACTTTTGCATGGTCCCTCCAATTGTGAAAGGCATATCAAAGAAGAAAAAATGGACTCTGGAATATCCAAACATCCCCTCTGCAATACGTCCGGTACCACATGGCGATGACCTACCAGTTCCCAGTGCCAGAATCATTTTCAGCTGCTTCCACTGATGAAGAAGAGGACATTGGTGGTCCTGAAACATCAACCTCAAGCGACCCAGATTTTGAGCAAACTACATCCACTAAACCACACTTAATAACCCAAGGTGAACTGAATGATCTTGTGGGAGATCTGAATTTACCGAAGAACAAGGCAGAGCTTTTGGGTTCCAGATTGCAACAGTGGAATCTCCTGGCAGAAGATGTTACAATTTCTGTGTATAGAAACCGCCAGAAGCCACTTATTACATTCTTTTTCAAAGAGGGTGTCCTTTCTGTGTGCCACAAAATTTCTGGTTTAATGGCAGCCCTCAAAATCAATTACATACCGGAAGAGTGGAGGCTTTTCATTGATTCATCCAAGAGGAGTCTTAAAGCTGTTTTGTTGAATAATGGAAATGTTACCGTCAATTCCAGTTGGTCACGCAGTTCATATGAAAGAAACTTATGAAAACATTAAGCAGCTTTTGAAGTGTATAAACTACGATCATCATCATCATTGGTCACTTTGCGGTGACTTAAAAGTGGTCGCTCTTTTGCTTGGACTACAGGGTGGATACACCAAGTACTGTTGCTTTCTCTGTGAGTGGGATAGCTGTGCACGAAGTGACCATTACATCAGAAGACATTGGCCAATCAGGCAGTCATTGCAGCCTGGCAGTAAGAACGTTGAGAACCCAGCACTTGTCGACACCAGCAAGATTTTGTTGCCACCCTTGCACATTAAGCTGGGTCTCATGAAAAACTTTGTCAAGGCAATGGAGAAAACAGATGAGGCTTTCAAATACCTCATCAGAAAATTTCCAAGACTGAGAGAAGCTAAAATAAGAGAGGGAGTATTTGTTGGTCCACAAATTCGAAAACTTCTTCATGATGACGAGTTTCTTTGCGTGTTGCATGGCAAGGAAAAAGCAGCATGGCTAGCATTTAAGTCAGTGGTGGACAATTTTCATGGAAACAACAGATCTGATAATTACAATAAAATTGTAGAAAATCTCCTTCTTAAGTATAAGAGTCTTGGCTGCAACATGTCTTTGAAAATTCATTTTCTGGATTCTCATCTGGATTTCTTTACGCCAAACTGTGGAGCGGTCAGTGATGAGCATGGTGAACGATTTCACCAGGACATTGCTGCTATGGAGACAAGGTATCAAGGCAATTGGAGCCCTTCAATGCTTGCTGATTACTGTTGGACTGTGACAAGAGGCACCTCATCGATTGACTACAAGAAGCAAGCAAAGAGAGCTCGAACAGCGACTGAATAATGATGGAATGGGTTCAGATGTGCCTTTTTAAAACATGATATGTGAAATTTAAATAATGTTTTTATTTTTTCTATCATTTTATGTTGAAATATCAATTAATTTAGTATGTAACAACAATTTTTATAATGCTAAAGTAGAAAGACTAGCTGTTCACCCCAGAGAATTAAACAAGCATACATTATTTGTATTACTGTAATGTAAATTCATCAATTTAAAAAAAAACCAGAGCCAATTGGTGAATTTCATTATGATATTTGAAATCAGCATGTCAAAATCAATAAGAAATTGTATATTTAATTTCTGGTACAAATAACTTTTGAAAATTTGTTGACTAGTGTAATTTAAAATTTTGAGTTTTATATTTTAGATTATGTACACAGACCCACAGTAAACCCATCCAGTGACAATTCCTCTCCTCCCCCATAGCCTAAGAAGCCATGAATTCTAACCACATGACAAGATCCCCTATATGAACATAAGGTGGGTGTGAGAGAGAGAGAGAGAGAGAGAGAGAGAGAGAGAGAGAGAGAGAGAGAGAGAGAGAGAGAGAAAGTGAGAGAAGCAGTGAAATACCAATGGAACAAGATATGGGGAAAAAACGTTGGCTTTGGGTAGAACGAACATTGTTTAAATCTGCTGAAAGCACGAACATTGTTTAAATCTGCTGAAAGCATTACACAGTAAGAGAAATAGAGGGCTGCCGGAAAATACGCGGAGACAATTAAATGCAGACGTACATGACAAAAATTAGACATGTACAGACGTTGACCTCATGATACAGGACAAGAAGTCTTGACGTGAACTTGTTGAAAATCTGTGCACCACATGGAGTTTTAAGATAATGAATGAATAATCTTTTCACCGAGAGAATACTCAAGCGCCGTTTATAAATGCAAAGAATATACATGATACTAAAACAAAATCGTATAATCTAAAAGCAGGCTTCTTGAAACTGGAGGTTAGAGATTGCCACACGCAACTGTTAATATTAAATAAGACAACGTATGTATGATACGGAAACTACCATACAGTGAACAGTCCTAACTGCAATCCTAACCCTGAGGACATATGACTGAATTAAATAAAATCAAAAAACCTCTGCCGTGTATCGAACGCAAAAAGTTTGTTTGGGAAGCAAAAGTAACAACCACTAAACCACTGAAGCACCTTGTTTATGTAATTCGAAAAAGAAATCTAAGCTATTTGATCGATCGCCGCCATCGGTCAGCGTCGATTTTTTGCAGGCATACCAAAGAAACCATTACAGAAGATTCGTCTCATTACATGATTTCATCCCTTGATTTCATCCCGTGATTCAATTCTCATACCATATTTTCGTCTTACAAGATGTATCGTCTAGTACAGTTTACGTTTTCGAACATCAAATTATGAACTTACTAATTCTCGAGACTTAAAGGTCTTTTACATTTGGACATGTGTTCTAATATAACCGGCTAGGTTGAACGGAACGCGCCTCGCCAAAACGAGGCAAAATGTTATTTAAAAAAAAAAAAAGAACTTACTCACAACTCTGTATATTTTTTAGTTGGCTTGAATCCGATCTGATCGGAGTTGGCTTTCTTAAGTGGTACCATCTGGTTCTCCGTCCGCGACTGTTTAGGAGCATTCCTCAGTGCTGCAAGCATCTTCTCTGTATAGATAGGATTTTCTGTCTCTGACATTGTAGGAAGATAAGACCGTTTGAAGTCAGTCAAACATCGCTTTCCAGCTGGCGGAAGATACGCCATTGTACAATCGGCAAAGGAGAAAAAAGAATGTATCGAACTGGGAGATCTAAATGTGTATGCTATAAATAAATAAATACGAATGCGCCACACCTACAGGATGTTCTTCAAATATTCACTTCATTGTTGTGTTTGAACCATTTAAGGGTAGGGTATGTAGTTCTTAAACCCGGCCTGCTGAACGGTAGTTGTCAAGCGCTCCTGAGAATTATAAAAAAAAAAATGTAGCTTGCTTTGAGAAGTGTTCGGAAATTTCCAATTTTGTCTTCCATTGTGCGCTGCTCTTCTTGCGGGGTGCATAGGCTTCCTACGCTCCGTACAAATATTTATTATTATTATTACTATTATTAAAATGCTCTACTATTATAATAAAACACGAACACATCTTGTGAGGGACGAAGACATCAAGGCCGTTGTTGGAACGAATGACTAAAAAAAAAACAAAGAAACACACACAAAGCAGAGAGGCATCTCGGTCAACATTCAATAAGGCCTACTGGCATATAATCCCAAAATGGAAGCGACCTGGGAGAAGATATATCAACGGTTAACAGTTATCTTAAAGAAACACACATTACATCATACCAGACCTCCGTGCA
Organism: Oreohelix idahoensis; assembly: GCA_024509875.1. NCBI lineage: Eukaryota > Metazoa > Mollusca > Gastropoda > Stylommatophora > Oreohelicidae > Oreohelix > Oreohelix idahoensis. Next base: position 919,606 of record JAMPIV010001214.1, on the reverse strand, counting down.
TTTACTGGACCAGAAACCATAGTCACCCAAACAAGCTACGGTTTGAGATTTTACCAGACCACGCTCTTTATATTTGAGAATGCGCCCTAATTGAACCGATAGTCCTAGAGTGTAGGCTAAACATGGTGTGCCAGAAGGAGGCAGAGTTCCTGTGGCTACAGTAAGATTATACAACAATCGGGCGAACAAAAATAAATTACAGGGAAAATGTTACTGGAGCATCTTCATCGGGACAGCAGAAAGACATTACGTCCTTCCTGTACCGAGGCATGTTCTTTATTCAAACGAAAATCTAGTGGTCGTAACGCAGGCTCACTTCATAATATTTTCTCAATGGCCTATTTTTATCCATCCCCCTTCTCCATGGTATAAAGGTAAAAAGGTAGTCCCAAATGCTACACCAGACGCACAGGTCTTTTGTATTTGAACCTACGCTCTAATATAACCTACGGGCATTATGTCTAGGCTGAACAGGACGCGCCTTGTAATAACTAGGCAACACTTTTTTAAAGTAGTCAGCAGATACTGCAGTAGGGAAGTGAAGGGTTAAAGACTTCACCATACTATGTCCCAGCATCGTGAGGTGAAGTAACCAGTTCCTTTCCTCGGTTGCCTTTTCCTTCCCTAACTAAAAAAAAGTGCCCATTTATAGCTTGGTGAACTACACGTAAGTATAGCAATGTAATTTTTAAAACAAACGAATTATTCCTATTTTGAGCGCTTATTGGTGTGAAATAATCAAAAGATTAAAATTAAAAGATAAATGTTTTCAAAAATGTTATTTTGATTGTGCATATGTTAAATGTCTCAATTCAATATCAGGTGTTTTAAAAAGATACATTTAGAGTTATATGTGATCAGTTTGCCTTGAATGAGTCCTCTTGTATTTCAGTATCGGCTAATAGGCATATATTGTTGAGCGTATTTGCCAGTTCTCGTATCAAAAAGAAGGTATTTGGCCATGCAATCGCGTGTTTCCATGTCTCTTACCATACTCATATTGTGTTAATTAGTTGTCATACCATAACGTTGTTGTGTGGGCCAGTCCTCATGTGAAACTGATGTGGTATTGGTATATTCTTTTTTTTAAATGTAATACTATCACTGTTATACTTGTTCATGGTAAGATAGAAAACAAGTAAGGAAGGCACAGAAAAGCTATGAATGAAGAGAGCAAATGGTGAACGAGATCCAAGTTAGACGTATGAAATCTTTTGATCACTAAAGAAAAAAAGATAGCACCTTGTTCAAAACCATTATGGAAGGAAACATTGAAGGGAAACATACGATAATAATTCAGCGCGTTAAGTGTGAAGATTAACAACAAGATGGACACTGAAGAGTCTATCAAAGTGTGCAGACGAGACAGAAGACGTTGAAGATTCATCGCAGCCAACCTTCAATACGAAGATGTCAGCTGATCTGATCTAATCAATACTATTATCTCCATCATTACTACAATTTATATTAATAGTAACTATCTTTTGTTTCTATTATTGCTATTTCGTATCTGGCACACATTTCACTTATCGTTGGTTCGATAAATCTTGTAACACTGACCTGCTGAACAATAAATGTTCAAAGGACAAAAAAAAAAAAAAAAAAAAAAAAAAGAGCTGCGCTATTTATCACCCAATTATGATGATGATGATGATAACAATAATAATAATAAAGACATTTTGAAAAACATGTATTGAGCAGAAGTGTTGAACAATTTTCAACTACATTGTGGGGAAGAAGAGGGGGTATACAAGTTGGCAACCGGACTAATAATTTATGTTCATTTCTGTTAGTGCTACGCCTCAGAATTACATTTCTTGCATGCGTTTATATTTCCCGTTGCCACGTGTTAATACGCAGTTGGTGAATGGCGCAGACAGCAATAAGTAAAAATGTTTATTTATGTAGTTTTCATTATCATTTATTAGAACTTCGAATAATCTTAACGAATGTCGCAAATGTTCTAGAACACGACTTTCCAATAGTGTTTGTAGATATATCAGCAATTTTATTATAATTTTATCATGTTTTTGTTCTCATTGTTCACCTTGTGAAATAAATTATAAATCTTTTAAAATTATAGTGTGAAAATTTAGAAATTTTGTTATTTTATTATCTGATATGGTAGTGAGATTATTAAAATTTGGGAGTTTCATATCCGGTTTCTGACGTCACATAAGCATCAAAACAAATCCCTACGTCGGCCGGAACAGACTGAAAACGTAATTGGTGAAAGTCACCCATAAATTTCTCAAACATAAAGCATGTCTCTTAACACTGCTCATGCCCAAGGCGGAGTTTTGATTTATGCGGGAGAAAGGTGAGTTCATACCCTGCGTCTGAGGGAATTAGAAAAATTTAAAAGATATTTTTTTTCAGCACTTGTGTACAACTTCCTTAGCCTAAGTCACTGATTTCTGAGTCATGAAATACTGCTGTTAATTAGCAGAATTGCTCTGAAATCTTTCCTAACAAGTCTCATGTCGAGTCTCAAGTCTCTTAGTACAAGTCTCAAATCCCTAAATGTAGCTTTCAAGTCGAGTCTCATTTTAACTACCGAATTGAAAAAAACACTGGCCGAATTAAATTTTTTTCCCATTTTCATCCTGTAGCTGTTTGCACAAAGTAAGCTGTAGTTTTCGTAATTGTTTACAGATTTTTATGAATTATACGTCACTTTAAATATGAATGAATTTACTATTACAATAAGCACCATTTGTAACTCTAATAAAGATTGTTGCTATTTAACGGCCCTCCTATGGCCGAGGACTTGCAATATTTTCATACTTATAGCCTAACTGCTTGCGCCCCCACCTCTATCAAAATCACAATTTCAATCAATGTGGACACCTTTTTCACTCTTGTCCTCATCGCTAGATCTATCAGTCAATTGTTGAAACAAGTTTCTAGCCTATTCAGCCGTTAGACGAGATGTACACGCATTTTTTGTGGTCCTACCACTAGTTGCCACGGTAAACAGTTTTACACAATTTGGTAACTAATCCAAAACACTGAAAAATATCAACATAATATAAATTTTCCAGTGTTCTACAACAACCATGCTTTGGGAATTTGTTTTCCGGTGGCAATTTAAAATCTCGAACCAGATCAGAAACTGTTTCAGTACATTTTTCATTCGTTTTATTATGAAAAATAGATCAACGCTTTGAGTGGCTCACGGTCCAAATGATAGGATTTCAAAAGCCGGTCCCACCGGCTCGGGGTAGTTAATGTGTTTTTAAAAAATCTAACACTCCAGTCGTGCACTTTATCGAACAGTAAATAAATATTAGACAAACATAAAGGTATGTTTTCAGGCACTCGTAAGAAATAAAGAAGTAGAAAACTAGACAACAGAAAAACAACAGACGTGAGTGGCTTACCCAGGACCTGAACCCAGGACCTTCCATGCAACAACCCTGCCTAGCTATGCAAGCGAATCACACTATCCTCCCTGCCATCTAGGCATCACCAATAAATGATGCTTCGATGATGGGTCATTAGTGCGACCCGCAACACATCGGAAATTTACCATGGGCAGTCCAGCCTATTAATGACACAATCACTTCTGTTGTTCCCCTATTATACAGTATAGGTCAGACTTACACAAGACAAAGACGTTAATACTGTGTCTAGTAAATGATAGAAGACTAAGAACAGTAAGTATTATAAAAAAAATAATGAAACAATAAAAGGCCTATCTGTTTGGCTCAAATGAAGAACAGTGGGCCATGTGTTCGATATGGCCTCAGAAGAATTCAGAGACGCAGTAATAAAGGGTTAGGTTTAGGAATCCTAACATTTGAGAATCCTTGACAAATGAGTTCAAGATTATTATTTTTGTGTTGGACTTGATGTCGTCATATTTCCAAATGCAATAAAAGTTCATCTTGCCCTTTGTATTCTTATTTTGAATTTATTTAGGCTGCCCCTCCCTCCAACTTTGTATTGCTGCCAAGATAATAGTTATGTTTACCTGGGCCCAAGAGGGGGGTAAAGAATAGTTACACTGTAACCTACTATGCATGTCATAAAAAGCGACTAAGGAGGGTTGGGCATGATGCCAATTACCCCATCCTGTAGAAATTTTAAGCCACTAAAACTATTGAAACTCTCGCTGGTATTTTAATCACTTATTTAAGTGACTCCTCTGACATTTCTTTAGCCTTTTGGGAGGCATTACCAACCCTGTTAGCTGCTCTTCATTTTAGCCCACTTAAAGTATTATAAATGTATTTTATACGCCTCTTGTTATTTTTTGGATTAACATTTCACAAAGTATAAATTACTTTAGTGCCAGAAAGGTGTGGACTGGCTTTTTTTTTTAATTAACAAAAGTCATATTTCTCTTGCACTTTTTAAAGTTAAAATTCTTAATAAAGAACTTTATTTAAATTTTAATATTACATTTCACTACTTTATTTAACCTTTAGCACGCTGCGGGCGACACATGTCGCCGAAGATAACCTATGCTCTGCACGCTGGAGCTGCCATGTGTCGCCTTACGGATATCACCGTTTCTAGCATGAGGACTTGTGTACACGTGATTTCAGCCCCGTATGTTAAGTTGTAATGTTATTTGCAAGAGAGTTAGCTTCCGTTTCCGATCTTAAAAAAGCGATGGGTGTATCCGCATTTATTTTTTGTAAATTTTTTAAATCGAAATGAATCTGCATCAACACACAGCCATTTTTGCTCTAATTTTATTGGATTCTGACGCCATGCGGTGGGGATGAGATTTTTGTCTTTATAAGCGCTGATATCGGTTCTCAGAATATGTTTGATGGCTGAGATGGAAACGAAAGTAAAATGGCCTTTCAAGTATGTATAATGTTAGGGGTTAGGACTAGGAATATCGGAAAGATTTAGAATTTCGGCCGAATGTCACAGCTGACGAGAGCGTTTGTTGCTTTGCTACTGATGATGGGTGTAACGAAAAGATCGTCATTTGATTTGTATTGGTCTATTGGTCAAATGACTTTCATTGAGATGCAAGGGATATGGACCCTTCGTTTGCTGGTTATTTTTTTAAATTTTTTTTTAAAATTTTAAAATAAAAAAAAATATTTTTTTATTATTTAAAATTTTTTTTTCGTTTTTTTCATCTTTCCTTTCCTCTCTTCCTATCACATCTAATATGTACACAAACAAATTTTATATCATCAGATTCACCATTCATTTATTTATATAAATTCCAAACATGATAGCAATTGACCAAGAAACACAAAAACTATAGACATTAAGGGTCACCCACTATAGAAACGGGACGCTGTGAAAAAGAATGCAGCTGGAGGCGAAAATTTTCGCCAAAGAATGCAGCGTGCTAAAGGTTAATGTACCTTCTACTATTTCTAGATAAAAATTAATATATTAAGCTGTTGTTAGTAAACTGTCTACAGATCATTTCCGACTGCAAGTACATTCTTTTAAAGTAACAGCACGTGAATTTAAGACAACGTTGATCATTGTAGCAGAAATTTATTCCTGGTCATTTTTCAGGGCATTTTTTTTAAGTTTTATCCTCCATGTTTCATTGAGAGAAGATGAATTTTTTCAAATGAGGGAAGCTTTTATTAAAATAGCAGGGAACGTGGATTTTGTTAAAATAGCAGGGAACGTGGATTTTGTTAAAATACCAGAGAATGTGGATTTTGTTTAAATAGCAGGGAATGTGGATTTTGTTAAAATAGGGAAAGTGAATTTTGTTAAAATAGCAGAGAAAGTGAATTTTGTTAAAATAACAGATTTAAATTGATGTTTTCAACTCAGTACAGTATTATTCTTGATATTTTAAAAAATGTCTGCCAGCTTGATTTTAAAAGTGGTCATCATTGTTAATGTTTTTGTTATCGCTTTTTTCAGAATCCTGATTTACTATGACGGCATTGAACTGACATTTGAAGGACCACCCTCAGTGACAGCAATGAAAGGAAAAAAGACTGGTAGAGTTTATCTGACCACTCACAATAAAATTGATGTTGCTTTGATTAAGTTTGCCTATAATACAGTGCTTATTAATGATATAATGTACCATGGCCTATTGCCTACATTTCAGCTTCCAAATTTAATTGCAGTGTTTTTATAATCATATGACATTCCAAAAAAGTTTTGTTTGATGCTCACTTTAATCTTATTCATTCTATTTGGTGATATATTCTCTTCACAAATCATCCCCCCACCCCTTTGAAATATCCTAATGGGCCTCCATTCATTTGAGAAATACTGCTGTTGTATCATTAATTTCTTCTTTGTTTCTTGGTAGGTCTTTTGTATATACTTGTCATGGTCCTTTGTAAGCATTTCATTTCCTCTCAACTCCTTATGCAGCGTATGCCGTCAACAAATTCATGCCAAGCACTTCCTGTCTTGTGCCATCAGTTCACAGTATTTCCATGTCATCTTTATCCCCTTCATGCCTCTCTGCAAGTCCCCTTTCCGTGTATCTTGATGTCTCTCTCTTTATTACCCAGGGATTTAAAAAATAAGACTGCCTTGTAATGCTATTATCTGGTTTCCTCATTTATTTCTAATGCAACACCAGCATCTTCTCCTCACCTGTTCTTTAATTGCTTAATTTACAGGTCATCTTTAACAGCAAGGATGGCAGAGACAGCTTGCAGTCATTCTCATTTCCTTTCTTGTTGATGAGAGAGGTGGAACTCGAGCAGCCAATTTTTGGCGCCAACTACATCAAAGGGAGGATTGTAGCAGAACCTTACGGTAACTATTATTATTTAATTCATTCATTGGTTGCACCATGTTTACTTGCTACTTCAGGCAGACCGAATCCATCATTTTGACGGATCATTTAATTTTTTTTTTTTTTTCACTTCCTTGCTTAAAGTATATAAAGTTAATTTCCATAATCTAAAAATTTAAGTGTTTGAAATGTGTCCAGCTATTCTTGAATCAAGAAAATATTAAGTATTATTAATATTAAGTATTCCTTATATTAATTTTTTTTTAAATAGCTATTCCCCACATTAAATTTGTTATTAATAAATTCTGCGTTTAATATCTGTATGTTTTTAACTTCACTTGCGGTGTTACTGCCACCGGTGTTGTAAAATGTAGCTTTATCTGTTCCTGACATCAACCCTATTTACTTCATCTTGAGACATGCTTCTTGGGTGTGGCAGTCCTCTTCTTTCATTGGTCAAACAACTACAATAAAGCTTTTACTTGCAAATTGATTGGTTCATTTGAAAATAATTTTACTTCTAGGAAACTGGGAAGGAGAGGCCAAATTCAAGATGCATTTTACTCACGGAGGTGCCATAGAGTTTGGGAAAGCCATGTTGACAGCTGCATCTCTAGGTAAATTGATAGCAATTATTTGTCAAGTATACTGCATTAGTGATGTGCATTATCTATTTGCTGGTTATTATCTGAAGTCTTAGGTGAAAGGTACACTTGATAGCATCCTTTCTTGTCTCCTGCTCTTAAAGCAATACAGTTATTCATTAGACTGTTGACACACACATTTCAGCCCCATTTGGGTTATATTTTGAGCATTTAATGTGTTTTCTTCTAGACTGGACATTCTTGTGGTTTTTGTTCTTTATTAAATATTCCATATTGCATTTCAGACAATTTATTTCCACAATGCATCTTTTCATCTACAGTACAGTCATACCCTACTCGCACTCAACAGCTGCAAAAGAGAAGCGAGTGCACTTGCACCATTTTATTCTTGGCTGTTCAGCACCTGTCATTCAATCTGTTTTCAGAAGTTGTTAGCTCTGCATCTCTTTACTGGCAATTTTCAAAACTTTGACAAACTTTTTACTTATTATGTTATATGTAGTGTATTATTTTCGTGTTTATTTATAATGGAAATTAAGTGTAGTGATTAAAAACAGAGACTGTAAGCCTCCTACTTTGCTACACTAGTGAACACTAAAGTGATTAAGAAGTGTTATATAGCTTTTGTTTAGGCCCAGCTCTATTTGTTTTACTTTTATATTGTTATTTTAGGCCAAGCTTTATTGCGCACTTAATATATGATGGTGTAAGCATGTTATTTAGGCTTTTAGGCACCCTACATGCATTTACAAGCTTTAAAAAGGCCATGGCTTGCTTTTTGACGATTTTCGCTTTACGTCAGGGGTCTGGCCCCTAACCTGCCATATTGTGGGGTATGACTATATATTGTATGTTAATTATTCGTTCCATCTCTGCTATTATTATCTACATTACTGCTAGTGATGCCTTTGTGGTTTCACTATTATGTGCTGGTTCTTTTATACGCTAGTTCGTAACTTTTATATGCCAGCTGTTTTCATGCTTTATTATCCTTTTAAAAAATACATTGTATGTACGTTTTGTTAATCATCTTTCTCATTCATTGGTAGGTCTCATTTTATCACATAGTCTTCTTCTTCGATCCTTAACCACCGACCGTCAAAGCAGTCAGTGGCCATCACGCCTAGTGGCGTCTTGTAGGGCAACAACAAATTGATTCCACTTTGCACGGTCGGTGGCCATCCTTCGTACAGTGCCCCAACTCTGGTTCATTCTTTGCATCTCAGCCTCCACAGTCCTCCGCCAAGTTGTTTTTGGTCGGCCTCTCTTTCGCTTTCCTTCAGGGGTCCAAAGCATAGCTGTTCTTGTGATGGCATCGGGGTCTCTTCTGAGGACATGACCAATCCAGCTCCAGCGTCTGCCAGCTATGATGGTATGCATGTCCTCTTGCTTGCTACGAGTAAGCAGATCTTGGTTGGTGATGGTATTCGGCCGAAAGATGCGGTGAATTTTTCTTAGGCATGTTGTGTGAAAAGAGGACAATTTTGACATTTCCTTCTCTGTGACTCTCCAGCATTCCGCACCATAGAGAAGCACAGGAAGCACGCAACTCTGGTATAATCTTAATTTTGTGCTTGTGCTGTATTGGGAGGACTTCCAGATGTTATTTAGGCTAAAGAAGGCTGTTCTTGCCTTATTCATTCTGATGTTGATGTCTTTGCCTGCCCCACCGTCTGGTGTTACTATGCTTCCTAGGTATGTGAAGGTATCTGTCTGTACCAGTTGCTGATTCCTTACTGATATGGGCTCAGGGTTGCTCACATTGAGCGTCATGACCTCAGACTTCTTTAAATTGATGTTCAAGCCCACCTGCTGGCTAAATTTATTAAGTCTATCCGTTTTTTCCTGGATGTGTTGATGTGAATGTGCCAGCAGTGCAATGTCATCTGCATATTCCAGATCTTCCAATGTTGAAAATGTAGTCCATCTTATTCCTCTTGGACTGCCCTGTTGTCTGGCTCATCACCCAGTCTATGACTGTTAAAAATAGAGTGGTTGATAAGGGGCATCCCTGTCGTACTCCTGTCTTCACCTCGAAGGTTAGGTTGCTCTGCCCAACACTACACGTAAAGTTGGCATAGAGGCTTTTTATGATTGACACTATGCAGCTTGGAATTCCATAAGCCCTCAGTATTTTCCATAAACTGTCCCTATGTATGCTGTCAAAAGCCTTTTCAAAATCAACAAAATTTATGTAAAGCTGTCTTTGCCATTCTGAGCACTGCTCTATAATGTTCCTGAGAGTGAATATATGGTCTACACATCTTCTGTTCTTTCTAAATCCTGCTTGTTCTTTCCTCAGTTTGTAGTCTACTGCCTTTGAAATTCTCTGTATAATTATCATGCCTAGTATTTTGCTGGGAACTGAGAGAAGAGTGATTCCTCTCCAATTATTGCAGTCTGAAAGATCTCCCTTCTTGGGCAATTTGACAATTATTCCTTTGTTCCACTCTGATGGTGTTGTCCCCGTTTTCCACACTTGTGCAAATAGTGGTTCTAATAGTTCTGCTGCTAGTTCAGGGTCACCACTACTTTTTGGAATAGCTATTGATTGGGTTATGAGAAACTATACCCACAATGAACAATTGGGTATAAAATGGACAAATGGAAAATTCCTGGGGGACCTGGATTTCGCAGATGATGTAGCATTCTTAAGTTCAACACCAAGACAATCCCAAGAAGCAATAAATAATTTGTGTCATCTCTCGGTTAAAATTGGTCTCCAAATAAATGCCTCTAAAACTAAAGCTATGAACTTTTCTAACGAGACCTTTGATATCATCTTGAACGGGGAAAAACTACAGAAAGTTGAAAGTTTCAATTATTTAGGCAGTAAAATGACTCAGGATGGTGACACAACAAGAGAAATCCATACTAGAATTGCTTTGGCAGCTAGCGCCTTCAATAGATTATCTAACATTTGGAAATTACGATCATTTGAATATACATACCAAGCTTCGTCTGTTTAATTCAAATGTTATCTCAGTTAACATAACATACGGCTGTGAGAGTTGGAAAATAACAAAATCATTGGAGAACAAGCTGAATACATTCGAGAACAAATGTCTTAGAAAACTCATGAACATCAGTTGGAAAGAATTCAAGACTAATCGACAAATAAGAGAAGACTCTAGGCAGAAATATGTCTCCGACTATATAAGGAAAAGACGATGGTCATATATCGGTCATGTCCTACGAATGCAAAACAACAGAATACCACTACAGGCGCTCACTTGGGTTCCTGAGGGTAAGCGGAAAAAAAGGAAGACCAAAAAGAAACACTCAGAAGAACAATAATAAGAGAAGGAAGAACGTTGGGCCTAAATAATGTGCAAGAGCTAAGAGGAGTGGCGTCACAACGAACAACCTGGAGAGCACTGGTTTCTGCCTTATGCGCCGTGTTTGGCGCTTAAAGAATTTATTATTATTATTATTAGTTCAGGGTCTGTCTTAAATAGCTCTGCATTTAAGTTATCATGGCCCGGAGCTTTACCGTTCTTTAACCCTTTGATTGCTGTGATGATTTCTTCTTTTCGTGTAATGTCTGTATTTACATCTAGATCGTTTTCAGCCTCAGGAACATTCAATTGTGTCTCTGGTATTTCCTTGTTCAGAGTTTCTCTGAAGTGCTCTGCCCATCTTGTTTCCTGTCCCTCTGCTGTCTTGATGAGATTTCCTTGCTTATCTCTTACTAATGTAATATTGTTTGCACCTTGTTTTCCGCTGATGAATTTAGTTATTTTGTATACTGTGCTTTGTTCATTTCTCAGTGCTGCCTCTTCTGCCTGTTGTGCAAGATCGTCTAGGAAATTCCTTTTGTTGGCTCGGGTTTGGCGTTTAACTTCCCTGTCCAGTTGACTGTACTGTTCGCTATATAGTTGCTTTAACCTGGGGGACTTCGCTTCTGTTTTCTTTCTTTTCATTTCCTTTCTCATCTTTATGGTGTTTAATGTTTCTGGTGTTATCCAGTCTTGCTTCTTCTTTTCCTGGAATCCTAAGCATGATTTGCTGCTTTTCTTATATATTGTTGAAATGGTGTTGAAATTCTGGTCTATATCATTTATCACATAGTGGTGGGCTTTATATTGTGTAGATAATGCGCATATCTATACCTTACCGGTTGAATTCCTCTAGGGTTTATTAATGACTTCTAAGTGAATGTTATTGTGGCTTCACCCATTATAATACGACTTTTTGAAACATGCGGCTCGTGGTTATTTTTTTGCCATGTAAATAGTGATAGACTTTGCTAGTGTCCATTTTCAGTTCTCACATATATAAATTAAAACACAGTGCCATTTTTCAATTGTAAAGAAGATTTAAGTTTTGCATTTGTTTGTTTAATCACAGCATCCAGAAACCGACCACCCAACCCTCCTCCATACTGCCCACCTCCGTCTGCAGGATACTATGCAGCACCGCCTCCAGCATATGAGCCTCCACAAAACTCTTTCTATTCATGGGTTCCATATGACACATTTCCAAATGCTCCACCAGGTGAGTCTATGTCTAAATTGTATGATGTTCACAGGGGAAAAGTATTTCAGTCAAACAGCAGAGAAAGAACAATATATATCAGGAGTGGCCAACCATAACGCTAGAGGAAACTTTGGAAAGAGCCATATATATATTTTTGCAAACAGCAGAAGTGTGTGATAAGCACATCTGACAACATATTTGTGTATGAGAGTAGTGTAGTAGTGGTCTCCTCAAGTTGCAACTAACTATGGGGATGATGGGCCCTTGAGGTGATAACCTGCGCTGACTTATAGCCTGGTGTCACTTTCGTCTCGTACTTTTCTCTTCTGCTTGTTATATGAGCCTCTTTTCACCCATTCTGAAGTGATACTGTAGGGAGCATCTCCATTTGGTTTTATCAGCTGCTCTGTCTTCCCAATATATTTGTTAGATTATATTAAAAACTTGTCTCTAAAAAATTATTATCTCATTTTCCTAGTTATGTTTTTTATAACATCTCAGTGGTAAAGTATAAAATAACCTTAATAAGACCTGCACTACAAGCTTGTCGGTGCTGCATAAAGAATACATGAGGATATGGCATAAATTTGTCGAAGGCTTAAGCTCGCTCGAGCAGAGCTATGGCCACCCTGGATAAATAAAGAAATGAGACAATTAAATATATGCCACTTTTGTATGTGAACAGTTTAATAACAGAGCAGGACTTTTTAGGATAGCCGTTCAACAGTTGCCATCACTATCAGGAAACAAAAGATGAGGAGTATATAAATGCTAACGCTTGAATGGTGAAGGACATTGGAGACCTGTTGAAAAAAAAATATGAAACAAAAGTGAAAATGTCAGGAAAGGTACAAAAACATTAAACAGGAAATAATGACAGGTAAGCTAAGTTTTTTTTTTTTTTAAATAAAGTTTTGGCGAGGCGCGTCACGTTCAACCTAGTCGGTTATATTAGGGCGCATGTCCAAACATAAAAGACTCTTAGGACTGTGGTTGTCAAGTTTTATTAGGTAAGCTAAGTAAAGTGTGACATGATATAAGAATACTCACCAGCAGGGCCGTCTTAGGGGCTATCCATAAAGGACGTCCACAGGAGAGGGGGGAGGGAGGGGTATGTAAAAAGTGGACATGGGGGGGGGTATTTAAGTTGAAAGTGAACGTCCAATTCACAAACCACCTGGCAGCTTTCACTCACATGCAAATCTATCAAGAATAACTGCCATGCAGCTATATACTGCTGAAGGTAAACGGCATGTTACTACAGTTCCTGTTAAACTGAGCAAAGCTGCAAACTCACTTCACAAAGATCATGTGGATGCTCATTTTGCAGCCAGTTGCATTAACTATCTTAAAGATCTTGCAGTACTGATGGGTCCTTAATGTATATTCTTCCTCAGTCAAGACGATAAGGCAAAAGTGCCACTGGGGCTTCCTGCAGCTTCCAAACAAGCTCCACTATTGATGCATTTAGAATATCGGATACAGCTGCCTGACCATGACTGGGTTGTTGCCAAACGGCATAAGTTGATTCCCTCTGTCTATACAGGGTTTGTGATTAAAAGCGACCAAGTAAGCTATTCTGGACCAATTAGTGTTTTTATCAGAAGTGGGAACCATGACAGTAGCACAGCAGCCACACATGCTGCTGACGTCAAAGCCTTAGTTCATCTTGATGGCTTCAAAGAAGTAATGCTGGATATGTAAAGCCTATTGTCATTATTACAGTTGGCGGAGGGCCCGACGAGAATCCCAGGTATCCCAAAACACTGCATGCAGCATACAAAGCATTCTGGGAGAACAAACTCGATGCACTGTTTGTTGCCTGCCATGCGCCAGGCCATAGTGCATACAGTGCTGTTGAAAGGCGTATGGGACCGAAGACGCAGCAAGAGAGATGAATGCAGTCAGCGACTCATAGCTTGACTGCTTGCCTCAGGGTCTGCGAACCAGAGCTGACCAAGACCCTATTCCACCTCCAAGTGGTGGTCCTGGAAACAGGCTGCATCACCGCAGTCTGGCTGAGAGAGTAGAGATCGAAGTGGGAAGGCAAACCCGGACCCAAAAAATGCCGTGCTGAAGTTAGATGTGTCGACCGAAAAGCACAAATATCGCAGCTTTGCTGTAAACTGACACAACGCAACCGTCCTGTTCAGGACGAACGAGGAAGGAAGAAGAAGAAAGGCATATGGCAACATTAATCTCATGGTCTTTCGGGACTTACGAGGGGCATTCAGAAAGTAATGCACCACATCGTTTTTCTCAGCTAATAATGAAGATAGAAGCATGAAATTTTGCACACTTCAAATATGGCATGTGCCAATTGTGTGCACCAAATTGCACCGCAACCGGCCAGATAATACGGCTGTCCTAAACCGTTGAAGTGGAGCATGTTAGCAACTTGCGTTATAAACAGCGAATTGTGATAGAATTTCTCGTTGCAGAGAAGGAAACTGTTGTGAATATTCACAAGCGTCTATGTGATGTGTATGGAAGTTTTGCAGTCGACAGGAGTACAGTCAGTCGCTGGGTTCAGAGAATCAAAGAATCAGGAAGTGGAGATACGGAGCTGCTTGATCGGCCGCGCTGTGGACGTCCTGCCACAGCCACCAACGCAGAAATGTTGAAATGCGCTGAGGGCATTTTTCTTACTGATAGGCGAATCACTACTCAACAATTGGCCTTACAGCTGTCAGTCAGCATTGGTAGTGCAAATGCAGTTATAAAAACTCTCGGATTTTCTAAGGTTTGCGCAAGATGGGTTCCTCGAAGTCTCACAAATGACCACCGATTGCAAAGGAAAGCAATTTCTTCTGAATTGTTGGAGCGTTTCAATGCTGATGGAGAGAACTTTTTGGCTAAGATCGTTACAGGTGACGAAACCTGGGCACATCATTTTGAACCTGAGACAAAAAGACAGTCAATGGAGTGGCATCATCCGCAATCACCAAGAAGAAAGAAATTCAAGACAATTCCTTTATGCTGGAAAGGTCATGATCACTGTCTTTTGGGACATTGAAGGTGTAATTCTTGTGGACGTTATGCCAAGAGGAGAGACAATCAATTCGCAATCTTACATTAAGACATTGAAAAAACTCAATCAACATTTTCGCAGAGTTCGACCGAACAAGAATCCAGCAGACCTGCTTCTCCTTCACGACAATGCGCGCCCTCACACAAGTCTGGCAACACGGGAAGCAATCGCCAAATTGGGTTGGACTGTACTACCCCATCCACCCTATAGTCCCGATTTGGCACCCTCTGATTTTCATCTATTTGGTCCACTTAAAGATGCACTCCGTGGGACAAGGTTTGAAGATGATGAAGGAGTGATTCATGCAGCGAAGAAATGGCTACATGATCAAGACAAAATCTGGTACGGGCTAGGAATACATGCACTTGTTTCACGCTGGCATAAAGCCGTACAAGTTGATGGGGATTATGTTGAATAATACCAATGTTTACATGACATATCCATGTATATTGTATATAAATTTCATGCTTTTTGAATAAACAGCTCCTGAGAAAAACGATGTGGTGCATTACTTTCTGAACGCTCCTCGTATTTTGCAACATTATCATTATGCATCACACCTTGATTCCAATGGCAAAACTGTAGATTCTGATCTAGAGAGGGCCAATTTCAAGAAAGCAGGAGAGACACTTGCTGAAGTTTGGAATCAAACAGTCATTGATGTCAACAGTGTACATGCCAAGTATGTGGAACCTGAAGTTAGTAGCAATGCAGCTGACCTTCCCGTTCCAAGCCAGCAGTGGTGCTGCGACCATGTTCAACAGTCACAATACTGCCTACAAATTGTCAAGTGCAATACTCACACTTGCTGTGGACAGAGATGCACGAACTACATTGAGGTATTTTGTAAACGATGCATTCTATCGCCAAATTCCATTTTACAGAACATGTTCATGCGTCAGCAGGTGCATCATGTGCAGATAGCAGTGGCACATATGGATCACTTTTCACAGAACTGCGTTAGATGGTCTTGAAACACATCATGGATTTAAAGTCATGTGATTTGAGTTTTTACTGCCCCTCAGTGACACGACAAATTCACAAGCGTGTATGCAGCTTGTGCAGAAAATACTTTCCATCTCATGCAGCTGTCAAAGTGCACAATTCTGTGCATCAAACAGCTACAATTGATCCAGATGACAACGATGTTGGTGATGCAGACATTGCACCACAGTAACCAGAACAACAAAGTTCTGACACTGTGGTCGTTATTATATGCAGCCTGTTCGACTGGTGGCAGTCTGAATTCACTGCTAGACGAATGGTAAACATTCACATTAATATTGTGGCAGTTAAGAGTTATCCTTCAGACTATTACTACAATACATGTTGTTTCAAAAGTTTAAGACATCACAGAAACAGTAAGATAATCAGTTTTAATAAACAATTAATTTAAGATTATAATTTATAAAATTATGCTTTTATGATCAAATTTCTTAATTTGTTTATAAAGTTTTGTCACATAATTGTTTGCCTCATCAATTGTCAAAACTTTCATTTTTGGTTGACTGTTTTAATTTTAAAAATAATTATTGTGCCGGTTTGGAGGGTATCTTTAACTTAGGAAACCCACTTTATTATGACATGCATAGTTTTTGCATATTTAAATTTTTACATAGCTTTAGTGTTTGTTTGTTTTTTTGTTACTTATTGTTCGATATTAAGTTAAAACACTCTTTCAGTTATACGCAACACTGAGTTCAGACTTGTATGTTACTATGAAATGTGCAGTATTTAGTAACTCATGTTTCACATAATTAAATTGAATTATCTGTATACAAATGATGTATTGTATAAAACTAAACTAAGTTTTAAGTATAGTTAGGTGATTAAAAATCTAAGCTTATGTGTTTAATCAAGACCATGTGGAGTAGACGTCCACAAGCGAGGAGGGGGGAGGTGTAAATCAAAAGTGGACAGAGGTGGACATGGGGGAGGGGAGGGTTAAAAATTGCCAAAATTTTGTGGACGTCTTTTATGGATGGCCCCTTAACAGCATTGTAGGCCCTGGGCAAAGCAGTGCACTGGGCCCCTACCAGCCATACCCACCCACGGGAATAAAAATGTAAACGGCCAATAAAATTAAACCTATAGATTTATAATTTAATGGTACTTTCAGCAGAAACTTCTTCATTTTACCCATGTCATGTTTGATTTGAATCACAGGCCTTTCCAGCAAGAGATGGAGTAATTATCCACTCTGCCAGGAGATGTCTTATGAACAATATGGCAGCATCCCAGCATGGGACCCCTAGGTACTTCCCAGTGTGCCCATGCCTTAAGACGGCACTGCTCACCAGGTGAATACCGTTTATCAATTTGATGATGGTGTTCAAGGGAAGAATTTCTTTGAAATCAACAGAGGAAGAACAGAAGTAATAAAGGCAAAGAAAAGTATTCCAGAATTTAAAAAATGTCAGCCATTTTATGCAAGGCCTCACCTTATCTGTGATTCTAAGGTTGCAATGTGCCTGTCTAAATCACTAAAAAAATATTAAACACTCTGCCTGCTTTTATATTTCATGTGTAAAGCCCAGACTGTGTTCATGAGTGAAGCCCCACCACCTTATCCTGGAGTAGACCCCAACATGGCATATCCGCAGCCCTCTGCACCTATGATGAATGGCCATGGTAAGTTGTGTGTGGTGATCTGTTACCTTGAACTTGTTCTTGGTTGTGTCTATATTATATTTTCAACTCATCATTTATTGAAGTAGGTCGATGTGGTCTATTTCTTTCTGAAACATTGGTTTGGTTTGTTTGTGTCAGTCTAAGTGTGATTCCCTAGTCAAAGATTTGGGGGGTGGTTTGTTGAAGTCAAAGTTGGGGAATCTTGGATTGTAATATTTCTGGATCAAGTTCCACAACCCTTTAAGGATAGAAAATCGGGGTTAATTGGAGTCCAGGAGTCAGAGGTGTGGAGAATTTTTTTTTTTTCATTTAAGCTGGAGTTGGAATGGTAACATTTTTATAGTTGGAACATTAAATTTGCAGAGTTGAAGCTGCAAAAGTTTTTCACTGACTGAACAACTCTGGCTATTAAGCCAGTTTATTGATAACTTTGGCTATTAGGGCAGTTTGCTGATTACACTGTTGTTGATCAAACTAGCCCCAGTTTGCTTCTATCGAGGCAGTGGCCTACTCTAGTGTTGCTGAGACACATCTCTATGGAAGCAGTGACCTACTCTACAGTGTTGCTGAGACACATCTCTATGGAAGCAGTGATCTACTCTACAGTGTTGCTGTCACACATCTGTATCAATTTATTTGACATGATGAGGTTGCTAACCCAATGCACATCTTCCCCTTAGTTAGCACGGTGGAACTAATGTTTCTGTTACTTGTCTCATTAGAGACCTTCAGGGAAACTACACGTCAACATTGTCATTAGTTTTTAGCTTAGCTGTAAGTATGATACAGCTAAAACTGTTTCATCCAGTAGTACCCTGTCTCTGGTTCATCAGCACACAATCAACATGTACCTGCATTTATTCTTGTATGCATGTTGTCTTGTCAGTTTAGGCTCTACAGTGGTTTTCTGCATTTGCTACATTTAGAATAAATTATTGTATTCACTAGAAGCGCTTGGTGGAACCAGTTCTCTAACTGAGAGACAGATCTGAAAATTTATAATCTTCAAATTGATCTTGTATACAACAAAATCTGGCATTACAAACGTCCCAGTGAGGAGTTTAGAAAAAAAAAGGGGGAGAGGGGGAACTGTTCACTAACACTTTGATAAAGTAATTTAAATTGTAAAATTTTCATTTTCTCTGAGATGTTATGAAATTTGTATGACAGATATAGTGTTGATCTTTTCATGACAACAAATTCACAGATGCGAAAGCCCAGGAAGCAGCCGCTAGTGCATACTATGACCCATCAAACCAACATAACTTCTACGCTCCAGCTGCCAATGCCACGGCTCCACCATCATACCCAGCCTACAATGGACCACCCCCTGCATACACTGAAGTTGAGAAAAAATCTAATTAAGCTTCAGAGGGAAGTAAATGAGGACCAGAATAAGCATTTTCTGTAACAAAATAATGCCCCCTTATTGCTTTCAATTTATTTGAGGTCACATTTGTTGTCAGAAATTCGATATATTCATTTTGGTTGTTGGGAATGAGAACTCAGTTTCTCTAGTCAAACATTTATATGTCATTGTAAAGGAATGTTACCACGGAAAATTTTTTTTAGCTTCCACGCTATAACATCTTAATCCAGATTTAATTTTTAATGCAATTTATTTTTTCTCCATGAAATGCAGGGGATGCTTTGCTATCTTTGTATGTTAATACAGTATATAGTTTTAGTCTTAATGTTTCCTTGTAAGCTTCACCATTGATGAGTTGCTGTGGTGGAGTTTGAGTTTTCAGGACAATGTAATGTTATAATAGCAGTGAAGTGTAAGAGAAAGTACAGAGATGCTACTTGTAAGTAGGATGTTGTCATAATGAGCTGGATATTGTAATAAGAAGACATAAACTCCGATTTAGCAGGATTTGTTGTCGTGAGTTAAATGGTGCAGTAATAATTATGGCAGGTGTAATTGGTAGGAACAGAGATGTAATGCTGAGCTGCTAGATGTAATTGGTAGGAACAGAGATGTAATGCTGAGCTGCTAGATTTAATTGGTAGGAACAGAGATGTAATGCTGAGCTGCTAGATGTAATTGGTAGGAACAGAGATGTAATGCTGAGCGGCTAGATGCAATTGGTAGGAACAGAGATGTAATGCTGAGCTGCTAGATGTAATTGGTAGGAACAGAGATGTAATGCTGAGCTGCTAGATGTAATTGGTAGGAACAGAGATGTAATGCTGAGCTGCTAGATGTGCTGATGTAATAATCATTTTTTGTTTTGTTATGTCTTGTCCAGAACTTTGTATACTACTGTGTGTAAAAAAGCTGTTGTCACATGTTTATGATTTTATTCTTTTGTATCATTGGTATCCTGTTTAAGTAATTTCATGAGATGAAAGCAAAATGGTTTCCATGTTCACATATGCACGCAAAACTTGGACTTGACAGCAGATTTTGAGAGAGGATTACAGGCATTAGAAATGAGATTAGAAAAGCCTTGGAATATCGTACATGGATCATGTAACAGACAAACATGTATGACACAGTTAGAAGTGCTATAGGAGTTTTGAAGACCTTCTGACAATAATAAACTGATGGAGGCTGACTTAGAATGACCACTTGTCAAGGTGTGGAGGGCTAACAAAGATTTTCGTTTATGGTGCAGTACCAGGCAAAAGAAGACGGGGAAGACAGAAAAATAAATCGACTGACAACATAAAAGAATAGAGACAGACAGTAGACAGAATTGGCAATTAATATTCATGTGCTCTGTGGTGACACAATGACCAAGTGTAGTGGGATACATCAGGTTGAAAGAAATCTGATTGTTTCTGAGGTTGACATTTTTGGGCGTTAAGATTCAGAAGTCGGGGATATTTTTTGTCCAGGTTTTGCTTTCATGGAATGTTTCTGAATTTTTATTTTGTTTTGGTCTCATACAGCACTATAGTACAAACAATATATCTGCATACACCAACATTTGTTCAAAATCCGTTATCAGTTTCTGATTTTTTACTGAACATTTCTACAGTTTTGATACACTAGGTTCATTTGGTTTGTATAGCATTATGCAGCCTGCCTTTTACGCAAGAGACCAGCATCTGCGTTCCATCGGAGAGCCAGAGCAACAGAGATTAAAGGTGGCAGTGTTTACCTATAGGCCTACTGCTAAATATAATTTATCTCTGTACTACACTTAGCAAATAAAAATAGAGAAATATTTTATTTCATGCCAGTTATGTACACTTCTTATACAAATTATTTTCATCGTCTGTAGTGAAGTATGAGAATTTATTTTAACTTCAGCCCACAAAATAAAAGTCCTCTGTAACTGATGTGAACAATAGAGGTTTTTAGTAAAAATGCGTCCAAAGATTTATTGAGAACATTTTGGCATAATTTACACATTTCTTCTTGTTATCCCTCTTGTTATTCTCAGTATGCTGAAATATATTAAATTTGAATTAAAATGTGTTTAACGACTCGCTGAAGAACTGGACTTATGAACAATAGCTGTTGGGCACTGAAGACCTTCCGTGTAACATCAGTAGTCCATAAATAACCCATTGGAGAGAACCAATCAAATCATTATTATGTTCATTGTTAGCCTTCATGGAGCACAGGGCCATTGCTGTAGCTGGGCCCCTGAATCAAGCATTCACATAACTCTGTCAGCAGGTGGGTTTTGTTGCTATTTCTTTTAGAAGATGAGGTTGCCAACCTCAAGCACAGCCTCATATGACGTGATGAATTTATTTGTAATCTCTCTTTTTGCTCTAGATGACTGTTGACAGGTTAATTTATTTGTAATCTCCCTTTTTGCTCTAGATGACTGTTGACAGGTTAATTTATTTATAATCTCTCTTTTTGCTCTAGATGACTGTTGACAGGTTAATTTATTTGTAATCTCTCTTTTTGCTCTAGATGACTGTTGACAGGTTAATTTATTTGTAATCTCTCTTTTTGCTCTAGATGACTGTTGACAGGTTAATTTATTTGTAATCTCTCTTTTTGCTCTAGATGACTGTTGACAGGTTAATTTATTTGTAATCTCTCTTTTTGCTCTAGATGACTGTTGACAGGTTGATTTATTTGTAATCTCTCTTTTTGCTCTAGATGACTGTTGACAGGTTAATTTATTTGTAATCTCCCTTTTTGCTCTAGATGACTGTTGACAGGTTAATTTATTTGTAATCTCTCTTTTTGCTCTAGATGACTGTTGACAGCTTAATTTATTTGTAATCTCTCTTTTTGCTCTAGATGACTGTTGACAGGTTAATTTATTTGTAATCTCTCTTTTTTGCTCTAGATGTCTGTTGACAGGTTAATTTATTTGTAATCTCTCTTTTTGCTCTAGATGTCTGTTGACAGGTTAATTTATTTGTAATCTCTCTTTTTGCTCTAGATGTCTGTTGACAGGTTAATTTATTTGTAATCTCTCTTTTTGCTCTAGATGCCTGTTGACAGGTTAATTTATTTGTAATCTCTCTTTTTGCTCTAGATGCCTGTTGACAGGTTAATTTATTTGTAATCTCTCTTTTTGCTCTAGATGCCTGTTGACAGGTTAATTTATTTGTAATCTCTCTTTTTGCTCTAGATGACTGTTGACAGGTTAATTTATTTGTAATCTCTCTTTTTGCTCTAGATGCCTGTTGACAGGTTAATTTATTTGTAATCTCTCTTTTTGCTCTAGATGTCTGTTGACAGGTTAATTTATTTGTAATCTCTCTTTTTGCTCTAGATGTCTGTTGACAGGTTAATTTATTTTGTAATCTCTCTTTTTGCTCTAGATGACTGTTGACAGGTTAATTTATTTGTAATCTCTCTTTTTGCTCTAGATGACTGTTGACAGGTTAATTTATTTGTAATCTCTCTTTTTGCTCTAGATGTCTGTTGACAGGTTAATTTATGTGCATGTATAAAAATTATGTGAATAAACTCAGATTTTTGCCATTTATATTTGAATTATTGTACATTCTAAGTTTCTTAACATTATGACAGTGCAGTAATAATTTTAGAAGATATAATTTGATAGATGTCATGGTCCACTAGAAGTTTTAACATCATTTCTGAACCATGCAACATGCTGAACCACATACCAACAGATAGGATATTGTCGTACAATACAGACATTAAAAAATGCTGTACTTTTAATCAAATTAAGGATTGTCATGTTCTTATATGTACCAAATGTTGACTAGGTATAGATTTGACAGCTCATGTCACATTTTTGTTTTATATATTGTTCTTTTACAACACATCTTAGAAAAATTCATCTGTGTGTTTTATCAAAGTTAGTTTTTCTACTGTGTTTGTTTTCTCCACACTATTTATCTAAGAATATATTCAGGCATCCTCACAAAATATGACTAAATATGACTGTTGTTCTGAGATTCCTTCTTCCTTTCTTACCTTTTTGCAGTGGCAGTTTTTGTAATAATCACATGGTGGGGGGTTGCTAATCACATGGTGCTGGGTTGCTAACCCCATGCACATTCTCACATTAGTAACCTGTTAGTGTTAGAAGCTGTGCTCTTGTTGATAGCCTTGCCTCATTTGATCCCTGGTTTGCCATACAGGATAAAAAACATCATTCAGAGACCTTCACATTGGTGATAAATGTATTAAACTCAATAATATCACAAAATTACTGGTATTTGATGTGAGTATGGGTACCTGGCTTTGCTCTTTAGTCAAGGATGGCAAAGGCAGCAAGTAAGGGAACTCATAAATCTGGATCTAGTATAGCAAAATTTCTAACACTTCACTCCCCTGTGGCAGTATTCACTATGTTTCTACCTTGACCTTTACCTTTAAGTATGAAATATCTTCAGTCATCAGGAAAACCTATAGAAAATGTTGTCATGAAGTGTCCCAGAAAAGTCACCCATATTCTAATGACATTTAAGTGCATACAAGAGTGTTTCTGACACAGCTGATCTTTACCTGTTGATAGCAGGTTGAACATCTTAAGTAAATATAGCATCCTAATCTATAGTTTCATCCCAAATAGCGTTTGTGATTTTAAAAAAAAAATATATTGAAAAAGTAGATAAGGAACATAAACTCCATTTTGTGATGATGCATTATATATTCAAATTATTTACAATCACATAAAACTGTGTACAGTATTATTCTATATTAATTTTTGAAGAAGCCAAGACTTTTATCAAAAGCAGATACAGAAATAATTGGGCAGAAAAGCATCCAGGCCGCCAGAAAAATGGTGCATGATACCGGCTTAATAGAAGTGAAAAAGTGGTTATCTTCAAACTCTGCACAGGCCTCGACAGATTAAGATACCATCTATTCAACAAGCTGAAGATAGGAAATACCTATGCGTTTGGCTGTGGCACTGATAAAATGACAACCGAACATCTGCTGTGAAAGTGCTTAATATATGAAGAACAGAGAAAGCACATGTGGCCATCACCAGTACTACTCCTGTATCAACTCTTTGGAGATACCAACATCATCAAGCACACCCACTGCTTTCTTTAAACTTATCCAAGTTGACGTCTGAAAGTCAATGAAGAAGAAAAAGAATTCTCATGTAGTGGTAGAGTAATTCAAGTAAATCATGTTTCTATAATGCTTGTATTTTTTATTTTTTTTTTATTTTAATTGTCTTTAATGACCATTGTTGAGTGTCCTATTGACAGAGTTGTTAGAGCACTGACCTCTCATGGCAAAGGTACTGGGTTAGATTCACAGTATTTACACGCTTCATTATACCCAGCTGTAAATGGGTACCTGAATTTGGACTTCAGTTAGGGAAGGAAAAGGCAGCGAGGAAGGGAAATGGTCACCCCACCTCTCGATGCTGGACATAGTATAGTGAAGTCTCGAACACTTCACTCCCCTATGGCAGAATCTGCATTGGGACTACTTTTATCTTTTAATGACCATTGTAGATTTTACAGAAAATTGTTATCAGTTTAATAACCTGGCACATCTGTAGTTTCCTTGTATGCGCATGCATACTTAGATTATGTTATTATTTACTATTTTTAATCTTCATTGTTTCACTGAAGCTTGTTAATATATTTGTTCACAATTTTTTGGCTGTGATGTTTCACGCCCTTCATGGGAAAAAACAAAACAAAAACTCTAGATGTATTTATTTGGCTTTTTTTTTTTTTTAAAGTAACCAGCTGTGTATGTGCTTTTCATTAGTCTCTTTTCTCATTTCCTCTGTCTCTTATCTCGCTGTTTTCTCACATTGCTTACCTCGGTGTCTCTCTCATCTTGCTGTCTCTTACCGTATTCTGTCTTACCCCACCATCACCTCATGTCTTGCATCACCATCTCTTACCTCATCATCTCTTACCTCATTGTCTCTTATGTCATCTGTTACCTCATCGTCTCTTAACTCACTGTCTCATGTTTGTTATTATGTTTGGCTGTTAGATAGGGAGAATGCAACAGAGACATCTGTTGGTGAGTGTTGGGGAGTTTTGACACAGTGCTCTTGATAACATATCACATTTCTGGGCCATAGGGACCGTAGAGACGAACTTTGTGAATTCCATTCATCTTACAACAGCATGAAGATTTTTCACTCAAAACTTAACTGGCAAAAAAAACCTACTTGACATGTTCAAGTAAGAGCCCTTGTTGAACTAAAATCCAAGTTCACATAGTATTATTGTTCAGGAAATTTTGTGGATACGTTCAGGGGGTTATTGTTTTCCTAAAGGTGTGAATACAGAGGCCCCTTTTTGTGAAAATGTCAATACAGAAACCCCTTTGTCCTGAATGTGTTAATACAGAGGCACCTTTTTCTGGAACATGTTAATTCAGAGGCCCTTTTATTCATGTGCATGTTTATACTGAAGCCCCATATTCCTAAACATGTTAATCTAAAACAAAAACTAACATTCAGATCATATCAGCCACCATCTCTGTATCTTCTGTGACTGACCATGATGGTACACTCTATCTCTTGATGTTTTCTCATTTAAAAATCACTTGTCATCCTCTTGCTTGTTTGCCTTCAGATTTTCCTACTGGTATCTTTTCACAAAGTGTTACGTCTCTTTGTATGTCCACAATATGTATGTCCAATTTTATTTGTCATTTTCATTCTGGTATCTTTTCACAAAGTGTTACGTCTCTTTGTGTGTCCACAATATGTTTGTCCACTTTTAATCTTTATTTTTCCTTCTCACTCCATACAGAGCATGGAGGCATCATAGCAGCTGGTCACCCAGCATTATGCCATGGTAGTTTTTGTGACAATATGTTTGACATGATCAGGGTTCCAGCCCCAAGCACAGTCTCATATTAGTTGTCTTTTATGACATGTCTAAGGATGCAGATTTTCTTTTCTTTCTTTTGTCTCTTCACTACACAGGTCTCAGTTTTAATAACTTCATTCATTCTCTTGTCATTCCTAGTATTTGTAAGATTCCTTAATAATTAAAAAAAATCTTCAAAGAAAAATGGCATAGAGAAAACACAGTCGTAGAATAGAAGCATACTAACATGTGCCAAGAAGAGATCTGATGATAATGTTCAGTCTGAGAACTGGCTGTTGCAGAATCAAGTACCATTTGTTCAACAAATTTAAAAATCTGACAGACAGGCATGTGTTCTTGTGGGAAAGATAACTAAACAGTAGATGATGTCCTCTGAGAATGCTGCACTGTGAGACTGACAGCATGGTCCTCACCAAACCCTTTGATGGGTTGGTCAAAACCAGTGATCCAACTATACGGTGATTAGAGATACCTGAGACATATCCCCCAACTTTGTGAGAGAAATAAATACAGTTGACATTCAAAAATCCGGCAACCTCCGGACCTGAGGAGTGCCGGATTGTTGAAAATGCCGGATTTTTTATGGTTATATATGCTGTATATATTTAACAGAAAATGACTACCTGTTCAGTCCTTTAAAGACAGAAAATTAAAAACTAAATGAAAAGCAACGCACGATGTTTACGTTTTACGCCACTTCTTTTATTTGCTGAATCCATAATGGGGTTTTACAGCAGCAAATAAATGATAAAATGAGAAGGAATGAGCAAGAATGCCTGTTAACACGTGCAAGCAAGACCCAACAGCTGCATCAAAACATAAACTGCTCCAGAAAACAGTGGCGCGCCAGCGCGGTAAATTAAAAAATGCGCTCCGAAATCCATGCCGGAAATCTGAAGAAACCGGATTATCGATGGCCGGATTTTTGAATGTCAACTGTATGTTTATATGAGAGTGATGCCCCATATTGTTCACGGGTGTATCTTATGAGGCAAAGAATAGGACTAATGCTCCTATATGCATGTCACACAGGCAACTAGTGTGGGGTGGGCAACCTCAGCATGTAACATAAACTGGTACAGAAATTACTGCTGCATGAGCATGTTTCTTTTTGTAGACTTGGCCAGCTGAAGTGGTGGGTCCATGCTCCATTGGGGGCTCAAGGGAAAATGATGATATTAGAGAAGCCTGAGACAGACTGCCTAACTTAAATGATATAAGTAAGTATGGTTATATGAGAGTAGCCTGACAGATCCTCAACTTTATGAGAGAAATAGATGTGGTTATATGAGAGTAGCCTGAGACAGATCCTCAACTTTATGAGAGAAATAGATGTGGTTATTTGAGAGAAGCCTGACAGATCCTCAACTTTATGAGAGAAATAGATGTGGTTATATGAGAGTAGCCTGACAGATCCTCAACTTTATGAGAGAAATAGATGTGGTTATATGAGAGAAGCCTGACAGATCCTCAACTTTATGAGAGTAATGGATTTGGTTATATGAGAGTGGTCAAAGAAAAACAAGCAGGATTCTCTTAATGCTAACAATAAGCATTCTAAATAGGACATTGTTGAGAAAATCCCTTTGATATGTTCACAGAGAACTTTCTTGAACATATTGAGAAATAGTACGTATCAAAATTTTTTACTTGTGTACTTACAAAACAATATATAAATATATACTGTTAAGTACAAACAAGATATGTACCACTATACACAAGTTGTACCGGCACAACCAATTATGAACAAGACATACCACTAAATACAGCTGAGACATGCATCATCGTACATTATGTTACTGCCTGTAATCTCAGTATGTCGCAGCAGTGGTACACATAGTGATTTGTTTGACATGGTCAGGGTTGCCAGCTCACTGCACAGCTTCATGTTAGTTGTGTCCTCATAAATGGCATCCCTGAGAAAACAGTAATCCTATTCTTTCTGTCTCTGCCCAGAGGCCCCGGCAACTATACAGGGGGCACTCGTCGAAGCATGAGACAAAAACTTTTCTTTAATTCCATCTTAAATCTAAAATTTTATGAATGCGTAATTCGCATGACCTGAAGACATCAGTCTTTATAGCGTTGCCTGACAAACCTAATGCAACAGAAAGTTCAGACATTAGAACAGTCAGCCTGATATGTCACACAATTAAAATGTAACTCAAGATCAAGCAGGAGGGAATGAAAAGTAAGGTAGACAATGAAGTCCAGAAATAACAGTTTGGTTTTCAGCAGAACTAGAGAAGCAATGTTTTGTATAAGAATATTAGCAAAAAAGTATTTACATGGGCTTTATTGACTATAAGAAGTCTTTTGACAGAGTCCATCATGAGAAAATAATTGAATGCCTCAAAGACATAGGTATTGATGGTGTGGCCGCCGGGGTCTCAGATGGGTAGTCTATGCTACCCCATGATCTTATAGCAGGTTCGATTCTGTACTCCTTTTCTTTCTACAGACAGACTTTCTTTAACGGCTGCACATGACAAACTAATAACATATGCCGACACTAATAGCCTTTCAATAATTTATTGGTGGGTGCTTCCCAAAACTGTTGAACATATGTACAGATTTATTGAGTCGTGGCATGACAATGTGCAGGCATTAACTTGTTAATAATGAAGCAATACGATTCTTTCTTTCTCGCTTCTTGATCCGCTGCTCTCATACTGCTAAATATTTCAGATCTCATTCTTCACTGTCTGTGAATAGACTAATTTCCCGGTACTCACTGTCTATCTCTTCCTACTTCATTTCTGAAATGCTTGTAGTCTGGGTTGTGCTTGAAAGTATCTTTAAATGACCGGACCACTCTGGGGATCTTAGTTTAATTTCAAGACTCTAATATCAATCTGACTTGTCTTACGGGATCTAATGTTCGTAACTTGGAGAGACATGTGCCGGACACATCATTGAATCTCCTCATCCACTGAAGAATAACATACACTAGTGGTTCACTGGAAAAAAAAACTGCACTCGATCAAACATCACTTGAGTTCTAACGTCTGGCGCTGACTTCGTATCTCTGTTTCTACAGAGTGCTCAAAGCACGACCACAGTTAAAAGCCTTCCACGTTACAAGGAAATCTATATTCTGAGATTCCTATGGTCCTTACCCCATGACCAAAATCGAGCTAACTGAACGCACTCTACAATGCGCTGTCTCTCACGTGATTCGTGATCACTTCTTTCTGAATGAAACTCACCTGTTTCCAGAGCTGTTTTGTACTCACAAACAGAAGGGGACTACTTTTCTACCTACTCTAAATCTAGTCGTTTTATTTCTCTTTATAAATCCCGGCCACAATGGAAAAGACACAAGATCAGTAACCTTTACTTACTTACTTAGTCGTTCCCCTTCTACCGTGAGGTGTAGAGGTTTGGAAGAGAGAGCTCTAGACTATTCTATCAGCTGTCTTCTTCCTGGCCTGGTTCCATTCTAGTCCTCGGTCCTTCAAAGATTGTCTAATGTTGAACTCCGAGCGGACTCTGGGTCGTCCTGGAGGTCTGGATCCCTGGCTCTTTGTTTCCCATGCTTGTCGTGGTAGCCGATCTTCTCCCATTCTGCAGACATGGCCAAACCATCTTAGTTGGGACTGTTCTATTTGGGTCTGCAGCGGATGGGATTTTAGGCCTTGACGGATCGTCTGGTTGCGGACCATGTCTCTTCCTGTTACTTCAACCACTTTCCTCAGATACCTCATTTCTGAGGTTTGGATCTGGCTTTTGTGGGTTGTAGTTCTTACTGTCGTAGTTTGTTCCCAGTAACCTTTACTGGGAACAAACTACGACAGTAAGATCTGGCACGAAGTACTCACCATGTGTAGACATAAAAAGAGGTGTAAGAAGGTTACATCCTGTCCCCTGCCTATTTAATATCTACACAGAATAAATGTTCAAACTGAGACAGGAAATGCCAGGACTGAATATCGGTGGAAGATCAATAAACAACCTTAGATATGCAGATGATACCGTTTTGTTAGCTGAAAGTGAACAGGACTTACAAGAACAAGTAAACAATACAAGTCATGAATGTGGATTAAACATTAGCATTGAGAACACGAAACTTATGATAATACGAGAGCAAATCAGACGATAAGCCAACTTTAAAGATAAGAATAAATAAGATAATACTGGATCAAGAGTTTCTTATACCGTGGTCATATAATTACAGAAGATGGCACATGTGAAACGGAAGTCAGTAAAAGAATAGGAATGGCCAAAGCTACATTCAACAACATGAGACCTATACTGACATCTAAACAACTACATTCAACAACATGAGACCTATACTGACATCTAAACAACTACATTCAACAACATGAGACCTATACTGACATCTTAACAATTAACTCAGAAATTTAAACTGAGAATCATCAAATGCTATAAATATATTCATCATTATTTTGTGATGTAGAAACATGGACACTGGGCAAAGAATTGAGGCTCTTGAGATGGGGATATGTAGAAGAATGGGGCACGTCTCATAGAAAGATAAGAAAATAAATAACGAGGTCCTAGAAAACATAGGAATGAAAATATAATTAATTTAGGAGATCAAAATTAGACCGCTATAATATTTTGACCATATTAACATATGGGGTGTAAATGTTGATTCAATTTTTTTGGTATGTTTGTTGATGATAGGAAACTCTTTACAGAGCGATACAACAGGAGGCAATCTGATCATCAGAAGCAGTCCCCCCGTTCGACAAGTGTTTCGGCCCAGTATACTCCTTTACACTCTAAGGGGGCGGGCCCACTTGGGTCATGACTCCCAAGCGTCTCAGCCTCTTATTGTCTTGTATCGAAAATGAACCCATTTCACTTATGGTAGCAACTTTAAAATCCACAACTCCGCCAGCCGTGGAGGCAATTGTGAAAGTAACAAAGAGAAGACAAATTATTCCGTTCGTTCCGTCGCACATCACAACTAAGGACACACACTGAGACACCTGCGCGAAGCCGACGAGGCTAGCCACTGCGCGCTAGCCACTGAAATTCTGTGCCTAACACCTCTTTTAATATACGCCACCTGTTGCCCCTCAGTCACAGCCCATTCACTAGTACACCAAAAAAAAACTCAACGTGTTATGGACTTAGAAAAATTCCTGGTGTTTTCTGTGCCGCAGCGTTTATTATCACGATTTCCATTGCCCATTGCGGTTGTTCCACAGCCAGCATGATGCCTTTTCGGCAGTTTCACTAAGACTCTTCAGTGCCCTTGTTCTCGACTGTCCCCTCAGCCCCAACAGTTTCAATAAATCATACACTGATGCAGCCAGAAGCTCTCTTGCGCCCACCTCAACAGCCATGACCCTTACAGTGAACCCATCGTGTCTCAGATCCACGGCCAGATCACTATACTTGGCCGCTTTGAACGAATGTTGCTCGTCCAATCTGGATTCAAATGGCACGGTCAGTTCAATCAGTATGACCTGAAGCGTTGCTGAAGAATGAAGCACTATGTCCGGCCGTCTCCGTGATTTTCTGATACTCTCTGGATATGCCCCTCGTCCAGGTAGGTCTACCGCCATCTCCCAGTCGTTTGCACAGTCAAGAACAAATGGTAAACTGCTAACAGGTTTACTCGGTTTGGGTTGTGCTGACTTTCCTGCCCTCAAAAAGTATGTATTTGCGGCGCTCGGCCTGGGTTTGCTATTCGCCTTCATCCTTGCCAGATCTATTGTCGCAGCAAGCTCATTTAGCACTTTGTTATGGCGCCAAGTGTATCGCCTTTGCCCTAATGACACCTTACACGCTGAGAGCACGTGTTCAAGTGTCTGCCTCCCCTGGCACAGGGGGCACTGCTCATCATCCGACTTTCCCCATTTCACAAGGTTTGTGGCTGACGGCAGCGGGTCATACATTGATCTAACAACGAAGCTGAGCCTAAGAGGTGCCATATTCCATATATCATTCCATGTCAAGGACCTCTGCAGGGCTCCTTCCCATGTAGTCCATTGGCCTTGTTGGACCTGCTGCACTGCTTTTAGCAACCTCTTATCATTCTCAGCTCTCGTTGTTTATTGTATCACTCATGTCAAGATACTGGTGTACCACCAGAGATAGGTATTCTTGGTGAGGTTTGTACCCAAGTTCGTTCCAGAATTCCTCTGTGGTGTTTTAGTGTTTAGGGACAATTATTAGCATATTAAAATGTCCACTATTAACTGCAAAACCTTCAACAGGATGTAGTTAAGAAAATTTTCTCCAGGAAAACAGTTTATTATCTTGAACATCATCATCATCAGTTGCCATCTCCACAACGAAGGTTGGCTGTAATGGATCTCCAACGTCTTCTGTCTCTTGTCTTGGTGGTGCACTCTGATAGACTCTTTCCTGTCCATCTCTTGATGTTATCTTCCCACTTATAGCGCTGTCTTCCCCTTGCACGTTTGCCTTCAACTCTCCCTTCTGTTATGGTCTTCTGCAAGGTGTTATGCCTTTTTATGTGGCCAAAGTATTTTAGCTGCCGAACTTTGACCTCCCTCATTAGTTCTCTTTTCATACCTAGATTTTCTAGGACCTCCTTATTTGTTTTCATCTCTTTCCATGAGATACGCCCCATTCTTCTATATATCCACATTTCTTCCAAACGCTTATTCATCGTCCATGTTTCTGCACCATACAGAAATGCAGAATATATATAACACTTTATGATTCTCAGTTTTAATTTGTGAGATAACTGTTTGGATGTCAGTATATTTTTCATGTTGTTGAATGTAGCTTTGGCCATTCCTATTCTCTTCTTGATCTCTGTTTCACATCTGCCATCTTCTGTTATTATATGACCAAGATATACGTAGCTCTTGACTTGTTCCAGGATTTTCCCATTTACGCTTATCTTTAATGTGGGTTTATCGTCTGTTTTGCTGTCATAAAATTAACAAGTGATACAACGTAAAAATATCTCCAAAGGATAAAATGTAAGGATAAAAACATAATGCGTAAGCTGCTGATAGTACATGATCGCCCTGACCCGCGGTCATGGTACATGATCGCCCTGACCGCGGGTCATCACCCTCCATAAAAATTGACTTGCTAGACGGGAAATCAAAACGGTTACCATTTGAACGGGATGAGAACGGCGGATCAAAAGGAAAAAAATATGACTGAAAAAATTGCGTGAGACTAGCAAGGTTAAGGAGACGCAATTGGGGGGGGGGAAACGGAGAAAAAGTCACGTTTCCCAAGTTGACATAAAGTAAGGAACTCCACAGGAGGGACCTTGGATATGATACGCCACAGTCATTTATTGGACGCTTTTGCGATACCAAGCCTTTTATTTGAATTCAGCGGCAAACGCAGATGCTTGAAATATTACAAAATTTAAAAAGTAACTTTTTCTTAATATTAATGTTAGGAATATAAAAATTAGCTGGCCGGATGGCCCATTCTGAGCAGTGAAATAATATGCTTTTATTTATACAGACGGATAGCTAATAATGAAGATAATGACAAAAGACAGTGTTGTTCACATCAGCGAAAGACTGCATTGAATCTAACATGACACTATTTGCACAAAAATCGCGACCTTGAGACGCAAGTGTTCAAATCTAGTTAGAATGAAAGAGAAGGGACATTGGTGGGAGCTGTGGCTAAAAATAACTTTACAGACAAAAAGTGTAGAGGGGACGAATAGGTTGGTTCAAAAAACAAGTACGTTTTTTGTGAAAACGCAAGTAGAGACGGACGGACTAACAGATAAAAATCCATACTTGACTGAAGCATGACTGAAATGACTTTAGTGTAGGAAATTTGAATTAAAAAAAAACCAAGGCATTGATTGGCCACAGACAATCATATTATCGGCGCTCAGACGCGCATTTGGGGCCATTCCTCAATAGTTGTCCAGTGATAGACACAGTAAATTTCAAGTGTGGTGATTTCCAAATGAAATAAATTGAAATAAGTTCAGGGACGCCATACTATAGCCAGCAGCTCAGCTGAGTTTTGCTAGCATTTCTGTGTTCTTTATTCATAATCTGAGCTGTGAGTTTTTTATGTTGACACCAAAAGGTGGTGTCAAATGCTGGGTAGATAATTGACAGTGAGGACCCGTGCAGTGTCGCATCTCGGCAGAACAGCCTTGTATTGCCCCCAAGCCCGGAGAGGTGGGGCCACCCGATATATTGCCCCCAAGCACGGAGAGGTGGGGCCACCAGATTCCAGCACCAGCGCTACTTCTTCAAAGTTACGTAAGCAGGCTGGTCTGCTGGATTTACACCAACTTCATAGACATAACACCCAAAGTGAATTCCTACTAAAACATCCCATTTACTTCCATCATTAATGGACAATGTTTGGTAAACTTAGACAAGGAGGGATGAAGCCACCCCAACAGCACATCTATTCATCGTTCTCCCAGGGAAAATAAAATTATAAACTGTAGAAATACTAACTAATCTTAAAATTTGTATACGTACACACATTTTATTTATCATGTCATTTATTTCATGCCATTCACTCAAAATAATTCCAAAATCTTTGTTTTCATATGTTCTGGCCAAAATAAAACCTTGGTTCAGAACAAATAAATTTAAAAAAAACATTTTATCTCAGAACAACTTTACTTCTAAATGGATTTCACCAGCTGGATTTAGTTCATTGTGTTCTAAATTTGTAACTTAGCTAAACTACACCGGTAATATCATCTGCATTTCTAATTTGTTTATTGACCTTTGATATTGTATCCTGTATGGTATATATCATTGCATATATCTGAGTCTCTGGTGGTTCCTTATTCAGTGTTTCTCTGAAGTGCTCTGCCCATCTTGTTTCCTGCCCCTGTTCTGTGGTGATGAGATTTCCTTGCTTGTCTCTTACTAACGTTATGTTGTTTGCACCTCGTTTTCCACTGATAGCTTTAGTTATTTTATAAACTGTGCTTTGTTCATTTCTCAGTGCTGCCTCTTCTGCCTGTCTTGCAAGGTCATCCAGAAATGTCCTTTTGTTAACACGGGTTTGACGTTTTACTTCCTTGTCCAGCTGACTGTACTGTTCACTATATATTGCTTTTAACCTGGGAGACTTAGCTTCTGTTTTCTTTCTTTTCATTTCCTTTCTCTTTGCTATGGTGTTAAGCGTTTCTGGTGTTATCCAGTCTTGGCTCTTTCTTTCCTGGAATCCCAAGCATGACTTGCTGCTTTCCTTGTATATTGTTGAGATGGTGTTGAATTTCTGGTTGACATTGTCGGTCTCTGTTCTTTCCTGGCTTTTGGTAATCAGATATCGTCTCTTTACGTCGACCACGAACGCTTTTCTGGTGAGGGGATCCTTAAGTTTCGTGATGTTGTATCTTTTCTGTTTGACTGCAACTGGTCCAGCAGCTCTGAGTTTCACCTTCAGTCTTGTTACTACTAGTTGATGATCACTTCCCACATCTGCGCATCTGCTTACTTTCACGTCTTGTAGTGCATGTCTCCATCTGCCATTGATCATTATGTGATCTATCTGGTTTTTATCTCGTCCGTTTGGTGATTCCCATGTTAACTTGTGCACTTCTTTGTGTTGAAAAAGTGTTCCTCCAATGACCAGGTTGTTAATACTGCAGAAGCTTATTAATTTGTCCCCATTCTCATTTACTGTTCCACTGCCGCATTTCCCCATTACTCTTTCGTTTTAATTATTGTGTGTTCCAACTTTCGCATTTAGGTCTCCCATTACTATAATAAGATCATACCTGGGTACAGTTTCCATTTCCTTTTGTACCTGTTGATAGAACTCGTCCTTGATCTCTTCATCTCTGTCGTTTGTTGGTGCATAACATTGTATAATTGTGGTGTTGGTGAATCTCCCTCTCAGTCTTGCTCTTATTAGTCTGTTGTTAATGGGTTTCCATTCCAGTAGAGACCTTTCCATTCCTTTCTTAAGGATAATGGCTACACCTTCGTTGTGCTGACCATCCTCTCTACCAGAATAAAGTACTGTTTCCCCTGTAGCTGTTTTTATTCTCCCCATCCCTGTCCATCTGCTCTCGCTTATTCCAAGGATATGTAGTTTGTAATTCCTCATCTCTGCTGTGATCTGTCTCAGCTTTCCTGCCTCATTCATAGTTCTGACATTCCAAAAACCAATTCTGGTTTCGTGTTTTGCGGTCTGGGCATCCGTTTTCATGCCAGTGGCTTCCTTTCGGCTTACACCACTGTCAGTCATACGAGCCTGAGACTCCGGATGTCCGTCCCGCATCAAAGTTTTTTTCATTTATTGCTGTTTCCGTAACATGTGCGATTTTTTACCTAGACAGGGGTGTCGGCCCTGTGCTAAAACCCCCAACCTGGAGGACCAGGGTACCAGCTTTTGTCTGACCCCTACCCACGCAGACCAGTCCAGCTTGGTTGAACCTACCAGGAGTAAAACTCCCACTGGCATAGCTCTGGGGATTGTCAGGGTACACAAGCTGCCATACTGCTACAAGGTATAGGTACCATTGATGGCAGGGTAAATACTTTGCTTAGTTCTTTTTCCTTTTGCTTCTTAGGTTTATCCAACTCAGGGGTAACTGATAGTTGAGCCTCTACCTCTTTTATGATTTGAGCTAATTTGACATTTAAAATCTCCGTTTCATTTCTTATAAGTTCAGCCCGTTCTCCTGACATTTAGGCATTTCTGGCCTAACTAGGTTTTATTCTGAAAAATGAAAAAGTCACACGAAGCTGTACTTACGGGTAATATGAATTCCCAACTATGTAAAAAAAATTATCTGCTTCACACAGATAACTTCAAGACCAGCAGTTAGATGGACTAGAGCTACGTCCGTACAAACTGGCTTCTATGAATCAACTAACTTCGGATATGCGAAATCTGCTATCGCAGAGTGGTGCGCGATTTTACCACCTTTTGGTTGGTTAATCTAATACTTTACTGTTTATTTCATTGGGTGTTATTATGCTTACCGATGGAGGATACTGTTTATTCTGATTTACGTCATCGGTTGCTAAACAACTCCCGCCAAGAGAAGCGTCGGGTCTCTATCTAACCTAGTTTCAACTAGTTTCAGTTTTAATCTGATACTAGCGTAACTCGAGTCATTATTTTAATAAAACCTCGTAACTATTCTTCCTAATCTAACTGATAACTATTAGCACGAGTGATGCTATGGTATCAGTAGTAGGCCTTCCGGTGACACATATAAAAAGACATAACAACTTACTGAAGACTGTAATATAAGGAAAACGTGAAGGCGAACGTGTAAGAGGAAGACAGAACTGTAGGTAGAAAGGTAACATCAAGAGATGGGCAGGAAAGAGTTTTTCAGGGTGCACCATCAAGACAAGAGACAGAAGACGTTGGACGTCCGTTGCAGCCGACCTTCAGGACGCAGCTGATGGTGATAATACATGACTTCTCTCAAACAAAATCTTTTTATCTAAAATAATAATTATTTTTTCATTTCAGTAGTGTAACACACACACACACACACAAATAAGTTTCAAAATAAAATTTATTTTAAAAACTCATTTATTGACGATTTTAAAACTACAGTTTTCGCATACAACAAGAAGAGTCTTAATGCACTATCAGTGGTTTTCGTACAACTGGAAGCGCCAGCCTAAATCAGGAGCAAAAATTGAATGAATTATAAACGTAGCATAGCAAAAATTTAACACAAATAAAATGTGCATAGCAAACATTAAGTACATTCAGAATGTGATATAACAAACAATAAAAATACTCGGAATTTAGGATGTAGTGTCACACAATTTTCTGCTTTTAAAACTCCTTCCTCCCCCCACCCCTTTTTTTCGTCATACTTCGTCGCAAAATCTGAGACACTCTTATATGACGTCACAAATCTATTTAACTGGCCCCCCCCCCCCCCCCCCCCCTAATTTTCAATAAAAGTATTTAATTAATCAGGCTTTCACAAATATCTTCCCTTTCATGTCCGAAGCCCCAGCACGATACATGGTATAAACTTTGTCCTACCTAATTGTTCCCATTCCCCCACACAATAATATGCAAACGTTTACACCAGCCCAAATACCGTCTTTTAACTTGCTAAAAGCAAAGTTATTAACCCCCAAAAGAGTCAAAGGTTTTTACGCTATGGTCTAAAATTCCCGCTACCGTAAAGAACAGAGTTATAAGTTAATCTATTCTGAAATGAAATAGAGGAGCAGCTTTAGCAAAACTTGCATAAGCAAAAACAGAATAAGTACATGGGTTATATTCAAATACAATTATTCTTCTCACGCTTTCTCTCGCTCTGACAAACCTGTGATCAAAAATTCAGTCTTTCTTACCTACAAAGGTGCATTCACCACATCTGGAACAATAGTTAATGGCACCCACAGCCCATCCACTGTTGGTTGTTTGGCGAATCAAGCCCCAGTTTCTCCAACGACTAATTAATCAAATGTTGGGAAACGCTTGATTCACTCTGGTAAGTAGGATGCTGGTAAAGATCGCTTCAATTTTTATTTGTCCAGGTAGTAAAATAATTAAGAGATCTAAATGACACAGTGTACGTTAGCTCGTAATCGTCAATCGTTACCTCACATGTCAGGTAAACAAATCGCTTCAGGATCACCCTTCTTCACAACACGCGGTCGTTATACAGGTATTGTCAATGTTAGATTTGGTAGCCACAACCGGCTGAATGTTTATGAAATTGGGAAAAGAACTCTGGATATGCTATAAGTCCAGTTATCATTTATTCTTAATATGATTTTGGGTTTGTGCTCGGTCTCTTACTGGGTGTACCACGAGACTAGACAAGTCACCTTAAAAAAACCCGATATTATATCAGAATGTTCTTTGATAAAGTTTAGTTCCGTCTCATATGGAATGGAAGCCGCTGGTAAATTTGTAGGGTTTGACCCAAAAACTGTATAGGAAGAAAATACAAATACTTAACATAATATATTATAATTTACTATCCTATCCTTACCCCGCGTAACAAAGAAGATATATTATCCACTTCGGTTATTTAACTCAGCTTAGAAACTATAAGCTTAGAGCTAGTCTCATCGTTTAAAACTTCCGTGAAATAAATTCTAGTCATTTAAAGAAAATCCATCATCATGAATTAGAAATAAATACATATTTCGTCAATACTCATGATGAATCAGTGCATTTAGTTAGTTGGTTAAAATATTCTCTGAGTGGTTACTAGCAATTAATAAAATTTATTTGTGACTGGAAGAGTTAAGCTAGAAATATTTATTTCTTCTACTATCCACTGTAACACAGTAAAACTTAGAGAAATACCGTTTACGGACCTAACTTAGTAAATCCCTCTGCACAGAAAATAACTAGTAAAATATAATTGACGATTTTAAAAGTTTAAATCACTCAAACTACTCAAATAGTATTTACCTCTGCACTGAGCTACTAGGACTTATCTCCAACGACTACTAAGAAATCACTTTTACAAGTATATCTAGAATCGAAGCTAGTTAGTCTAGAGGAATCTGTGAGGTACTGAATGAATTGAGTTAGATTTCTGTGGTATATATATTAAAAGATGAAAGAAGATAGTTAATTATCCCTCCAAAAACCAGACCTCTCACCTACGGGAAATTCTGCGTTCATTTTTCGGCTTATACGTAATTCAAAGCCGAAAACTCAGGATCTTCGTTCACGCTTGGACCAGACATCGGCAATGCGCTAATCAGTGTGAGTTTCCTTCGTCCCTCTGCTCGTATTCAAGCGAGCAATGTCTTTAGATCTCCCGATTCGTCATGTTAATTACTTATCACGAACGGATTCAGGGAAAGGTAATAAAGATTTCTCACTTAGGTTCACACTATCTACTCAAATTTTTTCTAATCTGGTCTCGGTCTGATCTCTACAACGATTTGATCTCTGGCGCTCGTGTTAGAATTACAGCTCACGTTGCTAATGGGCCTCTGATAGACTCTCATCAAAGAAATATAGCGACCAGCATTAAATGCGTGCTAATTGAGAAAAGAGGCAGATCTATTCTGAGTAATAGGAGGTTTAAGTTAACCCAACAGGCGCAGGCGAAGATAGGTAAAAAGGAAGATGAAGATAAAAAAAATAGATATATGAAATCAATTATCATAATCTTCCACAAACGATCTGCAACGTATTTTTTGGAGATTACCCTTACAAGTCTTTAATCTCATTTGACTGTTGTCTGGATGGTGATCATTTGTTATTATTGTATTCTTCTTAATTTAACTGTAATCATCTACAGGTTATTTAGACTGCACTTTGTTTCTTAAGGTGCGTATTGCATTAAAATTTAGAAAAGAAATATATATCGGTAATTAAAAACAATTTAAACCAGTTAAAGGTTACAATAATTATCCGAAATTTCAACTGAGATTGTAATATTAAGTCGTCCACGAGGGAGTTGTTAACTATTGGGGATAAAAGTAGATCATGAGGATGAAGGTTACATCATGAGGATGTTTTGTTCCGACATCATTAATGAAAGAAGCGAGTCTTTCTGGTATATGGCATTAAAGAAAAACACCGAATACACTCCAGCCCGGCTTTATTCCAAAATATTATTCGACGCATTTTATTAAAATAGAAAATCTTCACTCATAAAACATATGTGTATATTCATTTTTAAACTATTGATTACTTGGACTAAATCCAAGTTATGCCTTAGGACAAAAATGCTAGTCGATATTGTAACAGCTGTTGTAAAACATTAAAATGTGCACACTTCTAATCCGAACGACAAGCATGCACGTGACACAAATATGCATTCTTTTACAAATAATAACTATCTACATAACCTTTCTGTATATGCGCACAACATATAAAAATGTCTACACAGTCATGACATTTACATATTCAACATAAAAAACAAAACATTACTTTCAGAACAAGTATACGTTTTGCATGTACATTAAGGATCAAAAGCATTCTCTCATGAGATGAGATACGCTTTGACCAGGTATTGAAGAAACACCCTATCAAGCGTTGACTCACCTTAGTATCATCTTAGACACAATTGGAGTAACGGACAGGTATTTCAAATTAAGGATCTGTGCATGGAGGCATCTGCCATCACCGGTGTCAATACCATATTACAATAATACAATGCTACGCACCAACGAATGACAGCGATGAAGAGGTCAAGAATGAATTCTATCAACAACTGCAGAAAGAAATGGAAGACACACCTAGATATGATCTTATTATAGTAATGGGAGACCTCAATGCGAAAGCTGGTACACACAATACATATAATGAAAGAGTAATGGGGAAATGCGGCAGCGGAACAGCAAACGAAAATGGGGATAAATTAATAAGTTTCTGTAGTATTAAAAACCTGGTCATTGGAGGAACATTTTTCCCACATAAAGAAATTCACAAATTAACATGGGAATCACCAAATGGTGGGGACAGAAACCAGATAGACCACATCATGATTAACGGTAGATGGAGACATGCATTACAAGATGTGAAGGTAAGAAGAGGTGCAGATGTGGGAAGTGATCACCATTTAGTAGTAACAAAACTGAAAGTGAAACTAAGAAGGGCTGGACCAACTGTAACTACACAGAAAAGGTTTGACATCAGCAAATTGAAGGACCCCCTTACCAGAAAAGCTTTTGCGGCTGACATAAAGAAACGATATCAATTTGCCAAAAGTCAAGAAAAGACATTGACTGATGATATAGACCAGAAATTCAACACCATTTCAACAATATATAAGGAAAGCAGCAAATCATGCTTTGGATTCCAGGAAAGGAAGAAGCAAGACTGGATAACACCAGAAACATTAAACACCATAACACTGAGAAAGGAAATGAAAAGAAAGAAAACAGAAGCGAAGTCCCCCAGGTTAAAGCAACTATATAGCGAACAGTACAGTCAGCTGGACAAGGAAGTTAAACGCCAAACCCGAGCCAACAAAAGGAATTTCTTAGACGATCTTGCAAGACAGGCAGAAGAGGCAGCACTGAGAAATGAACAAAGCACAGTATACAAAATAACTAAATTCATCAGCGGAAAACGAGGTGCAAACAATATTACAATAGTAAGAGATAAGCAAGGAAATCTTATCACGACAGCAGAGGGACGGGAAACAAGATGGGCAGAGCACTTCAGAGAAACTTTGAACAAGGAACCACCAGAGACACAATTGAATGTTCCTGAGGCTGAAAACGATCTAGATGTAAATACAGACATTCCACAAAAAGAAGAAATCATCACAGCAATCAAAGGGTTAAAGAACGGAAAAGCTCCTGGCCATGATAACTTAAATGCAGAGCTATTTAAGACAGACCCAGAGCTAGCAGCAGAACTATTAGAACCACTATTTGCACAAGTCTGGAAAACGGGGACAACACCATCAGAGTGGAACAAAGGAATAATTGTCAAATTGCCCAAGAAGGGAGATCTTGCAGACTGCAATAATTGGAGAGGAATCACTCTTCTCTCAGTTCCCAGCAAAATACTAGGCAGAATAATTATACTGTGGTAAAGTGGGATGATATAAATACTTATAGGGGACTTAGTGTACTGACTGAGATCAGCTGTGAAGGTATCTGTATCTAATAGGTGAAGTGTTTTACAGATAACCTTACTTGCTACCACATTTATACCTCAGTCAGAATTATTCTGGAATATTGTGATGACTACGTTGAATGTCTAGGGTTATGTAAATGATGAAGTGTAAGTCACAACAACAACAGACAGATAAACAATTTAATTTATTCCACCACACTTGACAACACTGTGACACTCACACACATTTAACACTCTATAAGACTATCTTAAATGAGTCACTGGTAAAGTTTCAAATAGATATGTATTAATTACTCTCACTAATATATATCCTGATTCAACTACACAGTGAACCAGGAATCACAATCAAATGTAATCACAATTTATATGTACATAATTTATAAATATGAACCTTGTAGTGACATATTGTAATAGTATTATCCTATGTGTGTCAGTTGTGTAGTAGTACTATGAGGTAATACTGGTTTTGTTTTTCAAGCTATGTTGTTATTTGTCATCATGACTTCAAGTGTTTGTTTATCCTGGAAATAATATGGGGAAAAGTTCCCAGTTCCTATCAATTTAAACAAGGTATTGTCCCTCTGTTTTACTATAATGTCAATTTTAAAGGGGGACACATAATGTTGAGCTCCTCTGGCCACAGAAGCTTATCTTTCGTGATGGCGGCAGGAAAAGACTCCTCTGCTCGATAGCTTCCCTGTGTTCTGGAGACACCTCACTGGTCACTATCTGGACCCAGGAGTATGCTGTCAGCCTCTAGATTCAGCAAAGCTCAGACCAGGTGCTGCTCAATAACTTTAGGACCACGGTCCCTGAAACAAGAAGGTTGTACCTCCTATTTCAGAACTAATTTATAATCTATTTCCAGACTGAACACAATACATAACAAACACTTAGTTCAGAGCGGTAGGCCAACTGCTATCTTCATCTGAAACAATTTACACCAGTATACTCCTCCCTAATGGTTACCACGCCTCTGCAATTCCAGCATTAGTTCCTTCTAGTCAATAAGATAGGTGTCAGTGTACTGTTAGGCAATTCCATGCAATTTTACTTTTCTCAGACACGTTCTGTTCAGGTTGGAGCAATATCTAGGCTTTGCCTCATGTTTGCTACTGAACTACACACATATACAGACATAAATTATCAATTTACATTCAATTTTCATTAAAAAGATATCAAATATTTCAAGCTTACCACAATTCATGGAAATAATACACAATTACGTTGACTGGCAATGAATATGGCACAAAATCCCACCTGCCGCTGTCTCAGGCTTTTATTTAGAAAAATATAAGCTGAATCTCAACGCACTGTTGCTTTAGAAAGTTTATTTGAAAATGTGGTGCTGAACTGACGCTTCTAATTGACTATATTGGCGGGTCTAACCAATCGTGCCATGTTTACAAAGCTTTTCAAAAAAGTACCTCTACTACTGTTTCCCCTAACAACAAAAAAATTAGTATTGGTAGTCCGACTAATCGTGTTTCGCCTTACATTTACTGCACTCCAATCAAATAGGATTTAACATGGGGACCTATTTCCCGTACAATGGTGGTTTCAAAATCTGCCACTGAGCGATTCTGATTTTGGTGTTGTCTGACACCCTCACTATTTCTTTTGGCTATAATTTGTTAATTCCTAGACTATTTGCGTAACACTTAACATATTATTTGTCAGCAAGTCCTAAGGAACCCAAATATACAAATTTAAGGGAGCTAAGTGGCTGCGTTCAAAATATGTATTTTCTAGGATAGTCGTGTATTTGTTTTTTTATTTTTTATGTTTAGAACCGCCACCCGTCCTGCTGTACTGTCAGACTAATGTCAGGATTTTAGACATAAAACAGTAGAATGTCATGTTTCCTAATAAGCGTTTTGTAAGTTTTTTAAACCTAACTCTCGTATGGGTAGTGTTTTTTTTATCACTGTCTATCTGAAAAAAAGTATTGCTTCTGGCCTTTCGCTTGGGGTGGGTGGCATTAATTGTATATCGCGAGACGCGTGTTTAGTGTTGCATGCGTTCCTGCTTTCAGCCCTCCCTTCTCTCTATCCTAAGTTCATCTGTCTTTTCATCACGCCGTGTATAAAATGAAATTAATGGAAGTATTAATTTAGGTCATTACGCGGTGTGCCTAGCTCAAGGTTTTCTTAGAAATGCAGTACACGTTTTATGGTATAAAGCGTGTAGTGATGCAGTAGGCTTTACTATCAACGTGAAACGTTGCAATTTGCAGA
This sequence comes from Oreohelix idahoensis, assembly GCA_024509875.1. Lineage (NCBI taxonomy): Eukaryota > Metazoa > Mollusca > Gastropoda > Stylommatophora > Oreohelicidae > Oreohelix > Oreohelix idahoensis. The sequence continues at coordinate 875,242 of JAMPIV010001214.1, read as the reverse complement.
CGAAGTAGAAAACATGGGGATTTTTTGTACGCCATTGTGACAGCACTGTACTTTTACTATTTCTCTTTCCTTTTATTGAATTTATGTGTTAGGCTTTACATTTACCTGATAATTTATATATGTGGATTAGAATTTCTCACGACATATACAGAGAATTTCAAAAGCAGTAGACTACAAACTGAGGAAAGAACAAGCAGGAAAGAACAGAAGATGTGTAGATCATATATTCACTCTCAGGGACATTATAGAGCAGTGCTCAGTATGGCAAAGACAGCTGTACATTAATTTCGTTGATTTTGAAAAGGCTTAGTGTTGGGCAGAGCAGCCTAACCTTTGAGGTGAAGACAGGAGTACGACAGGAATGCCCTTTATCAACCACTCTATTTTTAACAGTCATAGATTGGGTGATGCGCCAGACAACAGAGGGCAGTCCAAGAGGAATAAGATGGACTACACTTTCTACATTGGAAGATCTGGAATATGCAGATGGCATTGCACTACTAGCACATTCACATCAACACATCCAGGAAAAAACGGATAGACTTAATAAGTTTAGCCAGAAGGTGGGCTTGAACATCAATTTAATGAAGTCAGAGGTCATGACGCTCAATGTGAGCAACCCTGAGCCCATATCAGTAAGGAGTCAGCAACTGGTACAGACAGACACCTTCACATACCTAGGATGCATAGTAACACCAGACGGCGGGGCAGGCAAAGACATCAACATCAGAATGAATAAGGCAATAACAGTCTTTTTTAGCCTAAACAACATCTGGAAGTTCTCTCAATACAGCACAAGCACAAAATTAAGATTATATCAGAGCTGTGTGCTTTCTGTGCTTCTCTATGGTGCGGAATGCTGGTGAGTTACAGAGAAGGAAATGTCGAAATTGTCCTCTTTTCACACAACATGCCTAAGAAAAGTTCACCGAATCTTTTGGCCGAATACCATCACCAACCAAGATCTGCTTACTCGGAGCAAGCAAGAGGACATGCACACCATCATAGCTGGCAGACGCTGGAGCTGGGTTGGCCATGTCCTCAGAAGAGACCCCGATGCCATCACAAGAACAGCTATGCTTTGGACCCCTGAAGGAAAACGAAGAGAGGCCGACCAAAAACAACCTGGCGGAGGACTGTGGAGGCTGAGATGCAAAGAATGAACCAGAGTTGGGGCACTGTACGAAGGATGGCCGCCGACCGAGCAAAGTGGAATCAATTTGTTTTTGCCCTACAAGACGCCATTAGGCGTGATGGCCACTGACTGCTTTGATGGTCGGCGGCTAAGGATTAAAGAAGACGAAGCATGGAGGCATATCTAGTGTCATCCTTATATGACCACCAGCTATGCACAATGTTATTATATTCATATGTGGAAGTGAACCTCCGTCTGTGAGGCTAATTACATTCTCATTGACTGTTGAATTCATCCACACACTTCCAAGGGTTCCCTTTGTGGTGAAACATGTTGAAAACCCAACATTGAACACTAAGCTTGGAGGAGTCATTTGAGCCCCAGATGTAACTCGTTATTGACCTGGTTGACTGCATGCAGGAGGATCTCACTATGGACCGAGTGATAGGTAGGGGAGCTCAGAAGTAGCTGTGACAATTCCTTGGGATAGCCTAGAACCAGAACACAGTATTTTAGCTCTCCATTGTTGAAGAGCCCCCCCTTTAGTGGCGGGGAATGCACAGTATGCCATGCGCTTTTTCCTGTTAACTTGGGACAAGATATGATGATCCTTTAAATGCAAGCCAAACTGGAGCACATGTCATTTTGGAAGGTTACTCCATGTCTTCATATTTAATACATCTATATAATTTTCACTACAAATATCAAATGACGGTCACCTGCAATGAAATGACGACAGTTGTAATAGTACCGTCTGTAATACATGTAACAGAAACAACACGCTATAATTAAAAACCTGTCAATTTTGACGGGTTATTGCTAGTATATTAAATATTCTGACTCAACGTTTGCTTTCATACATATACAAAACCGAAGCGACTATGACTGTTTAGTTTTAAAACAACATGTAACAATTTATAGATAGGATCTTTGTATTGACATATATTATTATTACAATATGTGTGTAAGTAGTGGTGTAGTACTACGAGGTAATACTGGCTATTCAAGCTATGTTGTTGTTTGTCATCATGACTTCAAGTGTTTGTTTCTGGTGGAAATAATATTTGAAAGGTTCACAGTTTCTTTTTATTTGAAACAAATAAATCTCCCTCTTGATTTAAGGTAAAGTCACTTTTAGGGGGGGGGGGGGTATACACAAGATTGAGCTGCTCTGGCCACGAACTCTTAACTTCTGTGTGGGAGGCCGGAAACAGTCTCCACTGCTCGCCTGCTTCACAGTTTTCTTGAGGAACAACACTGGTCGATATCTGGACCAAGGAGTATGCTATCAGTCTCTGGATTCAGCAAAACTCAGACCAGGTGCTGCTTCAATACGTTAGTACCACGGTCCCTGAAACAAGAAGGTTGTACCTCCTACTTCAGAACTAATTTATAATCTATTTCCACATTGAAGCACAATACATAACAAACACCGAGTTCAGCGCGGTAGGCCAACTGTTAGCTTCTCATGAACAATATACACCAGTATTCCTCTCCCTAATGGTTACAACGCCTCTGCAATTCCAGCATTAATTCCTTCTATTCAATAAGATAGGTGTCATAGTACTATTTGGCAATCCCATGCAGTTATACTCCTCTCCGACAAGTTTTTCTCATGATAGAGCAATATCTAGGCTTTGCCTCATGTTTGTTACTGAACCACACACATACAGACATAAATTTATCAATTCACATTCAATTTTCATCAAAAAGATTTCAAATATGTCTAGCTTACCACAATTCAAGGAAATATTAAACAAATACGTTGACTGGCGATGAGTTATGGCACAATTCCGATCTGCCTCTGTCCCAGGCTTTTATTAGAAAAATATGAGCTGGATCTCAACGCACTTGCTTTTACACAGTTTAATTTCAAAAAGTGGCACTGAACCGACGCTCCTAATTGACTATATCAACTGGTCTAGCCAATGAGACCATGTTTACAAAAGCTTTTGAAAAAATTTACCCTTTCTACGTTTCGCTTAACAACCAAAAATAGTATTTGCAGTCGACTAATCATGTTTCGCCTTACATATAATTCTAACCAATCAAATCGGATTTAACGTAGTGGCCTCATTCCCCCAAAGCAGTATCCAAACATGAGCAAATATGATCTGGTGCTGTCAGACAACACCCCTATAATATTTTGGCTATAATTTGTTAATTACTAGACTATTTGCTTAACACCTAACATATTCTTTGTCAGCAAGTCCTAAGGTACACGAATATATAAATTTAATGAGGCTAAGTGGCTCCGTTCAAAATATGTATTCTAGGATAGTCGTGTATTTGTTTTTTTGTTTTTTTTTCGATTTAGAACCGCCACCTGTCCTGCCTTTTCGACTGTTCTGTCAGTATAAAGTCAGGATTTCAGACGTAAAACAGTATTGTGTCATGTTTCCTAATAAGAATTAAACATGTTTTTTAAAACCTAACCTCGTATTGGTAGTGTTTTTTGTCACTGTTTATTTGAAAGAGTTAGTGCTTCATGCCTTTCGCGTGGAGTGGCATTAATTTTATATCGCGAGACGGTGGTAGTATTGCATGCGTTCCTCCGTACATCTCTCTCTCTCTAAGGCCGTCTGTCTTTTAGTTACGCAGTGTATAAAATGAAATTAATGGAATATTAATCTAGGTCATTACGCAGTGTGTCTATCTCAAGGTTTTCTAAGAAATACAGTACACGTTGTATTGTTTTTTTGAAACGCGTGTAGTTGATGCAGTAGGCTTTACTAGTAAACGTGAAAGCGTTACAATTATGCAGACGGAGCATAAAAAGGGGTTTTTCTTGTTCAGCCATTACGGTGGTATACACGCTGGCGTATGCCATTGAGAAAGCACTGGTCTTTCACCATTCTTCTTTCCTTTTATTGAATTAATTCGTTAGGCTTTACATTTACTTTTTAATTTAGATATGTGGATTTAGAATGTTTCACGACAATTTTGCTGTAAATACCAGTTTTCGTCACGGAGATGTAGGCGGGAGTTTATCAAAAGTCAGTTGCTTTCGCCTATTTTACACGAAAACTTAACTCTTGCGGAGCCTTGTTGCTGTAGTTTCCGTCACTTCTTTTTGGTGATGAGTGCACTTCTCCACATATTAGCGGCGTCGTAACGTTAGTACTTCAAACCATCTAATGCTTGTAACCATGCTTGTACTTTTTAAGAAAAAAATAGAAAGACAAATGTCTCTGCTAAGTACACTGAGTTGGAAGCTTAACAGGCGCATCCTCTCTCTGTCCACTCACCAATGTTAATCTCTAAGAAGAATTAAATTCTTGAGTATACACAGTGTAACTCAGGAAAGATGAATAGAAATCACCACTTTTCCTCTGGGGATTAACTTGGAAAATGTGTCTGGACAGAGCGAATAATGATTTGTGCCTGAACTAACATTAACAAGTTACATATATCTCACAAAATGAAATGCTACACTTGAGGCACCTGTGGTGTAATCATCACTCATCACTGCTCCAGTCGGAGTCTGTGGTCACCTCTGCTGTCGGGTTTTCCGCACGACTAGCCAGAAACAATCACCAGCGCTTGCTGTAGTGGTTTATGAATATTCTATTATCGTATGTTGAGGTTGCCAGCCTCATATATAACCACTAAGCAAGAAAAACATGTCAAATTAGCATTTGTTCAAATACATGTTACACTTACCCTAAAATTTTGGGTTATACACAATCTCCTCGCACAGGTTTCGGATGGACACGAGCAATTTCGGTGCATATGCTCTCGAATCAATTTCGACTGAGAAATTTTGAATCTTTTCTTATGACGGGTGTTCTGCGATACACTTGGCTTGGGAAACTAGTAATTCCTCTTTGACGGGTGAACCAATTCCTAGGTTTCGGGTCTTGATATTTAAAGTCCTGGTCTGTTAAGTTTTTCAGTCTCTGTATTTATAAAGGCGGGCTTACTTTTTAAGGTTTTAAGTTTCCCAAATACTTCGATCTGTCACTTATAAGTATGGAATTCTAGGTCCGATCCTTCTCTTTCTGACTTTTTGGGAGTTGCTCTTTTGAAGTTGCCAAGCTGTCTGTTCTGTGTCTCTGAGTTCGCTACATTTTATTTTCAGTTTCCAGTTCAAATAACAGGTTGTGCTTCCCGACAAACTTGCCAGTGAGATTCATTGTATATTCCGGCTCTGACTTCAATCCAATCGTAAGCTTTTTTCGCACAAGGTGGTTGGGGTGTTTAAATTCAAAATATCACCCGCGTGTTTAAAATATTAAATTTAATATTCCCACGTGTGACCTCGTATAATAAGACGTAATATTTTCCGGTGATATCTTGTGCACTCTCACAAACAAATGTGTGAACTGATTACCTGTCTAAGTGCCTTCCGTCAAGATTGTTTACCCAGAGGGTCCCGTAAAACGATTATCTCATTATCGCCAGTGTGTTCGTGCCTTCTTCAGACAGTCAAACAAAAGGGTCGCCGGCCGCTCAGACAAACAATATGGTTGTCAAACGAGGATCGTCTTTTATTAAAGGTTGGTCAGGCGATTCAAAGAGACAACCGAATTACCGCTGACCGGTGATAATGACCGGGTATTGTTATGATAATACCCCAGTTCACCTGACGGAACGTAAATAAGTCTGGGGAGTGATAAACAAAAATGTAAGAGATAAAGATAATCCCATAGCAGATACTTCCGTAGGGGAGTGGGGTGTTAGAGATATCATCCTACTAGATCCAGCATAGAGCAAAAAAATAAATGAACGGGCAAAAAGTTGCCAAATAATAAGCCATCGGAGAGAAAAATGAAGAAGAAATGATACTGCCGTAGGGCTGAATGTGTGAGAGAGCCACCATAAGAACACGTGCAGACGTTTTGTGACAATAATAAATCTGAACTCTCGATACTCTTATTTGCAGTAAATTTACACATTGAATTTTCTCACTCGACAGTAAATCTGAACTCTCGATACTCTTATTTGCAGTAAATTTACACATTGAATTCTCTCACTCGACAGTAAATCTGCACTCTCGATACTCTTACTTGCAGTAAATTTACACATTGAATTCTCTCACTCGACAGTAAATCTGTACTCTCAATACTCTTACTTGCAGTAAATTTACACATTGAAAGATTTCACTTAACAGTAAATTTACGTATTGAAAGCTATCATTTTACAGTACATCTGCCCATCGAAAGCCTCATTTTACAATAAATTTACATACTGGATGTTGTCACTTTACAATAAATTTACATATCAAAGGTTTCACTTTACAATAAATCTACATGCAAGAGGCTTCACTTTGTACTAAACTTACTAAAAGGTTAACTTTTGAGTAAATTTACAAATTTAATAATGGTATAACTTCACAGGAAACTTCACACGGTATTCTTTGAATGTACACACTAAATATTTTCATTGCACAGTAAATATGCACACTGTTTCGCTAGTGTTTTATAGTTAATACGCGGAATGAATGCTTTAGTATTACAGTAATCATGTACAATCAAGACTCAGTTTAAAGTAAACTGACACACTGAATTCTCACACTAAATAGAAAACTTACACATTGAAGTGTCCCCACATATAGGAAATTTACACATGAAAGACTCGATTTTACAGTAAACGTTCAAATTGAAGGTTGTCATTAACAGCAGTCTTGGTCACTGAAAGCTCATAGTTTACTTAACATTTACGGAAGAAAACGTACCCTTCCCGTGCACATCTGTTTTCTCATAATCCATGATTTGATCAATAACCGCAAAGAAAGCAATACAGGGATCTACCATATGACGAGTTTGTGTTATGTTTCCCTTTAATAATAAACGCGCTCGTAAAATATTTTCTTGACGTCTGCAGTAGATCTACAGCTGCGTCGATATATGAACAGACATGATGGCTGGATGATAGAGGTATGTATGTTGTGTATTTTTCTTGAAACAGTTTTGCTTAAAACTGCGCATACACCATAGAAGTTCAGTGTCGGATGTTTTCATTATCGTCTATTAGATTTTTCTGGATTTTTATTTATACGGTATCTTTGTTCTGTACATTTTTTTTCTTTAATGTGTTTGCAGCATCTGCGAACATTTTTGTATTTCCTGTGGGCCTGTGATAAGACAAGGAAATAACAGAGCCACTGCTCTTTCCTGCATGTCGTAAAGGACAACAAATGGCAGGTTACTCAACCTCATCATGTAAAACACATTTATACAGACACCATGACTGCCAGAGTACATGAAGTGCTTTAGCGCAGGCATCCTGCAAGATGGCCAACAGTCACAGTAGCCCCAATGCTGAGTTCTCTCCGCGAAGCACGCTCCATTCATTCAAAGCCTCCTTCATTGATGAGGAAGGCTCAACACAAGTCCATTACACTACTATGTTGTCATTATATAAGTAATATAGACAAGCAGGTGAAATTTCCGTTGTTTGCCTTATCTTTTAAAGTGCTTATATCGTGACATCACTGCCGGAACTTGTCGGGGTTTAAGTATGGGTCTTCAGAAAGATAAGAATAGTAACTGATGAAAAGGCAGTACCGTGTGATAGAAATATGAAAGTCAGACATGCATATGAATTGTTCAAGGCTCCAACAAAAATATATCAATTATCTAGGGAACTAAAAATTCCCTTAGTAAGAAACTATGTAGTCAACAACTAGGAATTGGCAATTTTAGAATAGAAGAACCTTGCTGTGCAGAATTTACTACAAGACAATAACACAAGAGCATTTCCTACTAAACTTTAAGATGTATAAACGACAGAGAATACTAATATTAGATTATTTACAGGCATGCAAGGTAGAACAGGTGTTGAGAATAGAAAGACCTGTAGTACCGGTACTACACAATGTGTATAGTAAAACAGTATGTAACAAGAACAAAAATTAATATATACGGATTAGTGAGGATATGGCGGGAAAGTCCAGGTCTAGTGAAGTTTACATAATAAATATTGATAATGACGAATAAATAGTGTCTTAGGTATCATCCCACACAACCCAAACTTTAATACCATCCTCCCCATTATGAACACCATGACAGTTATGGGGAGGACACCATTTTAGGACACAGGAAAGAGAACACACTTGCGCATCCAAAAAAGGACACTTGTAATTGACTATATGTACACTAATGTGACAAGAGAAATGATACCATGATTAGGTATCTGCAACAGAGAATATTAGCTTCAAGTAAGGATATTAAAGTACTAATTATAACCTATTAAAAGTTTAGTACGATATTCTTATTTCGTTCCGTAAAAAAATACAACAGCTCGGTTTTTAACGAATAACTTCCATGTCCAGCCTCTCAAAGATACATTTAGGATATATCTTCAAACTCATTTGCGCGCCTTACGGAGCATAAAGCTACAACTGTAGCTGTTCCCCATACAGAAAGCCTGCGCCAGGCATTCATGTGTTCTTGCCGTGGTGCTTTCTGATGCGATTTACGTAACAATGTTTGCCAGCTTCATGCACAACCTCAGAGTAGTCGCCTTGTACGACATGCATGAAAATACTTTGTCTCCTGAGAGAGGTCTTGGAACTACACGGGACAATTATTGAATATAGGGTAGATGTGTGTGTGTGTGTGGGTGTAATATAGGGTAGATGCAAAGTTCGTGTTTATGTGTGTGTGTGTGTGTGTATTTTTTTCTTATTTCCCTAATATAATAAATTCCTCATACTTATGTTTGTTTTTTTTTTTTTGGTTTAAAAAGGTGGGGGAGGGGAGGTATGAAAGATTGGGGTACTTGGGTTAAAATTTAATAAATTCTTAGTTTAACATTAGTACTATATATATATATAAAGCAGGGAATTCTATACGACTATAAAACAAATATAGGTATACCTCGCTTTATTGCGCTTCGCAGATATTGCGCTTTTTTTTCAAATTATTTATGTTTATTTATTAGAACGTGCCTTCTTCTTCCGATAGATTTTGTCTCACATGATGAAGAATAGCATTTTTTTTAGCTATAAATTATTTTTAATTTTACAGTACTTTTTTTTTTTTTTTAGAGCTAGCGCTATTGCGCACTTAATAGACATTGTGTAAACATATTTTAGGCTTTTATATGCACTGGGAAGCCAAAAAATGGGTATGACCCGCTGTATTGTGATATTCGCTTTATTGTGGTGGTCTGGAACCGAACCCGCAATATCTCCGAGGTATACCTGTATATCGATTGGAGGTCGACCTCTTTGCAATCTACGTTTTGCTGATGATATCGATCTTGTAGCTGGAACAGAATCAGAACTTTAAGACCTTACCTCTAGATTAGAGAAAATAACAAGAACGTATGGGATGGAAATTAATATAGAAAGAAAGCAAGATATCGGAGAATAGCCATAAGAAACATGTTCCGACCAACATTACGTTAAATGGGCAACAGTTAGAAGAAGTGAACACCTTTAAATATATGGGGTCCACTGTATGTAGTGAGGGAAGATCAAGTAAAGAAATCAAGACAAGACGAGATGGCCTCTGCTGCCATCACAAGGCTGAATGTGATCTGGAAAAGTAATTTCAGTTTTCCTGTGAAGATCAAATTATACAAACCACTTGTATTATCTATTTTCTGGTATTGGTGTGAGGGCTGGACACCCACTGCAGATACGGAGCGAAGGATTCAGCCTTTCGAGTATAAATGTTATTGAAGAATGTTGTGCATTTGCTATAAAGAGCACAAAACAAATGTCTATGTTAGAGGGAAAATAAACACGTATGCAGGCCACCAAGAACCACTTTTGTCAGAAGTGAAACGTCGAAACCTTGCCTGGTTTGGGCATGTAACTCGTCAAGACTCCCTTTCGAAAACGATCCTCCAGGGAATAGTTGAAGGTAAACGAAGAAGAGGAAAGGCAAAGAAAATCCTGGGCTGATAACATCAAAGAATGGGCAGGGCACGGTTTTTCCACACTTATACGCATTGCTGAGGATAGAGAGCTGTGGAGAACCCTGTCTGCTGATGCTTCCATCATGGCACCCCTACGACCCATGACGGTTACGGGTTGAGATGATGAATATATATATATATATATATATATATATATATATATATATATATATATATATATATATATATATATATATATATATACTGAAGCACATTAAAAACGCACCACCTGTATAATCCAGGAACAGAGTGTGAAATATAAATATAAGTGTGTACAAGTTTACATATTTGGAATCTTTATTCATTTTCCTATGAATCCATGCTGGTCATTAATTTGTACACTTGATTGTTATGAAATTCATTGCATTCTGTGCAGGCAAGGGAGAAAACCAAAAATACAAAAAAATGCACGTGCGTTATCCTGCTGGAGAAGCTGCAAGTCTGGATAAATTGTGAACGCAGGAGCAACCGGTGCATCCAGAACCTCATCTCGATATGTCACAGCATTAACATTTCCACGGAAGACGTGAAGAGGCAAGCGATGGTGAAAACTGAATCATCCCCAAATGTGAATACTGCCACCTCGAAATCGGTTGACACAGCAATCTGCAAAGCGCTCTTCACACCGTCGCTAAACCCGCATACGTCCATCTGCAAAGGATATGTTGAATCTGTTCTCGTCTGTGAATAGGACAGCATTCAACTGCAGTCTAGTCCATCTGATATGTTGCTCTGCCCATTGCAGGCGCTGCTGACGATGTCTGTGAGTCAAGTTTGGCCCAACATAAGGTCGTCTTGCAGTAAGGCCTGTATCTCTGAGTCGTCGTATGACTGTCATTCGAGAGACTTGCCCATGTCTACCCACTATTGCTCTTGCTGTTTGACTTGCCGGGAGAGTCAATTCCTTAGGTGACTCAGCACAATATGACGATCTTGCGCAGGGGTAGTAACTCGTGGTTGGCCATCCGAAGTCTATCCCGGGCACTGCCAGTGGTTCCGTAACGTTCATTGAGACGTACAATAGTGCTGTGGTGGCAATTCATCCTTCTGGCAATGGCCCGCGAGCTCATTCCGGTCTCCAACATACTAATGGCTCGTTGGCGGTCGTTTTCAGATAGTCGTGGCATTTCAAGCACATGTACTGGGTGTTTTGTCTCAACGGCCTTTTTATACCGAGTATACTGCCACAACGCGTACACATTTTCAGGGTCATAGCTGTACTGGAATCGTGTTGCACGTGTAACTTTCATCGTTTTCATGTAGTCTGTACACACACCCATGGGTTGAATCTTGCACTTTCCATTCCAGCAGCCATTCGCTCTCTACCGCATGGCAAACACGGGGAAAATCCATTCCCACACTTTTTTTTTTGCCAGCTTCTCGGCATCAGTATATATAATAGTGGTGCGTTTTTAATGTGCTTCAGTATATATATATATATATATATATATATATATATATATATATATATATATATATATATATATAATATATATATATATATATATATATATATATATATATATATATATATATATATATATATATATATATATATATATATATATATATATATATATATATATATACGAGGGACGGTAAAAAAGTAATGCCTCGTAATTTTTCATTTCATTCTATAGGCAAGAAAACAGATAAAATTCACATTGAAATGTAGCCCCAAGTCTGAACTTCAAAAATTTATTTCTCTATGTAGTCTCCGTTATTTGTTACAGTTTTTGTCCATCTTCTCACAAGGGCATGTATCCCCGCACGGTAAAAATGTGTGTCCTTTTTCCTAAACCACTGGCGTACGGCGCGTTTAAGGGTCTCGGTGTCCTCAAAGTGATGTCCGCGAGATCTTTTAATGGGTAAAGTCGCCGAAGACAACCTCTAAGCTTCTTCAAAGTTTCAATGTAACGGTCTGCATTCACCGTGTTTCCCTGTTCCAAGAAGTCGAGAAGAATCACACCCTTCTCATCCCAAAACACCAAGGCCATAACTTTCCCTACAGATGGTGAACTTTTGAACTTCTTTCTTGTCGGTGATGTTGTGTGATGCCATTCCATTGACTGCCTCTTGGATTCTAGTTAAAAAAAAATGAACCCAAGTCTCATCACCTGTCACAATATTCGATAAAAACTCTTCTCCTTCAGTTTCGTAACGGTGCAGGAAGTTGATGGCTATGGTTTTCCTTGTTTCTTTATGTCTGTCTGTCAACATTCTGGGTACCCACCGTTCACAAACTTTTGAATAACCCAGGTCTTTCATGATGTTCTGGACACTGCCTTTACTAATGGACAACATGGAAGAAAGATCATCCAGTGTTACCCGACGGTCACCACGAATGATGTCATCAACTCGATGAATGTTGTGTGGAGTCACTGCGGTAAACGGGCGGCCAGTCCGCTTTGCGTCAGCCATTGAGGATTGACCTACTTCAGCTTCGTCACAACGATGTACTCAACGTCGGACAGTGCTAACATCCACTGTTAAATCTCCATAAACATTCTTCAAACGTTCGTGGATGCGAATTGGGGCCTCGCCTTCAGCATTGAGTAATTCTATGACATAACGTTGTTTTAACCGAACGTCTTTGGCAGCCATTTTTAAACTGTTACAGTGGTGCCACCTGTTACTGAAACAGGTTGGTAATGCTATACAGTGCAGAAGAGTGTTTGAGGAATCCAGCTAAATTTACAAATTGCACACCGATGCAGTATTTACATACATAAAAAATAGGAGGCATTACTTTTTGACCTTCCTTCGTATATATATCTGGATTAGACCTTTACACATTTATACGTTTACTTACTTTTACTTTTCGGGCCACTATTGCCGTGACACGTTGAGGAAAGCTGAAGGTGGCATTCGTGAGCCAAGTGTGTCGTATTGCCTACTGTGAGCCCGTGTTATTGTAGGATGTCTGTGATGTTGTCTAAGGATGTCTATGATATTGTCTAAGCATGACTGTGATATCTATCCATCTGTCTCTTCGTCTTCCCGCTTGCCTTAAAACCATATCTCTTACTATTGTAGGCGATTGGTGGTAATTCATCGGGCTACGTTTTCATTCTTTATGACAATATGTTTTGTTTTCCCTGTCAAGTCTTCCATTTTATGCAAACATGCTTATTGAAATTTTTGCTCTAGTTAGATACTGCTTGAGCATATTGTGCAGTTCCTTAGGTCTGACAATTTCCAAGACTTGTTCCATGATTACAGGTAAACTGCGTGTCTGTAAAAAATCTAATAACTGGCTTGTGTTTTTCTGGAACATTCATTTAAATTCATGTAGCACACGTTTCATTATTTTAACGTTTCAATGTTAACAATTAACATCAATTAATTAGAAAACCTCGGGGACTATCTATATTTATTTTTGGCCATGCACAAGTTAGGCATATCGTCGTTATCATCATCATCATCATCATCATCATCATCAATGTCCTTATTACGGAACGTTGAGCCACCACTATAGATGGTACCCTTGCAGAAAAGTCTTCTCTTGGTATATGTAGCGGTGGTTTATGAGGCAATTTGTTGAAGACGATGATGTTATCAGATTCATACACAATCGTCAGATACCACCAGGGAACTACACCGGGTAATGTAGGCACACATTGTTCTCTATTCTATGCAGGGTTTCTTCTTCGTTCGTCCTAAAAAGGGACGTCGGTTACGTTGTGTCACCGTTTACAGCGAAGCTGCGATATTTGCGCCTTTCGGCCCAACACATCTGTTTTCAGTATGGCATTTTTGGGACCGGGTTAACCTTCCCTCTTTGATCCCTACTCACTCAGCCAGACTGCAGTGATGCAGCCTGTTTCCAGGACCACCACTTGGAGGTGGAGTAGGGTCTTGGTCAGCTCTGGTTCGCTGACCCTGACGCAAGCAGTCTAGCTATGGGTCGCTTACTGCATTCCTCACTTTTGATGCTTCTTTGGTCCCCTATGCAGGATTTTATATTTCTTATTTCTCTTTTGTTGGTTCTTCAGCAGATGTTTTCTTGATAATACGGTTAACTTTTTATCGACATCGCTATACAGCCTTCTTTATAATCGATATTGACGCTGTCAAGTGTATCATCGTACAGCATGTATACTGTTGTTGTTATCAATATCGTCATAATTTTTTAAAATGCCGTTGTTCTCTTTTACATATTTACAATGTTTGGACCAAGTCAGAGACAGAACAAGTAACAAGATGAATGCATCAGAGTAAGTCCACATGATATGCTGTGTGCGTGAAACATAAAATTGTAATCTGTAATCTGCAATCTATGGAGACTATCTACCTTTGATCGTCCATTCTTGTAGCCGTGTGTGTATAGTCAAATAGCTACTTATAATGTAATAATTCGAAACTAAATCAGCAAAATATGAGGAGCACACAAAACGACAAGCAGAAAAATACAGACTTCCACAAATGGGCACGCCTGGACCAGAAGGATTGAAAGAGCATGATAAGATGACCTATGTGGAATTGATAGAAAGAACGAGATAAATCCTGTGAAATAAGATATGAGGAGAAGACGCTTGCGTCGGATAGGACACACGTTAAAAAAACATTCAAGCCAGTCCATAGCTTTACATGGTTGTCCTTGTCAAGAACCACATGTAAGAGAAATATAGGGATATTTTTAAAAAAGAACGTACACACACGGAGAAAGAATTTTGACATAGACTTGTAGCGGATAAAGAGGGCGTGGGACAACCATTGAATGGATGGCACAGAACATGAAGGTTTGGCGTGAATGTGTTGACGACCTTTGCTCCATCGGAAACTTAAGAGTAATGAATTGATATCAGCCAAGATGAGCAAACATATCCCACTTAATAAATATATTTAACAATTGAAGTTCACTTGCCACCTGTTTCAGTAATCGAGTGTTCGTGATACAGCGTCCGTCACGGGGATTACACATTAATATAATTAAACTAGCAATAACCCGTCAAAATTGACAGGTTTTTAATTAAAGTGTGTTGCAGAGGCGTCCCTGAAGTACTTGGCGGTCCTACCTTCGACACCTCCTGCCCCTATAAAGAAACACACGCGCAAGTACATTTTAACAGTAAATACTATCTTAATAGTGTCCGATAGCACCCCTACCCTGGCTGTCACCCGGTTAGTACCGCCCCCATCGCACCCCCTTAGTACGTCTCTGGTGTGTTGTTTATGTGACATGTCGAAGCACCAGCAAGTTATTATTACGGACCATTATGATCCATAATAATACGTCTGCAATACTTTAAATTAAAATTTTGTCTTGAAGAAACAATCAAAAAATTACATTTTAAGGTTATTTTTTAAGAAAAAATGATGAGTTAAATCCGTTTCCCGAATGAAACTGGACAGAAGAGTATCTTGATTGTTGTGACGTGTAATGGAAAAGAGCCTACAGTAATCTGACATCTTATTGTAACCTTATAGCGGCTCTCTGATTTGTTAGCTAAAACACGCATTATACGAACTGTCTTTAATTCTGTAATCTCACCTTTTGTCCCCGCCCTTTTTTCTTTAAACACGGGCTAACGCAGTGTTTACAATCTTCGTGACCTGTCAATCATAATAGGAAACAAATCACGCTTTGGTTTTACTCCTTTCCACTCACGCGACCTCATCTGTCAATCATATAATACTTGACAGACAGACAGCACGTGAGAAAAGTCTAGAAATCCCTAGATTCTTTTGATCTTGGAACACGGGCATTCTACAGAGAAAACCCCTAGTGGAACGAAAGTCTTTGATATCGGTCTCCACTCCAGGCGAGAACCGCTGGAAAGACCGAAACGTAAGCCTTTTAACTTTCATCTTTAGCTTCTGAATTTGTGTCCCACACTGGAGTGCGAATTAACGCTATTAGAGATGAAAAGCCATTTACTGATATTGTCAGGAACCACTTATCACGAAGAACACTCCACGGATTACACCGCTGCTGTGTGGGTTTATAATATCAACTATAGACTCGCCCTCCTAAGGGTATAACCACACAACAATGGCAGACAAAAGTAATAAACATCTTCAACAGGTACTCCCCTTTAATAAATATATACACACAATAAGGCCTTACACGGCCATCAAACGCATCAAATACAATAATGAGAAAACCACTGTAAACCTGTCTCAGCAGCTGAAACTATCACATCCACACACGAAGGTACAAACTATATCACAAATGGCTGCTATGAATATCGCTCAACCGAGCAGCAAAAGCTATGACAATGACACACTCAAAATCATTGACATACTATCAAACTACGGCCTGTAAACAATACGATCTAGACACTTCACTGCTCTAGACTTAACAATGTAATTATCACCACGATCCGATAACATTGCAGGCACTCAGTCTACAATATTCCAATATAGAACACACAGAGATCTCGCTGGCATAAGGGAAAGCAAACATGTCCTTTCCGGACAGATGCTAAATTCTCACTGATCAATTTTGCGCCTTTTCCTCCCGACTTCCGGTAGTCACATGACCTGCCGGTTCGGCTAACCTTGGCCTTCCCTACTTGCCTTTCAACGATCACTAGACATAAAATGCACGGCGAAATAACGCTGTGACACCCCCCCCCCCCCCCCCCCCTCCTTAAGAAAAAAAAACAAGTTTTCTTCCATCCGGATGATGCTTCGCCCGACCCCCATAGGAGTCTGGACGACCATATGCCACTAACAGCATATCCTCATATGAAAAGGGCGTGCCATTGTTATCCCCTACTACTGTCGTTACTGCATTCTCCAACCAATCAAAAAACAACCACATGAGTACGAAGTAAGTTACCAAAGGTTCAGGCAGCCGTGAAAAATGACAACAACAGCCCTCCCCTGGTCAACCATAACCCAGTGCCCTGTATTCTAATAGCACCTCCTACATAAGCAACCATTAACGTTGATATCGAAATAGCACAAACAATGTACTTTCGTACAGGATTTAATTATATACTAAATTGCCTTTATGGCGCCATAATACATGAAATTCATAAGCATAACATTTAGCAGCAAACATGATCTTTAATGTACACAAAAACACCTCTACAGTGGTTGCAATTACTTGCTACCCACTATCACATGTAAACACTTCACCACAGAACGCTCCTGTCCTTACCACAACATCATAATCTGGACAGAGCATCTGCTACTACATTATGTACTCATTTAATTAGTAAAACATTACTGGTGGAGTGGATCAGACTCTACAGTTCGGTTCGCGTTAACAGAAACATCCTAACTGAACGCGAAACCAGATACCTTTCCCTTGCTATTGCTGGACTATCAGCAGGTGGTTATGAAGCAGTAAATTAATATTAGACAAACATAAAGGTATGTTTTCAGGCACTCGTAAGAAATAAAGAAGTAGAACACTTGAACAACAGAAAAACAACAGACGTGAGTGGCTTACCCAGGGTTCGAACCCCGTACCTTCCGTACGACAACTCCGCCTAGCTATCAAGCGAATCACACTGACCCCACTGCCAGCTAGGCATCCCCAAAAAAGGATGCTTTACTGACTATTTATCAGTATGAAACACAAGATAACACCGGAAGTATACAGTGGGCAACTCAGCCCCTTAATGACGCAATCACTTCTGTTGTTCCCCTATTAACAGTATGTGTCAGTCCAAACAAGACAAAGACCTTGATACTGGGTCCAGTAAATAGTAGAAGACTTAAGGACAGTAGTATAGAACAGAGGGTAGGTTTCTGGTATTGTATAAACATAAATAACACATAAGGAAGGGAAACCCGAGGCCTGTAAACAGTAAATTAATATTAGACAAACATAAAGGTATGTTTTCAGGCACTCGTAAGAAATAAAGAAGTAGAACACTTGGACAACAGAAAAAACAACAGACGTGAGTGGCTTACCCAGGGTTCGAACCCCGTACCTTCCGTACGACAACTCCGCCTAGCTATCAAGCGAATCACACTGACCCCACGGCCAGCTAGGCATCCCCAAAAAAAGGATGCTTTACTGACTATTTATCAGTATGAAACACAAGATAACACCGGAAGTATACAGTGGGCAACTCAGCCCCTTAATGACGCAATCACTTCTGTTGTTCCCCTATTAACAGTATGTGTCAGTCCAAACAAGACAAAGACGTTGATACTGGGTCCAGTAAATAGTAGAAGACTTAAGGACAGTAGTATAGAACAGAGGGTAGGTTTCTGGTATTGTATAGACATAAATAACACATAAGGAAGGGAAACCCGAGGCCTGTAAACAGTAAATTAATATTAGACAAACATAAAGGTATGTTTTCAGGCACTCGTAAGAAATAAAGAAGTAGAACACTTGGACAACAGAAAAACAACAGACGTGAGTGGCTTACCCAGGGTTCGAACCCCGTACCTTCCGTACGACAACTCCGCCTAGCTATCAAGCGAATCACACTGACCCCACGGCCAGCTAGGCATCCCCAAAAAAGGATGCTTTACTGACTATTTATCAGTATGAAACACAAGATAACACCGGAAGTATACAGTGGGCAACTCAGCCACTTAATGACGCAATCACTTCTGTTGTTCCCCTATTAACAGTATGTGTCAGTCCAAACAAGACAAAGACCTTGATACTGGGTCCAGTAAATAGTAGAAGACTTAAGGACAGTAGTATAGAACAGAGGGTAGGTTTCTGGTATTGTATAAACATAAATAACACATAAGGAAGGGAAACCCGAGGCCTGTAAACAGTAAATTAATATTAGACAAACATAAAGGTATGTTTTCAGGCACTCGTAAGAAAATAAAGAAGTAGAACACTTGGACAACAGAAAAACAACAGACGTGAGTGGCTTACCCAGGGTTCGAACCCCGTACCTTCCGTACGACAACTCCGCCTAGCTATCAAGCGAATCACACTGACCCCACGGCCAGCTAGGCATCCCCAAAAAAGGATGCTTTACTGACTATTTATCAGTATGAAACACAAGATAACATCTGAAAACATACCTTTATGTTTGTCTAATATTAATTTACTGTTTACAGGCCTCGGGTTTCCCTTCCTTATGTGTTATTTATGTTTATACAATACCAGAAACCTACCCTCTGTTCTATACTACTGTCCTTAAGTCTTCTACTATTTACTGGACACAGTATCAAGGTCTTTGTCTTGTTTGGACTGACACATACTGTTAATAGGGGAACAACAGAAGTGATTGCGTCATTAAGGGGCTGAGTTGCCCACTGTATACTTCCGGTGTTATCTTGTGTTTCATACTGATAAATAGTCAGTAAAGCATCCTTTTTTTTGGGGATGCCTAGCTGGCCGTGGGGTCAGTGTGATTCGCTTGATAGCTAGGCGGAGTTGTCGTACGGAAGGTACGGGGTTCGAACCCTGGGTAAGCCACTCACGTCTGTTGTTTTTTCTGTTGTCCAAGTGTTCTACTTCTTTATTTCTTACGAGTGCCTGAAAACATACCTTTATGTTTGTCTAATATTAATTTACTGTTTACAGGCCTCGGGTTTCCCTTCCTTATGTGTTATTTATGGTTATGAAGCAACGGCATGTGCTTCCACTTGACTGCATCACGCGCACCCCACCTATTCGCGAAAGTAACTCGAGCAACCTTGATATTGTCTCGCAACGACAATACCTCAACAAACCTAACCGGCGCGACCTCATTAAAAGCACGTCTGAGTGTGCGCCAACTAGCACTCGGGGGATATTGCGGACCCATACCTTGCGGTCACTAGCTATCAGGCCCTCAGATATGCCTCTACGGTACCTATTCTTGTCCCTCGGCATCGGACTGTGAGTATTAGTGGGCGCCTTCCGCGAACCCCGTCTAAGATGTATTTTATTCTCAGGTGGTGATACCTCAGGTGGTGATCCGCCCCTTCAACTGTGGTTGAAAGTTAGACAATAATTGTATTGTCTCCCCATATATGTACTCTCCCGAAAATAGATAAAGTGCGCAAATGAAGGTGTGCATGAACAGTTTGATTATGGAAAGAAGCCAACAACACGATTGATAAACAGTACGTGAACTGGAGTTTCGTCAAACTTCAAACGTTGTTCTCAGAGGCAGTAAGTCGATTTCGGCTTTTCAGAGGCAGTAAGTCGACCAGGGCAAGGTTTAAAAAGATGCACGAACAATTACGAGTCATGTTGTCATAAAAGAAATATTAGTTATTTAGTCAATTTCCGGTCCATTAGATCATTATCACTGTTCCACATGTCATTTAGGTAATGTTACTCCATGTCTTAATATTTAATTCTCTTTAAGACATGCATATAATTTTCACTACAAATATCTAATGACGGTCGCTGGCAATGAAATGACCACAGTAGTGATAGTAAGAGAAACAACACACTATAATTAATAACCTGTCAATTTTGACGAGTTACTGCTAGTATTACTATAAATGAATGCGTGCCTTGGAATGAGCTTATATGTGTATGTCTTGGGGCACCAAGTCATGTGTGTATGTCTGGGGGTGCGAGGTTATGTGTGTGTATCTGGGGGTGCCATGTTCTGTGTGTTTGATCTGAGAATATGGGACTGTGATAGATCGAGAGTAGAAAGGCTGCACAGATCATAACAAACCTCCTTAATAGCGAACCTTCTTCCGTTTTGGATTATCCCCATTTCCCTTTTTTCCTGCCCATGGACTATAGAACCACCCCTTCAGCTGACCCCCTTACAGAAATCCTGCACTAAATCATTGACGTGATTTAGTAGCAGTGGTTTCTGTAACAATTACTTTTATCTGATGAGGTTGCCAGCCTCAATATACAACCTCATATTAGTCACCTTGTAAGACGTGCCAGAGGGAACAACAGTCCTGTGTAGCCTTGACCTCATGGGAGACACTCAGGAACTAAACTATGATCTTGCTAAAGATCGACCAGCTCAGCAGTCCCGGTTAATCAACACTATGCTCTGTCTAGGACGGCTGAGTGGAATTATCTGAAATAGCTGACTTTGAATAACCTGTTCTCGTTATGTTTGGCTACGGTCCTACAGGATGGCTCCATGTTCAACCCTCCCTCTTCATGTTCTAAGACTAGCTATTCTTGTGCTGCACCTTCTGGGCCCCGGTAATGTATAGGTATGCACGGATACTGTACTTGAATTCACACTCGCTAACTAGATTTATAGTTTTCCTTCATTATTCATTCTAAATTACCCACAGATACACGTGACAGGCCGTCGAATATCATATGACAGTTTAACTGATTATCTCAGTGTATTTATATTGTTAATGATAATTTAGATATTATTATTATTATTTTTTTTTAAAGAGTAACAGTTGGTGGATTTCAGCTAAGTCATCTCTTGGTGGCTTTCATAATTATAGCAACATTTGTCTTCATCTTGTACTGGCTGTGGACGTGGCCGTGTGGGTAGGTAGACCTTCCTTTTCATCTTTACAACATCATCATTAACAAGTTGCTGCTGTTAAAGGTTCCATCATCATCATTATTACCCTCACTCCCCCTAGTGAGCTCAGGTCTTCAACATATCCACATTGTCTTTATGGCGCCATAATCCCGACTTTATAACATATCCATACCAAGTTTTCATGTCCTGTGCCATCCGTTCAAGGTCTTACTATGTCTTCTGTATCCCTTTTATGTCTGTCTCCGGCACCCCCTTTTTCTCATGTGGTTTTCTATCTCCCTTTATCTCTATTACGACGGATATTCCAGAAAAAAAACTGCCTTGTAATGCTATCGTTTGGTTTCTTCACTTTGTGTCATATCCATTTGCAACATATTTTCTCATCTGTTGTTCCACTGGCATTTGTCCGGGTCTTGCCATAAGGTCCTCATTGATGACCTTGTTGTGCCATTTCCATCCATATATTCTACGCAAGTACCTGTTTATGAAAATCGTTAACTTTTTAGTTGTCGTTTGTTGTTCCTCTCAATGATGCAGATCTACACAATGGGACAGCCTTAACTTTGAGTTGATGATTCTCCTGTTTGTGTTGGACTTGATTT
Source organism: Oreohelix idahoensis (assembly GCA_024509875.1). Taxonomy (NCBI): domain Eukaryota; kingdom Metazoa; phylum Mollusca; class Gastropoda; order Stylommatophora; family Oreohelicidae; genus Oreohelix; species Oreohelix idahoensis. Next base: position 853,280 of record JAMPIV010001214.1, on the reverse strand, counting down.
CTTCCGATTTCCACGTATTTTCCAATGGAATGAATAGTGCTATCATTTGCATTTACAGTACTTCCCGCCTTGTAAAATATTCTCTAAGTTACTCACAACTTTATATGTTATACCATGTTTTTATTTTATTTTTTCAAAAACGAATTCAAGTTTAATGTTATACACAAAATCTCATTAAATTATGAATGCATCTTTTACCTCGATGCGTCTTATATGGCAGAGAATACAATAATTAATTAATTAATTAATGTCATAGTTTGAGTATGATGTGAGGAGTGAGACATTGTGAATATGTCTTAAATTAGTAATAATTAGCAACGTGAATGCCCCCTATATTGTGTCATGCGAGTGCAATTTTTTCCCGTTTCTTTTTACAGTTCCTTCCTTCTTGACCTTGAGTCGTCCCTCGACCATCCACCACATCTAGTTCTTGTTCTTGTCATGCTTCTATTTTATCAGTTAATGACGTCACTGGAAGATGCATCTCAGAGATAAAAAAACAGCCCTCAATAAAATGAAAATTATTTTATACAACAAATCTCTGTGAAAAGGAAGTAAGAAAGAGTGCTATTCGGTGACATAGGGACCCATGCTGACACATGGAAGTAAGTCAACGACAATAAGTAGACAGGCAGTACAATATCTGTATGTCACAGAGATGTGGTTTTACAGACAAATGTTAGAATACCGTGGACAACCAAAAAGATAAAGATGATGTCCTCATCACGTGAAACAAAGTGTCCCAGAAATCACTGCAGCAAGAGCCTGTGAATGCTTGGTGCATGATTCTTGCAGGTGAACCTGCTGTAGCCGTGGCTTCGGGCACCATAAACCTCGCAAAGGAAAACGATTACAATGGTGATTATGATGATGATGGGGATGATGATGATGGTGATGATGATGATGATAATGGCGATGATGATGGTGATGATGATAATGAATTTGATCAGTTTTTTATGCAAGAAAATCTGACTTTTGCCTGTGAAGTTATCGCCATAGTATCGCTTGGTTATGTGCCTTAAGACATTTTCCAAAGTTGAACTATGCAATTTTTATGACGAGTGCGGTCAGAATTCTAACGTTTAAACTTAACAGAAAAAAGTCAACGTTAAATGATTGCGGTGATGGAGTTCAAGCGACCAGACGTAACAACTTACTGCCAACCTTGACACCCCTTTATGCCCTGGAGATAGAACCTGGCATTGTGGTTCTTCAGAGCGAGGATGGAGAGTTCTTTAGGTAAGGGCAAGGCTGTTTTTAAATAAACCATAAGAGTTTGTCCGTGTGTTACAGGGACACGAAAAGAAAGCAAAGAATAGTAACAGTGAAACCTACCGAGCATTGCATAAAAGGCGACCAAGGAGGGTTGGGCATGGGGCAGCCTACCCTACCTTGTAGAAATATACCTGTCACAAAAAGTAGGGGATATTGAATTTAAAAGTTATCCAAAGACAATATATTTCAAATTAGTTCATTTATTCCTTCGTACAAGTAAACTTGAGCATCATAACAAGACATTTGCGGTATAAGAAGTGTTATGGCTTTACTCACATGATTTTAGTCGCACTGGCAACCAAGGCGGGGTAGGTACTTCATTTTCACAAAAATATTCCAATATTTCTAAAAACGTGTAGGGACCCCGTTTGCCGCTAAACATGCATTGCAACGACGTCTCATACTGCAAATAAGCCTTCTGATGTTGTCTTGAGGAATTCTCTGTCACTCCTGCTGAAGGGCCTGGGCTAACTGCTGAAGAGTCTATGGAGCGGCTGGACGTTGTTGGACGCGTCTATTCAGGAGGTCCCACAAATGCTCAATAGGAGACAGGTTGGGGGACATCGGCGGCCACGGTAACGTTCGGATATGCTGCATCTGAAGGTGATCTTGGACGACGCGAGCACGGCGAGGACGTGCATTGTCATCCTGGAAGATGAAATCTGGTCCGTGCCGTTGAGCAAATGGCACAACAATAGACTCGATGATGTTGTCACGGTAGTAGAGCCCTGTGATATTGACCTGGCATATGTGAAGGTCGGTCCTGTCATTCATACAGATGCCTGCCCACACCATTACACTGCCACCTCCATAACGGTTGTGTGCAACAGTTGCAGGAGGCTGGTAACGCTCACCTCGCCGTCGCCAGACACGTATTCGACGATCATGAAAATTCAAAACGAAACGGGACTCATCAGAAAACATCACTGATGCCCACTGTTGATTGGTCCCCCGATGATGACGTTGGCACCAATCCATTCTTGCTCGCCTGTGTTGTGGTGACATGGGCAAAGCTACAAACGGTCTGCGTGAGGCCAGTTGCACTTGGTGCAAACGGTTTCGTACTGTCTGAGTTGAGACCCGGATCCCAGTGGTCTGTTGAAGGTGTTGCTGAAGTCTAGTAGCATTTAGAGTCCGAGTTCTGAGGGTCTGAGTAACACGAAGTTGATCTTGGCGGCGTGTAGTGATTCTTGGGCGGCCAGTCCGAGGCAGATCAGCCACTGTGCGGAAATTTTGATACTTGCTCCACAGTCTGCTGACAACTGACTGTGAAACATTGAGGTTCTGAGCAGCATCCACTTGGTGACTTCCGGTTTGCAACATGCCTATGCCTATCCATCTCTGCTGTTCTGTCAAACGTTCCATGACGAAGAAAAGAAATTTTATCTGTTGCAGAGTCTTTTTATACCTGTCCATGGTGAGTAGTGTTCATCAAACCCGAGATACACGCACTTTTGTGAAAAAGAATAATGTGTGAACTTTACGGATGGGCCCCACCTCTGTTCTTGGGATTGGCTTACTCATCACGAGTCACCAGGTCAACATGATATTGCACGTGAGAGTGGAGAAGAGCGTGCTCGATATGTCCGTACAACCATTAAAATACGAAATCCACTCTTTTGTAAAATAATACATACCATCTTAAAATATCCCCTACTTTTTGTGACCAGTATATTAAGCCAAAAATTAAAAAAATCACAAAACATTGACAGTTCAGCCAAAAAAAGCAAGATGTTACAGACGTGGGTACTTGCTCAGAAAGAAAGATTAAAATGGTATGACAATATCATCAAGGTGGACTGATGGCAAGAGCCAGACAAGTACCGGCGGAAAAGAAGAGAAGATGCTGCAGGTAGATACGACTTACATTTGGGAAAACCTGTGTAGATGACATTACAAGGCAGTCCTTTATCTTGAAACCCCAGGCTAAGAAAGGTAGAGGATGACACGAAAACACACCAGGAAGAGACAGGAAGACAAAAATAAAAGGGATTAAGACAGGAACAGACTGAACGGTCTGGCACTCTGGCAATGACAAAGGCCCCACAACAGTACGGAATAGAACCAGTCTTCTATGTTGAATGCGTGGTTAGGGGTCAATGACCCTTATACTCCCAGGCACAGATCACTGTCTTTCCGCCCAAGGGTAAAGAAGACATGGAAAGAATTTGATGGGATGGTTTAGGGCAGGAAGATTTGGCATGAATCTGTTGAAAGCGTATGTTCCGTAGGAGACGAAGGGTAATGGTGATCACGATAGAGTTAATTCATAGCTTGACAAAAAAATATGTCAATATACACAAATAATAAGTTCAATGCTTGGTGAAACTTAAAATCTAAGTTACGCCCTTTAAAACGTCTGTGCTGAAAGATCCGGTATTGTAAATTACTTCAGTTGTAAATATTGTCAACCCAAACATTGATTTCAAGTGTTGTGTATGAAAAGTTTTGCATTCGCGTGGCTTTAAAGTTAGGGCTGGATTTTCATATATAAGACGTTATCGTAGAACAGTTTCTTTATTTGTAATTCTTTTTACCACAGGATTCTCCGAGAATATGACATCGCTGACAAAACTGGAAACGGCAGCACGTCCCCAGAACTCCCTAGCTCTGAGCCAGGGAACAGATACCTTCCATCATACACTCGAGCACATTACCAGACTAGACCATCTGCACCGTTATATCCCAATTTGGATAATGACAGCAGAAGTGACCCATTTGCAGCGGGGGCGCGCTGGAAGCCTATTAATACGCTAAACTCATATTCGGATTAAGAAATAAATTTCCAGAATTTGATAAATAGAAGTGAAATTTCTTTATCAGTCTTCGAAATCTGTGAACCGTTTGTGTGATTAACTCTATTCCTTATGTTAGCATAAGTCTGTTGACCAGACTACCTTCTTAACTTGTTGCTGTCTATCCATCTTTTCATCCCATGTGTAGACCCCATATCCTCATGCTGACGATACATCTTCCTTATACTGACTGTACATCTTCCTTATACTGACTGTACATCTTCCTTATACTGACTGTACATCTTCCTTATACTGACTGTACATCTTCCTCATGCTGACTGTAATCTTCTTCACGTCTGTAATCTTCTTCACGTCTGTAATCTTCTTCACGTCTGTAATCTTCTTCACGTATGTAATCTTTTTCATGAAGTCTATACATCTTTCTCATGATGTCTGTACATCTTCTTGACCTCTGTACATCTCCTTCATGACATTTGTACAACTTCTTTATGACCTCTGTACATCTCCTTCATGGCGTATGCACATCTTTTGATTATATTTGTACATACTTTTATCATGTCTGTATATTTTAAACAGTTTTAAATGCTTAAAATAAAAACAAAACAAAACACAAATGGCTGTAGAAACAAACCCTAGTCATCGCGACAAACGTTAGGTTGTGCATGTGGTTAGCAACCTCATAATGTCAAAGAATCTTCTACGGAAACAACCGCTGTAAGAGCACATAAGTGCTTCATGCTAGGGACAAGCTGCAGTTGTGGCCCCTTTCTCCAGGGGGGAGCAAAAAAGGAAGAAATGATTACTTACTTACTTAGTCGTTCCCCTTCTACCGTGAGGTGTAGAGGTTATGATGATGATAATAATTATGAGTGCCACACACGGTCATTATTTTTGTTTTCCTGTTGGGCACAAATAATAACTGAAGACGTTACAGACTGTCCTAAATGGTGGCTTGTTATGGAATTCCCTGTTTAAGAGAAATAAAGAGAGTCTTTAAAAAAAACATCAAGCTTAGCGTTTATTTGTTAAGTGTCAGAGCACTGCAGGAAGTTGACAAGTAATAGATAAATTAAACCCAAGAGAGAAATAAAAGATAATTACTTAAACACCTACCTTAGCTCGACAGCCTTGGCGTAGCTGCCGAATCCATTTTAGGGCTTTAGGCTAGCCGATACGAACGAACGAACTTTATTTTCAAAGGTTTAAGAATTGGGCGCGCAGGCCTGTCTAACATTCTGCCCATCCTTTCTCTCGTCTCCCATACTGAATTCATTTATCCTACATATGCATTTTAAATATTATTTTTAATAATAAATAAACAAAATAAATGCAATAAAACAAAGTAAAATCCCAACATTGTAAAAGTATAACAGTTACACACATTGACAGGACTTTATCATAATCAATAATGAACAGGGCAGAATAAGATAATGTTCGTCCTTGTCAGGACTTAGTATCTATCTACGCTGATCGGGTTAGCAGTGAACGGAGTTGACTTATTTTTGGATGGTAAATGCGCTCTAGTATAACCAAATAGGTTGAAAGTAACGCGCCTCGCCACAAGAAGGCAAAAACACGAACCAAACCAAAACCAACAAATTAAACAGTAACAGAATAGTTGAGCTGTAATCCATCTATTACTTACTACTGTCTAAGGAAACGTACTGTATTGAACAATGACAAAATCCCGTCAGCTTTTCTGCAAGATTAGAAAAAAGGTGCATTGCACCTTGAACACTAAGTTGAACAGCTAATGTGCAGGACTTGCAATCTTTTCTTGGTGTATGATAAGTTTGACTACAAAGATCAAATGAAGTTGAAATAGAAAGGAAAAGAACGGAATTACCACATAATAATTACTGCCGTTTTCTCTACATGCAGTAGAAAGTACACAACATAATTAGCCCCCGTCATTTAGGCGGGTTACTTATTCGTGTGGATAGATTTATGTTTCAGCTTCTTCCCAGTACGACAACAACAACAGAAACGAACGGTGTTTCTCTCTTCTAGAATGTTTAAACCATCAGCCACTTCACAGCCCCTGCAATACGTAATATCATACATATACCTTGGCAGCAATATAGACAGAGCTGGGGGAAGATTGTGGGGGAGAGGGGAAGGGGAGACAGCGTGATATCAAATTGAGGATATAAATGGCAAAAAAGACAAGCGGACCTTTCATTGCGCTGGAACTATATGAAAAGCACATCAAATGAAGTCCAAAACAAAACCTTCAAGTTAAATATCAAGGCAGTGCAACTGTACTTACTTACTTAGTCGTTCCCCTTCTACCGTGAGGTGTAGAGGTTTGGAAGAGAGAGCGCCAGACTAACCTATCGGCTGTCTTCCTCCTGGCCTGGTTCCATTCTAGTCCTCGGTCCTTCATAGATTGTCTAATGTTGTCCTTCCAGCGGACTATGGGTCGTCCTGGGGGTCTGGATCCCTGGCTCTTTGTTTCCCATGCTTGTCGTGGTAGCCGATCTTCTCCCTTTCTGCAGACATGGCCAAACCATCTTAGTTGGGACTGTTCTACTTTGGTCTGCAAGGGGTGTGAGTTTAGGCCTTGACGTATCGTCTGGTTGCGGGCCATGTCTCTCCTTGTTACTTCAACCACCTTCCTCAGATACCTCTTTTCCGAGGTTTGGATATGGCTTTTGTGGGTTGTTGTCATTGCCCATAACTTGCATCCATATGTCAAGACTGGGACATAGGTGGAGCGGTATACAGCCATCTTCGTTTTCTTACCAACCTCTCTCTTGCTGTGGAATCCTCGATTTATGGCCTCAAAAAGTCTCACAGCTGCTGCTTTTCGGGTGGCCAACTCTTCTTTGATGCCTCCCTTTCGGTCTATAACAGCTCCAATGTATTTAAAGTGGTCGACCTGCTCCAGGACCTGTTCTCGCAGCTTAATCTTATGTCTTCTTCCTTCTCATGATATCACCATGGATTTTGTTTTAGAGCTGGTTGTGACCATCCCTCTCTTCTCCAGCTCTTCCTTCCAGACTTGCAGTTTGGATTGGAGATGTGCCTCTGATTTAGCAATCAGGGCAAAATCATCAGCAAATGCCAGCTCTGAAATACATACCTGTCTCATCTTCCAGTATCCCACTAATACTTTCTTGTTCTCTCCTTACATGCCTTGATAACATCGTCCATGAGGAGTATGAAAAGATAAGGTGACAGGATATCACCTTGTCTTACACCAGTAGTGGTCCTGAACTCTTCTGACTTATGGTTTGCTGTCCTCGCATAATTTCTGCAAGACTTGTAGAAGCTCTGTATAGCATGAATCAGAGGTGCTGGAATGTTCTTCCTTGCCAAACAGTCCCAAAGATTGCTCCAGGTGACCCTGTCAAACGCCTTTTCCAGATCTATGAAACAAAGGTGGATCTCACTCTTATACTCAAAACCCTTTTCACTCAGCTGTCTGAGTGTGTAGTCCAGCTGTCTGAGTGTGTAGTCCAGCTGTCTGAGTGTGTAGTCCAGCTGTCTGAGTGTGTAGTCCAGCTGTCTGAGTGTGTAGTCCAGCTGTCTGAGTGTGTAGTCCAGCGGTCTGAGTGTGTAGTCCAGCTGTCTGAGTGTGTAGTCCAGCTGTCTGAGTGTGTAGTCCAACTGTCTGAGTGTGTAGTCCAACTGTCTGAGTGTGTAGTCCAACTGTCTGAGTGTTCAGTCCAACTGTCTGAGTGTGTAGTCCAACTGTCTGAGTGTGCAGTCCAACTGTCTGAGTGTGTAGTCCAACTGTCTGAGTGTGCAGTCCAACTGTCTGAGTGTGTAGTCCAGCTGTCTGAGTGTGTAGTCCAACTGTCTGAGTGTGTAGTCCAGCTGTCTGAGTGTGTAGTCCAACTGTCTGAGTGTGTAGTCTAACTGTCCGAGTGTGCAGTCCAACTGTCTGAGTGTGTAGTCCAGCTGTCTGAGTGTGTAGTCCAACTGTCTGAGTGTGTAGTCCAGCTGTCTGAGTGTGTAGTCTAACTGTCTGAGTGTGTAGTCCAGCTGTCTGAGTGTGCAGTCCAACTGTATGGCTGTAAAACATGGAGAACAATAAAAACAATATCACGAAGTTACAGATGTTCCTAAATTGGTGCTTGCATAAAACAGAAGGATTGTAATGGTTGAGAAACAGAAGGATTGTAATGGTCGAGAAACAGAAGGATTGTAATGGTACGACAAAGTCACCAATGTGGTATGATGACAAGAACCAGACACGTGCAGTGGTACGTGTAAGGATAATAACACGCTGTACATTTATTGAACACACACTGAAGAAATATGTTGATAGCAATACAAGGCAGTCCTTGTTCTGTTCCAAAGGATAAAACAGGTAGAGGAAGACAAAAACACATGGAGAAGAGAACTGGACGCAGACATGTAGGAGATAAAGAAGATATGGAAAGACAGGCACAGGACAGGAAGACTTGTCATACATTTGTTGATGGCACGTGACACAGGACAGGAAGACTTGTCATACATTTGTTGATGGCACGTGACACAGGACAGGAAGACTTGTCATACATTTGTTGATGGCACGTGACACAGGACAGGAAGACTTGTCATACATTTGTTGATGGCACGTGACACAGGACAGGAAGACTTGTCATACATTTGTTGATGGCACGTGACACAGGACAGGAAGCCGTATCATACATTTGTTGGTGGCACGGGACACAGCACAGGAAGACTTATCATATGGCATGTGACACAGGACAGGAAGACTTGTCATACGTTTGTTGATGGCACGTGACACAGGACAGGAAGACTTGTCATACGTTTGTTGATGGCACGTGACACAGGACAGGAAGACTTGTCATACATTTGTTGATGGCACGTGACACAGGACAGGAAGACTTGTCATACATTTGTTGATGGCACGTGACACAGGAAAGGAAGACTTGTCATACATTTGTTGATGGCACGCGACACAGGACAGGAAGACTTATCATACATTTGTTGATGGCACGTGACACAGGACAGGAAGACTTGTCATACATTTGTTGATGGCACGTGACACAGGACAGGAAGACTTGTCATACATTTGTTGATGGCACGTGACACAGGACAGGAAGACTTATCATACATTTGTTGATGGCATGTGACACAGGACAGGAAGACTTGTCATACGTTTGTTGATGGCACGTGACACAGGACAGGAAGACTTGTCAAACGTTTGTTGATGGCACGTGACACAGGACAGGAAGACTTATCATACATTTGTTGATGGCATGTGACACAGGACAGGAAGACTTGTCATACGTTTGTTGATGGCACGTGACACAGGACAGGAAGACTTGTCATACGTTTGTTGATGGCACGTGACACAGGACAGGAAGACTTGTCATACGTTTGTTGATGGCATGTGACACAGGACAGGAAGACTTGTCATACGTTTGTTGATGGCACGTGACACAGGACAGGAAGACTTGTCATACGTTTGTTGAATGGTTAAGCTCCTTGTGAAGATGAAGGATCATGTTGAGATGATCCAGCTTTTAAAACTTTGTACACGGACACAAGCATTTCTTCTTCTTCGATGTCATGCCGTAACCGACCATGTCTCTCTACAACTTCCTGTCTCTAGTTCTTGTGGTGGTTTTTGATGTTATGCAATGTTGTTGTTCTTTATTACTATTGTACTGAATGAGGTCAGCTGTGAAGGTCCCTGATTATAACAAATTTTGGGTTGAGTTATCAGGGTACCTTTCTGCTACCACCTTATGACCTCAATCAGACCTATTCTTGACTAGTATGTATGATAGCTACGTCTAATGTCTAGGGTTATGCAAGTGGGGTGTGATGGTAAGTTAACACTAACACACACACACACACATAAACAAATATTAAAGTCTATGATCAAATGAACTAACACCTGGGTTAAATTTTTATATGTAAATATTTTCTATACAGTTTTATTGGTCCTGAACCTAGTATTCTTCTGGTCAGGACTTTCAAAATTAAAAGAACTCAAGGTATATACATAAAAAGCAAATTTTCAACCCAAAGGGACAGTTTGTCCAAACATATACTGTTAAAATATACTAATAGTGTTACTAAATTTTTAATATTACTGGGTTCTAACACAGGATGGCTGTTTGGGATTCTTTAATCATCCCCAGTTCTTTAATATACAACTTTCAATGTTTAATTCTTTGGGGAATATTTTTATTATGTTACACAGGGGTGCACTAGTCTTTGATGCTGATGAAAAGTCGGGTGCCAGATATTATACTTATCTGGCACAACTTGAACTGTCCGTATTCTGGCTGTAAAACGATCACTTTGATACTGGCCCAAAAGTAACAGGGTGGACTCTGTAGATCCCTGTCACTACTGGAAATGAAAAGACTTCTCAACTGCTTTTCACAGACATCTGGCACCGGGCTAGAGCCAGATAAAAACCCTGTAACAATGAAATAATGTCTCCTTGTTGATATCATACTTAAACTGTTATTTCTACAAATTATGATACATGAGAAATAAAGATCTGGGTCATATCTAGTTGACCAACCCAGCGATACATCCATTACAAAGTGTACCAGTGTTGTTCACATGTCTTCCTCTAAAGGCGGCCCTGCATCTGCAATCATTTTATTAATCTTTCTTTTCTTCCATACAATAAGATAGGTGAGCTGCGTCCATCTGGCCACCTAAGAAAACATTTTTATTTCACAAACATGTGCACTTTACAAAACTGGCAATGTGGTATAGCATAAATCTACCTCTAGGCCCTGCATATATCAGCTAGGGACCTAATTACTTACAGTCGTAATGGCAGTATCTCTCACTCACATTTTTAAACAAAATATATATGAATAATTTCTGCCTTACCATAAATTCAATGAATAAACACAGGTACGTTGATTAGCAGACTTCAGATGTCCTGCTGGCTGGACTGTGATGCCTATTATTGTTTTAGTTATATATATATATATTTAGTTACTAAGGCAAGTCACACTTCCCAGAATTTCAAACGTCCTGTTCGAGGGACTGTATTATACAAATGGCGTCGAGACTTTGAATTTTTTCAATATTATAAAAGGCGTTGGCCAATGAGCGAACGACTACTTTTGAATTTGAAAATAAAAGAAAAAAACAGACTTGATTTTTGGATTTAACAAGTTTTCTCCTCACTCATTCTTAGATTTCTACTGCTAAAATATATTTATTGTTAAGCCATCCCATAATTTCTCTCCCCTTGTTTACCTCTCCTCCAATGAATACATGTACCCTTTTCCTGCCTTTTTCAAGGACGCGTCAAAAATCAAAGTTAGTGAAAGTAAAGACGAGCATGTGTTGGTCTGTCTGTCATAACCAATACCGTCTTTTGTCCATATCTTTCTTATTGTCTGTCGGATTTTCTGTTTTAAAGCATATTATTTATCAAGAGAAGATAAGCTCTCAAACTAACTAACTTTTATGATCCTAAACCTATTAATAAGGAAGTCCATATTTTTCCAGAGTTAGTTTCAATTTCCACTATCATATAATTTACGCCATTTCTCCTCCGTTCGCGCTCGTTCAAATTGCAGCAACAACAAGTTGGTGACGTCATAAAATGTATCAATTTGCAGACAGAGTAAGGCGTGTGTGGTTATACAGTTCCACCACGTACTCAATGCACTAACAAATTTTAGTGTTGTGGCTTTCTTTTCCATCTGCCCGCGTTTCCTACAATTTGGCGTGTTTCAACCACTTGTGTCCTCAGTCTAAAAATACATTTGCCTCTCTCCTCTTTTTAGTCCGAACCAAGGCTAATACTGTCAAAATTGTTATCTATAAATCCAAGGTCATAGTACCCTTATACACTACATTCTGTCTTGCTAAAATCAATGCGTTGACTGGCGGGGGGAAAGACGACGCGTTACAATTATACTATTATTGTTTCTACTTATATTATTTTGACTTTTATACTTATAATTAATAATTTTATCGCTGTATCAATGTATTTTATCATAGTTCTCTGTATCAAAGTTGTTGTTGATGTCTGTCCATATTACGATGTTAAATTGTGTGCTATTTTTTTTTCCTCTCTTTTTTTCTGTGTCTTTCCTGTTGTCATATTATGCTCCATCTTATTTCTACTCATATCATACCACAGAAGGTTGACTGCTTATTTCTAATGTGACTAAAAAGATTTCTTTGGTCAGTGATATCATTGAGATTCACACTACAGTTGTTAGCTGGCCATAATAATTTTAAGTCTTCAGTACAACCACATCACAGTCGCCGCTAGTCATTTTAATAATTGTCCATGACTCACTTCCGTGCGCTATGATTTGTTCTATACAATACTGAATAACATCAGTTGTTTAAAAAACACACAAATTACTAAACTATAAAACTATAAACAAGAATTGCAGTGTAACCAGGCCGGATTTAGATATGGTAAGGTCCTAAGCTGTAGAGGCCCATTTTGGCAATTGGTAAGAGAAAATAAGGCCGTGTAACAACTGAACTTGGCAATAGAGGACTCTTCAGACCGTGAGGTACTAAGCTGTAGCTTATTTAGCTTATGGCTAAATTCGGCCCTGAACGTAACCGAGGTAAAATAATACGACTGTCGGTGTTAAAACAAAGTTATCAGTAGTTAATTGTTTCATTTACAAGAACAACAACCAACAGGCCACAGAAGTTAATAAATGGGTGCGTGCGTAGAACAGAATGTTTGATGTGGTATGACAGATCACTAAAGTGGAACTGATGACAGGAACTAGACATAAGCCAGTGGAACAAGAGATGAGAAGAAGATGCTGGTAGAAATAAGACACACATTTAGGAAACCTGTTTGATAGCATTACATGGCAGTCCTTGTTCTGGGATATCTAGGTAGGAGTGGTGGAGGGAGACGGAAAAGCACACGGAGAAGAGAACTGAATACAGAAATGAACGGGATGAGGAAGACGTGATGGCACGGGACAAGAAGACTTGAAACAAGTTTGTTGAACAGGTACGCTCCTGCCGGATGCTGAAGGTCACTGATGGTGATTATTGCTTTAGTTGTTATATACCAACCTCAGTGATATCTTAATTATATTTTCATAGGAAAACACATTCAAACGGCATGTACACGATATATAAGAAAATACACAGTTAAATTACCGCACATATTTTTGTTTTAGATATGAACATTTTAAAAGAATGGGAGCTAAAGGGAGCTAAATTTTATATTAAAATAAAGATATAAAATAATTTTTTCGTCACTAAAGTTAAAAAGCAAAGCTGCCATTTTTCGTTATTAGAAAAATTTATTCTTAAAAATATATTTTTTTAGAAACTGCCAAATAATATCTACTTTACAATGTTAGTTATTTAATAGTTAGCTGTTAGCTTCTACAGTCACATTCGATATCAACTGATTTCGCACCAGCGATCATTACACTATACGAAAATGGTTCGATCAAAAACCGATCCCAAGAGAAGGAAAGTCGTACATGTGCCCAGCAACAGACCAGTATCTTTAATTCTCAGAAGTGGGATACCGAAGAAGCCGACCAATACAACACTTGATACAGTGACGGGGCCGTCAAAGTCAAGTGACAGCCTTCTAGAGAACCAAACCCTTGACATAGCGAAGGAGACGTCAGCAACAGCAAGTGTCTCTGACCCAATAGAAGATTAGCCTGTCATTGCCGAAGTTGCAGAAAATATACAGAATATGCATAAAAGTGACACGGATCCGTGAGGCAAGAGAAAGACTCTTTTTTTATTATTAGTTAGCTGGTCCCACGTTTCTAAGACCCTCTGATGATGGTGTCTAGTTCTACGTTAGTCCACTTCTACCTTCACTTTGTTCCAGAGATTAGTACCCTCACTGGTACCACCAACAAGCCAATCCTGGCTCACATACTTTTTGCTCAGATGAATGAAGTTAATGCACTTGATTAGGCCTCTTACACGTGTTCTTGTGGGTCGTTACTTTTATAAGATAATTCCCTCTATGACTCCGTGTGTTCTCAGTTTCCTCAGTGCCGGTTTCCTTGTTAAAATGATACAGATTTCATCGACTGTTTTTTAAGTCCGTCCAGATTCTCCAAGAAAAGGTCCGGCCTGATAAAATGGAATTCTGAATTCTAACTTCTGGCAAGGTCTGGTTGTGCAGTCTTTGGCAAGCAATTTCTTACAGAGAATTTTCACAATGTCTTAAAACTGAAAAAGGTCAGGTTATATTCACTGTCCTGTCCTGCATCTGTTTGTTATGAAGCTAAGAAAGCTCCAATCGTTTCAACCATGCATGTTGGGTGGTATAATTTTAAAATATTCCGACATGGAATAATTTTGCGCGTGATGCAAAGGTCACGTCTCCCATATATGGCAATCAAACATCCGATGCATCATGTACAAACTCACAAACACATCAGTAAACTCTCTCAGCAATGTGTATAAGATGTAACATTTTATTACGTTATCTAAAGTAATATTGTCAGTCCTGTCTGTCCTTAAGGTGTCTTCCCGTATTACCCGCTTGGCAACGAGCGCAGTCTGGCCTTATCAGCGATTAATCAATTACGCTGGAGATTTGTAGGGTTAATCTGTATTCTGATGTCGGCGCACCCTCGATTAGCCAACATGGTTAGCGTTAATATTATCTCAGCCGCTCCTTGCAAAGCAGGGAGAAATGGATAACAAACAGACATGACGACTATCCCTGAGAGGAGTGTAAGAAGGAAAATATAGAATATCTGCCACAGTGGACCGAGAAAGAAAAAAGGTGCGACCATTGAAAATCATGCAATAAAGTCAGTATAACAAATGTACTGATACTGCCGTAGTGAAACAGAGATCGAGAAATAGTCGCCCCATTATGCCACAGTGCTTAACACTTTACCTAAAAGGAGTCAGATTAGCTCAGAGGTACGGCGTCCGCTTGTAATTTAATCCAACACATCAGACGTTAAACAGAATATTGTTCTGCAATAAGACACAAAAGATTTGTTTTTAAATCACTAACTTTTTTATTTCACTCATTGTTATTACAAATCTATGAACACAATCCAGAACAAATCACATTGTATTTAAGTTTTATCTTCTCATGTTTCTCAATTAACTCTCGCTTTCTTTCCTTTCCCTGATGAGGACCTTGTGGCCGAAACGTATGCAATTTTCTTCATCTTTAACCTAGTCTTCTTCTTCTTCTTCGATCCTTAACCACCGACCGTCAAAGCAGTCAGTGGCCATCACGCCTAGTGGCGTCTTGTAGGGCAACAACAAATTGATTCCACTTTGCACGGTCGGTGGCCATCCTTCGTACAGTGCCCCAACTCTGGTTCATTCTTTGCATCTCAGCCTCCACAGTCCTCCGCCAAGTTGTTTTTGGTCGGCCTCTCTTTCGCTTTCCTTCAGGGGTCCAAAGCATAGCTGTTCTTGTGATGGCATCGGGGTCTCTTCTGAGGACATGACCAACCCAGCTCCAGCGTCTGCCAGCTATGATGGTGTGCATGTCCTCTTGCTTGCTACGAGTAAGCAGGTTTGTATAAACATTTTTCATATGTATGATCATTTTTTTGACTGAAGTGTGTATTATGTTTTCTATGGTCAAAGGGACATAATCCGAGTTATCGAAACTACACTTTTTAGGAGTTGCCTTCTCTTGTATAGAGACACGTTCGGTCTATAATTTCTTGAACGAAGCGTGACCACATCTCCTTATTTGGTAGTACCAGTCAACTATGGTAGATGTCTGAAACCTTTCTTAACGCTTCTTTTCATGACCATAAAAAGGCGCGACTGTGTAAGACTTTTATCTCGAATGTTCTTCGAATCGTCTTATTGTGAACGGCAACTCAGAGATTGTCGTTCTGCGCATGTCAAAAAACCGGGAGTTCGTTCTGTGTGTTCCGCCCAGTTGGGGCAGTTTAGAAATGGTTTAAGAAGCGAGCAGACGCAACTGCGTCTTGTGATTCTCTGAGGGAAATACAGTGTCTTAGTGAGTTAGTTAGCTAACTAGACTATTTCCCAGTATTATGCAGCCTGCCTGGAGGCATATGTTCATGGTTGATTTTCCGAAATAAGGTAATTCCTCTTGTATCGAACTTTATGCTATCGTCTAGAGGTTCGTCATTTTGTCGCCTATTTGCTCGCCTGTGTGATGCAAAATGGAGAGGTACTTTGACTAGGATTAAGTCACCAGTATCTGTATACCTGAACTAGTTAAATATATATGGGTCGCTCTAGACCAACAAGACTGTTGTCTGTGTTCCAGGATTCGTTATATCAGAGATCACGTCCAAGTCAGATGGTTAGACTTAGGAACATTATAAAGGTCGAGCTGACCTGTAGCCCATGTATGCTATTCACGTGCAGACAGTGAACGGACTTATTGTATACAACTGATCTGCTAGCATCAGAATGGGAGCATTTATTATTGTTTATGAACATTGAAGATCTGTAGCTGACACTGTTGCAGAAGTTATAGAAATTATTATTATTTATACAGCTTCACGAACTAGCACTCGATGATTGATGAATTTCTGAATCTATTGAACTGTGATGTCTTATGACGCATATATACAACAGCTATCATTGCTGACTACAGAAATTGTTTTCAATGTGCCATATCATCTTGCTGAACTCGTTAACCATGTTGATGTCATAAGTATCATGACTGTTTTGTGGCGTGCAATAAATGAAAGAAACTTATACAACGAAGTTACCCTTTCTATGACTCTACACGTCATGTTGCCTGTGTGATAACCCTGTGAACTGTTCCACTACCACATACACAGCAACATCCTAAATCAGAGAAGACACCTACATCTTACACTTTAACACCAGGTGTCGATAAGGGTGGCAAGTTACCACTTCAGCACAATTTCACCCTTATCATTTTTGGTGGCCAATTTAGAAGATTCAGAAGGTCAAGTGCCGTAACAACTGTTGCAGTATTAGAAGCTCATTTCCTTCGTCATGGCTGTTTATGGGAGCAGAAGTTAATCAACGTTGGATCATTATCCTCAGAATGCTGATTACATCCTGTTCTGCACCGTGCTGACGCTGGATTTATAGAAGTTAAGTGGCCTGTTTTGTTTGTGAACTGTGCCCTTATGTTCTAACTGAGCCTTCTGTACTTTCACACTTTCTCCTATTGTTTTCATGATACATGTTTATATGTTATATGTTATTTGTTATTTGTATATTTATATGTTTATATTTCAGCGGGTTTTCTCGGTTGGGCGGAGTCTTGCAGTAGAAGATACCACGTCACAGAGGTTCTACTGTTAGCGTTTTCGTTAGGGACTGTGCGAATTTCCTACAGTGAAATTTGCTAGCGACAATCGTTGCTATATCTGTTTAGTTGTGACGAGTTGTGCTTTATTTCTGTTTCTTGTATATATATTTTTTTTTTCTTTTTTCTTTTCTCTCTTTCTTTGTGTTTTTAGTTTCGATTTCGATTGTTTGTATTTGTAGGTCTCCCCTTTGCTATTATTCAGTTCTTTACGTATATTTTTGTGTATACACTGTAGCGTCATTTGTTAGTCATATCTTCGCATATTTCTTTTTAGTTTTGCTGTTTGTGTATTTGACTTATGCGAATGTTTTCGTATTGTTTGATCTTTGTTGATTGTTTACATTGACTCTGATCTTTGTTATTGTTTACATTGACTCTGATCTTTGTTATTGTTTACATTGACTCTGATCTTTGTTGTTGTTTACATTGACTTTGATCTTTGTTATTGTTTACATTGTTGGTGACCTTTGCTATTGTTTACATTGTCTTGTTATTGTTTACATAGTTCTTGCATAGTTAGCTTTCACTATTGTTGATATATGCTCATGCACTATTGGTCTATAGTGCACTTATCATAACAAACTGGTGTTTTTTGCTTATGCACTATTGTAGTGCAGTTATGATAAATAACTGATGATTATGCACTGATTTGGGTAGTGCACTGTTAATTAAGAGGTGACTTGTGATATTATTATACATTTGATAATACAAGTTGGTGTCAACTCCTGTTTCCCACAGAGATTGGGTTCAACATAGAGATTATACAAGCACTTTATTAAGTCTTGTTGCTATTTAACATTGAAATAAGATAATTAATTATTTCAGGTTCTGTACTCACATTTTGGACATCATGTCTACATTTGAGTACTTTATTGAGCAGGGTAAAGCCCTTGGGAAGACAGGTGATAAATTAGAAGAATTTGCGACTGTTCAATATGCCAAGGCATTGAAGTCGGAAGAAAAGAAAATGAAAGAACAAACTGAACAAAAGAGAATAGAGCCTGAAATAGAACAAAAGAAACTGCAGATGCAGGTGGAGGAAAAAAGATTTCAAATGGAAATGGAAAAACAAAAAAGAGAAGCAGAATCTCAGGAGGAGAGGCTTCAGGCTGAAGCTGAAAATAAGAGACTTGAAAAAGAAGCTGAAAATAAGAGACTTGAAAAAAAGTTACAGGCCCAGGCTGAAGCTGAAAATAAGAGACTTGAAAAAGAAGCTGAAAATAAGAGACTTGAAATAGAGGCTGAAGGAAAAAAGTTACAGGCCCAGGCTGAAGAAAGAAAGTTACAGGCTGAGGCTGAAGAAAGAAGGTTACAAAGAGAGGCTGATGAGAGAAAAGCAAAAATGGAACATGATGAAAAAATCTTAGCTTTAGAGTTAGAGAAGTTAAAGTTATTGAACACTGGTAATGCTAATGATGCAAATAAGGTGTCAAATAAGACTAATGCTAAGGATTTCAAGCTTAATCTACCAGCATTTAATCCCTCAATCGATGATATAACATTTTATCTAGATAGATTTGAAAGTGCATGTAATGTGCATAATATAGATAAAACACTATATGTGTATCATCTGTCCAAGATACTTAGAGGTGATGCTTTGACTTTGTTGAGTATGGTAGATGTGCCTGACAAAAACAACTATGAGGTTGTCAGGGCGGCATTGTTAAAGAAGTACCAACTTAACGAGGACGGATATCGTCTTAAATTTAAAACCATGTTACCAGAAACTGGAGTTGAATTCTCTGAATTCATCTCAGGCATCCGTCTTACTTTTTTACGATGGGTTGAGTTGTCTAAGACAGAAAATACATTTGAAGCTCTTATGGATTTACTACTTAGAGATAAGGTTATGTCTTCTGTTAATGAAGCTTTTCTATCTTTTCTTCATGAGCGTAAGCCTAAAAAACATAAAAGAAATGGAAGAATACTGTAGCCAGTATGTTACTGCGCATCCGCACATAACCATTAGTAACTCTAAGGTGAAAGAAGGTCTGCCAGTTGCTTCGGCAGCACCTTATGGCCCAAATTTTATGCGTAAATTTCAGGGTAGCCAGAAAAATTTCAATAAAAAGAGTAATCGTAATTATGCCCAGAACCATAGTGATCAATTCCAGGGTGATTCTTCTTCCCAGAACTGGAGACAACCTAATACTACACGTTATTCTACTCCGGTTAACTTTAGAAATTTTCACAAAGGTAATCGGTATAGAGGAAAATATTTTATGCAGAGACCTCAATACCAAGATAATAGAGGTTCTCAACAGCATAGAGATAGTAATGACAGTTATGGAAACTGGAACTCAAACCAGGATAAAAATTACAGTAGGGACTTTAATGATAATTGCAGAGGCAATAATGGTCGCGGTAGATCGCAACATAAGAGAAAAAGATATCAACAGACAAACTCTGTTCAACAAGAATCTCAGGGAGCAGATAAACAGGTTAATAATGATAAAGACCATAATGCTATCGGATGCTCATCTTTTGATTTTGGTAGGGCAAATAAATGTATCCAATGCAGTACTTTATTTGATCCGAAAACCGTCAGTACTTTAAGCTGTGGTCATCCTTTGCCCGCTCTTCCTGCTAATGTTGCTCATGATGGGAGAGGTTCTCTTAACACAACAAAAACCCACCTTTTATTACATAAGGGGCTACCCCTAAATAGTAATAAATCTCAACATTCATACCACATACATGGATGTACTACTTCCCACACAATAGGCAATCCTTATCATCCTTCCCCTACACCCCATATACCCCAAATTATTCCCTAATTTGGTGGCCGTACAAAGTATCCTACTGCCCCCAATCACCACCCTAACAACTTTCTCTCTTACCCCTCTATACACCAACCCCCCCAAAATCTTTGCGGACCAACAACAATTACTACAACCCTTCTAACTTTCCATACCCCCCCCCTCCTCAATCATAAATTTCCTCTCCCCCCCCAATCCTCACCCCATCTTATTACCCCTCTCCCCATCACATTCACCCCACCCCCCCAACCCACCACAACCACCATCATCCTACCATCCCCCCTCACTACCCAATCCACAACCCCTATCACCCCCAAACACCCCAATCCCTCCTCCTCACCAACAAACCCCCCCAACAACCAACACTCCCCCCCCCCTTATCACCACCACCTCCCCCACCACTTCCCACAATTCAAACACATCCTCCCTTTCTACCAATACCTACATTACCCCTCCACTCCACCTACCCCCAACCCCCCAACAATATACCCTCTCCATCTCAATCCCCACAATCCCCCATACATCACCATCCACTCCCATATCATTCCCACATTTAAAAACCTACCCCCTACTCTTTAACAATCTTCAAACAAAATTCCCAAATATCTCCCTTCCATCTCTATTCACACCCACAAACTACTTCCACTCTATCCATTACTCATAACAATAAACCCCAACACCCCCTTAATACTACCTCCCTTTCACACACCCCCAATACAACCATTTAATTATCCCCCTAAACTAACACACCCACATCACACACCATTACCCACCTATCTTCCACCACCACTTCAATCATTTAAAACCTCTTCCAACAAATTCTATTCTCATTGTATCACCACACCAATACCACCCCCCAAACTTTTACGTACACCTCCACACCATCTCTCATCACGTAAAAGCTCCAAGGATTCTATGTCTCCGCTCTTTGCCTAATACACCTGTTCTAAACACTGAGATTAGATCATAAAATCTCTAAGTCCTCGTTCAACATGTCACATATCAAGTTCACTCTTAACTCCGTAATTAGACCAGTAGTATGTCCACTGCAATAGACTCACCTTACTCAGCGTCCCAATGCGTAAACTACCATAACTCTATTATGTGTAAAAACACCTATCAAAAAATAACCTCAGCTGCATACCATACAATCGACCCCCACAGTAAATGTACACCAATACACACCTCAAACCCCTTCTTCCACAATTGTCACGATCCTGCCCTATGTCCTGTCACACCTACATAACACCCATCAACGCCCATTCAATGTGACGCATCTCACCTCTAACTCTGACCCTTCTATTACCTCAGTCCATACTTCAAGACTACCTATAGCAAATCCCCAGAACCATCACTCCACATTCATCTGTCTACACAGCTTCAACTCTCAAAAAAATATAAATTCCCTTAGCACAACTAAATAAACAAGATCCACACTGCACACCCTACTAATATATACTCTACCCAAACTCTACGACCCACCTACGTTTAACTAATGAAGTCTAATATATCTCAATCCATACACCCCCTCGCACACATACCAGATAAACTTTCATATCACCTCACCTGTGTAATAATTCCCTACAGTACACTCCATATGCCAAACCCACTCATACATAAAAATAAACTATAAAATACCAAAACATCCCCCCAATCCCCACTTATTGTAAAAAAACTACCAATAACTATGTCACAAAACAGATATTAAATGTACTCATGCATCCAGTGACCCTCAACTACCAAAAAACCACTACAACCCCCTATACTAATCAGTACACATTCCCCTCTAAAGTCCCTGAACAACTAGTCAATCCTCTCTGGTATATACTAAAAAATCTCGTCAACCCTTGCCCACTTGTGTTGTAGCAAACACCTGTCACGATACTACACTCCAAGTAGAGACACACAATAATAAACTACTCATCCTTAAAATAACTAGCTACTCCATCCTACTATTACCACAATACTCTAACATGTAACTCCTTCCATCTTGTTGTGTGCAACATCATCAACACCAATCAAGATAATATATTTCATCCTATGTAACGCACTAACCGTGTCATACACTACATAAATGCCTCCTTAAAGTGTAGCTAGTTCCCCCAACCATCCCCCGTCTAACCTACCACCCAGTCCTAGAACTACTATATCCACATACCACAATACACTCCTCACAAATGTCACCACACGACGTTAATATCACCGTGTGAACTCTATCCCACATCAAGCCAAAGACCACCATACTGCTATCCTCCTATATCCATGATACATGCACAATCACGATATACTAAGCGTACTCACCATATCAATTATCCTATCAACAAATGAACACACAACATAGTCTCCCACCACATCAAGCATCCTTGACCAATAAGACAACTTGCTCAACATTCCCAACCACGCCCTACCGTAACTGTACTAGACAAGATTCCAACACCTACATAGACAATCTGAATCGAAAAAAACAATACAAAAAAAAATCTACCTATTCCACAAATCGCGATCACCGTCACAACACATCTAACCCAATCCTAGTGACCATCCCCCTCCATAACCACAACCAAAACACTACACCAATGTGTTCAACATAAACTAAACATAAACTCTTCACTAGTACACACTACTACCATCCCATCTGTGCATCCACAACAAAGTACGCAGATCTGTCCCCTACAAGTCCATATCACATCTACCATTACTTCCCCTCATGTCCATTAGTTTACATGTAACAAACAACAAACCACATCAAATAAAAATCCACATCCACCCACCACTCCTCCCATGTAACCATCTCACTCCCATCACACTCTACAACCACCACTCAATGTGCCCACACTTATCATCACTAGAAACTCCAACCTCTCCCAACACCCTAAATATACCCCTCATGTAAACATCTCCCATCCTCTCCAATCTATATAGTCAACACCTGCAACCATCATTACTCATTTTACCACCATCTTGTGCTTCCTCTATCCGATCCTTCCACTTATAGTGTCACCCCCCTTCACATACTCATAACACCCTATCTAGACCTACCTTCACCCGCACTCAGTAACAATACACTCCACTGTATACCCACCCCCAACCCACATCCATAACCGTCATCTCATTCCCCAACCAGATAGTCCACCCCACTACTATCTTCTGACATGCCGACATTATAACATCTTCACTCCCCCCGTCATCAAGACCAGTGGTCAAATGAATCTCCCACACATATAAAACCTCATCCCAACACCTTCACTACTTAACCCCCCCCCCTTCATACACTTCCTCCCCTCTCACCACGTGTTCTACCCACTACAATTCCCTATATCTCCCATACCCAACGTTTGACATCTATACCACCCTACTGTACTCCTCCCATTGTGCTCCCCCCCAATCCACCTCATCACTCTACCCAACCCTACAACTCAACCTCCACCTCTTTCTTAGTTAATACGCACCTATATGTCAGTCCAACCCTACCTTGACCTCCACCACTCATCCCTTTATCTAGCCTCCCAAACCCACTCTATACCCTTAATACACACATCACTCCAATGACACCTCCCACCTCCACACCCCCCACAGCATCCATCACCCAGTAACTTACACACTACACCACGACAACTCCTTTGCCCGCCCATCCCCAATCCTCCCAACTCCTCATCACTGAAGCCCTTGCACCGACCACCTACCATACGCATCTACAAACTATCATCAAAGTCCCCCCCTACAACTCTAATCCCCAGTCCAATCATTTCTCCACACTCAAACTATCCTCAAACATGTCTGATCCACCATCCCACCCTGTCACTAGTGTAACCTCACACCCCAAACTCTCACTTTCCCCCAGCTTAACAATACCTCTACAAACCTCTACCCTCACTCACTGCTCAAATCCTGTCTACACACTAGTCAACTAGACCACATCTGTGTCCCCAAACGTTCCACTAACTACCTGTCCACCAACCTACTCATCACCACTCCCCCTCACAAATCAACCTACGTCCCCATGTGTGTCACCAACCCATCCACCTACCATCCCCATATTCTTTTCAATCATGAAACCACCTGATCTACTGACATCCCAGTGTCATACTCACAACAATCATAATGTTGAGTCACACATCATCTCGAGATTCTTCACTTGATTAATAACACCCCATTCCACTTAAAATACGTATCCACCCCATCACTCAACAAAATCATTAACTCAAATTAACCTCATGTCATACTCAACTATTACAATTACCTATAGCTTACCTTCATTGCAACCGACAACCACCACTCAAACAGTAATACCAATCATTGGACCATGTCATTGTCTCTAAACTCTCAACCCCACCCCCTAACTATAATAGCTCATCCATATCTCACATTCTCCTTTCCAACAAACCCCTACCTCCCCCACTCAACCTACAATAATGTAGATCTATTTTTCAACCAACCCCTAACCCCCCCATTCCATAAATGACTCTTTTATACAACCCCTCACATCAAACCATCCTACACCTCCCCTACATCTCCTCGCACCCTCACTCAAAAGACCTCACAGTTAACGTCAGTCACACCCATTCCCCCCCATCTCAAAGACTAATCTTGCTCATTAACAACCACCTGTACATCCCATCCCTTTATTACATTTTTATAAGTCATAACCCAATACAACACAAACAACGTCTGATCCCCCCTCACATCTTAATAACTCACATCTCACTCCACTCCTCCCTCCCAACCTATCTCATACACACTTTATCGTGTATCCCATCTCCTCATCTACTTAGCTGATTCATCAAACCTTCTCACCTTCTCTCCCATGCTCACCTAATTTCTCTCATGTCCCCTTGTCACCTCTTCAAACCAAAATATTTTACACCTCTACTTCAAAACCCCACCAGTCCCATATTAATTTCCCCCCATTATCCTATTACACCTCATAAACATCTCACCTAACTATACACTCGCAACCCTCCTACACACCTATGGTCATACCTATGTTCCATCCCCACCTACCAGTTGACCTCCACACTCCTCCATAACCATCAACCACCATCTTTACCCCCACCCTACCACACACACTCATTCCCTATCTCCTTCGCAATTGATGTGTCCATGTACCCACACCCCAACACCCATACCAGATAACACCCCATGACCCATCAAACTCTCCACACTATTCAACCTAAATCCCATTATCTCCCCCACCCCCCGTACCATAACTCAAAAGACACTACACTCCCATCCCCTCTCCTAGTCTTCTTGTCACCATCTATCACACCTTAACTCACACACCCCACCTTATCTCATCCCACATTACCACATATTTTCACTCGCCTCATCTACTCTCCCTCCTCATTTAGTATTCTGGACACACTCTGTGCTACTGTCCACTCTCTACTGTCTACACTTTCTAAGACTCTGTGCTATACCTCTAACAATACCCCCCCCCAACCTCCATGTGACTAATTCAAATGTTACCTACCTATGACCTCTTCAATGCACCCCCCCAAACCTCTCACACAGTCCCCCATATACCACCACTCATCACACCCCACCAACACCCCTCCTATGTAGAGATTGTAAGAGACTCGTCAACTCTGTACGATCACAATTGTAATATAGTATCCAAATAACTATCAACACATAGTTCATCAATCCTCTATCCTGTATGTCCGTACCATTATGAGTGCATAGTTATAATGCATCTACACCCCCATCTCTCTATCTCACCCTATACATCATTTATACGCGTCCACTAAGCAACACCTTCATACATACACTTTCCTACTCCAATTGAGATGTTCTTCATCAAGTACGTCAATATAGTAGATTATCACAACTTCCCTACCCCCATTATTAGACAAGAGTACTAGATACCTCTGCCCTATGTGATATTCTCCTTCGCCACTGGATATCGTACCAAAAGTAATAGTGTGCTGCTCGTGTGCTATAGTATTCTCCCTACATCTGTCCTCCATACTCACCCCCCAGTCATCTACCACCATAGATCACCACCTCTTGTTCAGATGTCACTGTCCCAATTATACTCCTCGATCAGCATCTACTACATCACCATCTCCCGTACTTCCTTCTACTCTACCTCTGTGTGTCTAGTGGACCTACTAGATGTCATATATATCTGTGATGTGTGTGTGTGTGTGTGTGTAATAGATGTCTGATAGTATAGGTGTATAACACAGTCGAATCGTGCTCTCCTAGTAAACTCACTCATTCAGTGAAGCTGAGAGTGTAGTCTGTAAAGACAAGTTCCACGTGACCTCGTGTTGTGTTATCTCCATGTGAGTCACCTGATGTGTGACAACCTTAACACGATGACTCTCAGTCCCCACTAGCTAGTGTCCTTCCTAAATTATCCTCTCACTCTCGTAACTAGTCTGTAGCAATGCCCTCCAACCTTTTCCAACACCACATGTCCCCGTGTTGATTAGTCCACTATCCATACCAACTGCTCACATACGCTCAGAACATAACCATCGTCAGTCATGAACAGTATGTCCAATACTTGCAACCTGTAACCATCCTAAGTTACGCAGAGATCTCGAGTTAACTAAATAGCTCCCATAATAGTACAAGCGTCTATATTCGTACTTCAGGTGATCCCACTGAATGATCTGACCGCAGATGCTCTACGTATGTGACTGTATAACTTCTCTCTAAAAAGAAGAGACAATAAGGGTAGAGAACCCTCGCGCATCCTAGCCACACATACGTCACGATCTACTTATTGCTCATCACACACTGATGTAAAGTATATATAGCACATCAGTCGTAGTGTGCACCTGTCCTGTAATATCCATTACGCCTGTGTTCGTCTCCCAGGTACCAGTACTTGTGCAATCTAAACGTTTGTGTGTTGTGTCTTGTGTTTGTCGATGATGAAGTCGATGGAATGCTAATATGAATGCCAACCCTCTCTAGAGACTCTCTGCTCCTCTATGTGTCGCTCAACCATCTCAATCTCTCAAATTGATATCAGAGCCGAGATAGGAGCATCAAGAGATGTACCTGCTAGACTATTACAGTGTAATACGCAACAATGCCTAGAGAGTGTGTGTGTATGTGTCTAACGAGCGTCGCTCACTGCTAGTTCATGAAAAAGAGATATAGGATGAGTATTACAATGACTGATGTGCTCTCGTCGGTGTGGATAGTGGAGTCAGATGTGTGACGACAGACGACGGGATGTCATGCGCTACGCACTGCCGGGTCCACCAGAATCTCCTTATTTGGTATTACCAGTTCACCTATGGTCGATGAAGATACACGCAAGTCTTACTCAGTTTCTGTGAACCTGTGTGTCATAGATCTATAGAGTAGATCATGTGTCAAAGTACGTAAGGATAGACATGTGTTCGCGGTAGAGAACGGTTCGCGGCTCTATGAGAGTGATTAATTGTGACTTCCGAACTTCTCGTGAGGTAACCTGTGCGCCACTCCTTGACACGTCTATGTGCGAGTGTCAGTGAGTGGCTGTTTCTGCAGATTAGAGAGCGCATAGTCAGAGAAATAGCTACATAGGATGGTTGTGTTGGGTGTGAGCGTGTCTTCTACGACCTGGGAGGAGTCTTTTATCAAATTTTTAAGAAGTTTAGGCGCCGTCCTTCCAGAGACTGTCTTCAAGAGATCAGTACATTAGATCCTTGTGTCTGGTGCTACTCCCCCGTGACAAATATCTATATATCTCTACCTGTGTGCACGGCGATGTTCGCGAAACGTTCGGATAAAGACCTGTGCAATGTATGTAGTGATGTGTCGGTTCATTTTCTCGAATCTGAGATCACGGCATGATCGAGCTAGATGGTAGAACAGTGTTGTTGACTCGTCTGGAGTAATTAGAACAGAGATTCTCGTATTAGAGATCGTCTGAGTAGGACACGTGGTGTCTGATAATATGTTTGGATGTGGAGACTCTTGAGAGTGATATGCGCTTTGCACTGTTTGAGATGTGAACATAAGTGTCTGCGGAGGTAGCGTACTGAATTGGTGGCGATTAATGTGTGTCTAAGTGGTGTTTATGAAGTGATGGTGTTGGGGTGTTGAGTGTGTTGGGTGTAGTCGGGGAGTGGTGCGGGTGTGCGTGTGTGACTCAGATGTAGAGCGAGGTTGCAGGTTGCGGAGTGAGTGGGTGTGGTCGGGGTGTGTGGCGGGTGGTGGAGGCGGGGTAGCGGGGGCGGGAGAGAGTTTGAAGTGTCTGTTACTGGGTGGTCGCTGGGGTGTCACGGTCGTGGGGTGCAGATGTGGTATAGGAGATGTGGGTAGGGTACAGTGGGGGGGATGGTGGATACGGAGTGGGTGAGGGGGTGGGGAGTGGGCCTGTGTGTCAGTAAGGGGTGGGAGACTGGATGGGGGTGGCGAGAGGGCGAATGAGGAGGCTGGATGTCCGACTCGCGGAGTCAGTGCTTAAGAGTGGCTGTATAGCCGTAGTGGGGGGTCCAGGCGCGGTTGAATGGTGAGAGCTGGAAGAGCTGTAGTGTGTGGTCTCAGTGTTACTAGGGTAGGTGGGGGATGACGGCTGCGGAGTATGGGAGGTTAGGTAGTTGGAAGCTATGATTTGTTGGAATGGAAAGATTAGTTGACTAGAAGTTTTTAGTGCATACTCACGTGCATGCAGTCAGATGTAATAAATATATAACTCGATTGTTGGCACACATAAGAGTTACTGGTTTCTGCGGTTAAACATTGTTGGTGAGAGCGACTACGCGTCAGGATCGCTCGAGCAGCGTTGCAGGGAGACAGTTCCAATGAGTTGATGCAAGTCTCAAGTTGAGCAGTTGCAGTTGTTTCAGGTTGAAGCATAGCAGTGTAGAGCGCTCGTTTAGTTAACAGTTTCTATGTTTAGTTTGAAACGTTAATGTGAGAGTAAAGCAGGTGTTTTTCAGTTCTAGTGCCTGCATTTTAAGAAGCCCCGCGGGATTTAGCTATGAGTGTCTCTCATGAGGTTAGTGGCTTAGAAGACTTGGTGACAGTTTTTACTGCTAGAGGATTGTTTGTGTTTGCTGTAGTCATAGTTCTGTCGTTGCTGTTGTTTTTTGAGGAAGCTGCCTATTAGGTTTGTTTTTGTTATAGGCAGGAAGCGTAGGCAGCAGTGGAGCCTCTGCAGTGCTCTGTGAGTGTGGGTCCAGAACAAATCACATTGTATTTAAGTTTTATCTTCTCATGTTTCTCAATTAACTCTCGCTTTCTTTCCTTTCCCTGATGAGGACCTTGTGGCCGAAACGTATGCAATTTTCTTCATCTTTAACCTAGTCTTCTTCTTCTTCTTCGATCCTTAACCACCGACCGTCAAAGCAGTCAGTGGCCATCACGCCTAGTGGCGTCTTGTAGGGCAACAACAAATTGATTCCACTTTGCACGGTCGGTGGCCATCCTTCGTACAGTGCCCCAACTCTGGTTCATTCTTTGCATCTCAGCCTCCACAGTCCTCCGCCAAGTTGTTTTTGGTCGGCCTCTCTTTCGCTTTCCTTCAGGGGTCCAAAGCATAGCTGTTCTTGTGATGGCATCGGGGTCTCTTCTGAGGACATGACCAACCCAGCTCCAGCGTCTGCCAGCTATGATGGTGTGCATGTCCTCTTGCTTGCTACGAGTAAGCAGATCTTGGTTGGTGATGGTATTCGGCCAAAAAATGCGGTGAATTTTTCTTAGGCATGTTGTGTGAAAAGAGGACAATTTTGACATTTCCTTCTCTGTGACTCTCCAGCATTCCGCACCATAGAGAAGCACAGAAAGCACGCAGCTCTGGTATAATCTTAATTTTGTGCTTGTGCTGTATTGGGAGGACTTCCAGATGTTATTTAGGCTAAAGAAGGCTGTTCTTGCCTTATTCATTCTGATGTTGATGTCTTTGCCTGCCCCACCGTCTGGTGTTACTATGCTTCCTAGGTATGTGAAGGTATCTGTCTGTACCAATTGCTGATTCCTTACTGATATTAGGCGCATTAATTTTTTCTTTCTTTGTTAAACTCTACTTACAACGTCTAAACAAACAGAACTCACACTACGGACTTTATTAAAATAATTTAGGCATTTACTATGTAAATGAAGGAACGTAGCAGTGTCTGAGAGGGAAAAATATACTCAAAACTTTTATACACACACACAAAACACAAGCAATACTAAAATTAGGTCAAGATTAACTAATCGTTTCTTACAGACCATTGGAACAGAACGATAAAGAAGGGAATTAACCATTCATTTCAAACTGCATTGGAGAATCTTCCCTCCCTTTTTCAAACGTGGTCATACTGTACTATAGTCCGTTCGGAAATTCGTGCCCACAGAAAGCGTCAATTTTCTCCAAAACTGTTTGTTGTATGGACATGAATTTTTGCATGCATTCTTAGATTTTCCATGCAGTTATTAATATATTTTTTGCCCTTAAAAAACTCATGTCATGTTCGAATTTTCTTCTTTACGTTATATAAAAAACTCTTACCGTTGTCTGGGTTAATTTTTCTTAGTTTTATTGGGAGCAAACTGCCACAGTAAGATCTGGAAGGAATTATTCACCATACATAGACATAAAAAGAGGTGTCAGACAAGGTTGTGTGCTGTCCCCATGCCTATTTAATTTATACACCGAAAAAATTTTCAAACAGATACAGGAAATACCAGGACTGAAGATCAGTGGAAGGTCAATAAACAACCTTAGATATGCAGATGATACCGTGTTGTTAGCTGAAAGCGAACAGGAGTTACAAGAACTAGTGAAGCAAGTGAACAGAATAAGTCATGAATATGGACTCGACATTAATATTGAGAAAACAAAAACTATGGTAATTAGCAAAACAGACGATAAACCCACATTAAAGATAAGCGTAAATGGGGAAATCCTGGAACAAGTCAAGAGCTATGTATATCTCGGTCATATAATAACAGAAGACGGCAGATGTGAAACAGAAATCAAGAAGAGAATAGGAATGGCCAAAGCTACATTCAACAACATGAAACATATACTGACATCCAAACAGTTATCTCACAAATTAAAACTGAGAATCATAAAGTGTTATATATATTCTGCATTTCTGTATGGTGCAGAAACATGGACGATGAATAAGCAGTTGGAAGAAAGAATTGAGGCTCTTGAAATGTGGATATATAGAAGAATGGGGCGTATCTCATGGAAAGAGATGAAAACAAATAAGGAGGTCCTAGAAAATCTAGGTATGAAAAGAGAACTAATGAGGGAGGTCAAAGTTCGACAGCTAAAATACTTTGGCCACATAAAAAGGCATAACACCTTGCAGAAGACCATAACAGAAGGGAGAGTTGAAGGCAAACGTGCAAGGGGAAGACAGCGCTATAAGTGGGAAGACAACATCAAGAGATGGACAGGAAAGAGTCTATCAGAGTGCACCATCAAGACAAGAGACAGAAGACGTTGGAGATCCATTACAGCCAACCTTCGTTGTGGAGATGGCAACTGATGATGATGATGATGTAACTTTCCTGTAAAACTACTAAAATTTAACCCAGACAACAGTAAGAGTTTTTTTATATAACGTAAAGAAGAAAATTCGACCATAACATGAGTTTTGTAAGGGCAAAAAATATATTAATAACTGCATGGAAAATCTAAGACTGCATGCAAAAATTCATGTCCATACAACAAACAGTTTTGGAGAAAATTGACGCTTTCTGTGGGCCCGAATTTCCGAACGGACTATAATAAAATTGCGTGTGTGTGACTGATTTATATATATATATATATATATATATATATATATATATATATATATACATATATATATATATATATATATAAACAATCACGTTACGGAAAAACCAACAGATGAAAAAGCTTTGATGCGGACGGACATCCAGAGTCTGAGACTCGTATAACTGACAGTGGTGAAAGCCGAAAGAAAGCCATTGACATGAAAACGGATGCCCTGATCGCACAACACGAAACCAGAACTTGATTCTGGAACATCAGGACTATGAATGAGGCAGGACTGAGGCAGATCGCAACAGTAATGAGGAACAACAGATTACATATCCTGTGAATACCTGAGAGCATATGAAGCGGGACAGTGAGAATAAAAGCAGCAACAGGAGAAACAGTACTTTACTCTGGTAGAGTGGATGGACTAGATACAATCTTATCATTATAATGGGTGACCTCATTGCGAAAGTTGGAGCCCACACTACTTAAAATGAAAGAGTAATGGGGAAATGCGGCAGCGGAACAGCAAACGAGAATAGGGATAAACTAATAAGCTGCTGCATTATTAACAACTTTGTCAGGAGGGGAACGCTTTTTCCACACAAAGAAATTCACAAAATTAACATGGGAATCACCAAACGGCCGGGACAGAAACCAGATAGACAACATTATGGTATGATCAATGGTAGATGGAGGCGTTCATTACAAGATGTGAAAGTAAGAAGAACTGAAAATATGGGAAGCGATCACGACTTAGTAGTGGCAAGACTGAAGGTGAAACTCAGAGCTGTGGAGTGGAATAAAGGATTAATTGTCAAATTGCCCAAGAAGGGTGACCTTTCAGACTGCAACCATTGGAGAGGAAT
This sequence comes from Oreohelix idahoensis, assembly GCA_024509875.1. Taxonomy (NCBI): domain Eukaryota; kingdom Metazoa; phylum Mollusca; class Gastropoda; order Stylommatophora; family Oreohelicidae; genus Oreohelix; species Oreohelix idahoensis. Next base: position 820,737 of record JAMPIV010001214.1, on the reverse strand, counting down.
TACTCTCCTCTCAGTTCCCAGGAAAATTTCTAGGCAGTATAATTATCCAGAGAGTTTCAAAAGCAGTAGACAATAAACTGTGGAAAGAATACGCGGGATTCAGAAAGAACAGAAGATGTGCAGATCATATATTCACCCTCAGAAACATTACTGAGCAGTGCTCCATCATAAAAATCCTCTATGCTAACTTTACATGTAGTGTAGGGCACAGCACCCTAACTTTTGAAGTGAAGAGAGGAGTACGACAGGGATGCCCCTTATGAACAATTTTATTTTTGAGAGTCATAGACTGCGCGATGCGTCAGACAACAGAGGGCAGTCCAAGATGAATAAGATGCGCAACGTTATCTACACTGGAATATGCAGATGACATTGCACTACTTGCACATCCACATCAACACATCCAATAAAAAACAGATAGACTGAATAAATGGGTCTGAACATTAATCTAACGAAGACAGAGGTCATGACACTCAATGTGAGCAATCGTGAGCCAATAAAAATAAAAAACCAGAAGCTGGAACAGGCAGACACATTTACATACTTAGGATGCATAGTAACACCTAGTAAAGACATCAACAACAGAATGAATAAAGCGAGAATAGCCTTTGCTAGTCTAAATCATTGGCGGACCTAATGGGGTGGAGACGGAGCGATCGCCCCTCCTTTGGGACATTGGAAACCTTTATTTCACATTAACTGCTCCAGTATTTTTTCCCTCACTTGGGACGTAAATGTAAGTAATCGTTAGGTCGGACGACTGACGAATTAAAACATGTCTGGTACTGGACAATGGTAAGTACTCTAAATGTTACGAACGTAGTTTGCAAGTAATTCTACGTGGCAGGACAATGAAATACAATAAAGGGATCCGCCATACAACAATGAGGCAAAAGGTGGCTCCAGGCAGGCGACACAAGAGGACTTCACTCGAGCCGCAAAAACACAGAACTTTGTGACTCAGAGGCAGATAATTTCCGTATCAAAGAAGGGGGGGGGGGTGGGTGGGGGGGGAGGGTTCTAAATCAAAATATGTTATGCTATAATATAAGATATGTACGAGTTTTAATCAAATGTTGTCTCTTTGTAGTTGTACCTTACTTTTATGAAAGCTAGACAAAACAATTATGAAATCAAACTTTTGTAAGTGCAAGACAAAACAATTATGTAATCTAACGTTTATAAGTGCTACACAAAACAGTATAATCTAATGTTTATAAGTGTACACTGCAGCATTCATACCTTAGACATTTGCTGCGAGAGGCTAAGCACCTATGGGTTTGCCCCGCACCCAATTATGTCGATCCAGATCAACAATAAAAATGAGTGTAGTACAAACTTCAAAATAAAATACTGAACCACCCGGAGCATATAAGGAAACAAATTGGAGGTGGAAGATCTTCAACCCGCCAATGTCACTAGGCGCAAGAAATCATTTATGGATTAATGAAATAGTCTATAGATAATGTTGACAGTAATACTGTTGAATTCGTTTTAAGATAACTGCGTTGGTAATAATTTCACTATTTCTTTCCTTGTTATGCCCCTTTGATTTTAGTAGCTCATCGTCGGACATGTGACCCACAATTGTAGTTGTCATTGACTAGTTTTGTTACCACGTCAAATTCCACAAAGCACCGGTGGTCCTTCACAGTTGTCTTGGATGTTCAATTCATATTTGTCATCATCATCAAAGAGCTATTTTATGTAATTTGACCATCTTTCTATTATGTTCTCTTGTCCCATTAATATCGTTTCTTCTTTTGATTTCAAGCAACTCATTTATTTGTCTGTTTATAGATTTTGTGTCTTTTCTGTGCAAACTATCGGTACTTCTGGTTTAGCCATGCTTCTTTTGCTGTTTTACATTTGTTTGGTTTCTATATCTTTATTTCATCATTCATATTCTTCTTAATCTTTCTTCCATCAGATGTCAAATGTCATCTGTCATTCGTGTCTTCCTCCTACTTCTTGCTTCCATCAGTTGTCAAATGTCATCTGTCATTCATGTCTTCCTCCTACTTCTTGCTTCCATCAGTTGTCAAATGTCATCTGTCATTCATGTCTTATTTGCAGTCCTCTTTATTGCTGATGTGATTTCTTTCGATGTTTGATGTATGGACTTTTTTAAAGCATTTCTTATTGCCCATCTATACTCTCCATTTTTTTTTTGTCTATAGCATTATATCTATTCTGTATTGTAATATAAACAACTTGAGATACGCTGGTGATACAGGTTAAATAAAAGAAGAAAATTAGAGTTACATGAATTGATTAATACAATTGAAAGTGAAAACAAGGGTCAAGGGCTAAGTAACAAAACGGCAAAATGATTTCACCAAGAATGCCCCATCAAAGTAAATGGTTACGTTTTAGAACAATGTCGTAAAAATATCGAATGGAAGATGTATATCAGACGTGCAAAAAAGTAAAACAAATCAAGCAAAAATAGCATTCCATAAAATGAACAAGTGTTTTATGCTTTTATGAAACAACATGTTGTCAAAGGAAGAAACTGAATTCTTTTGTGTTGTATAGAGCCAATCCTGTCACATCGAAGCGAATCAAAAAATAAGACAGAAAATCCCTGGACATAACAAAGATATGGTTTTAAAACAAGTCAATCGATTCAAATGCATGTCTATGTTTGTAACAAATATGAAAGAATCAACTTAGAAGAGAAGAGTAAAATATCCCAATCCAAGGCAGCATACTATAAAACAAAACGTATTTTACACAATAAATCTTTGTTAATGGAAATCTGGCAGAGTTCTTCAGTGTTATATAGAGTCAATCCTATCAAACGGAAGTAATTCATGGACAATTAGCAAACAAATAGGACGAGCAATAGACAACACAGATGTGGTTTTACAGAAGAATTACAAGAATACCGTGAACAGTTGAAAAGAGTAATGAGGATGTCCTGAAAGAAGCTAGTGCGCATGTCAAGCGTTTTAATCGTATAAAAATAGAAGCAGCCCAATTTCATGTGGCATGTTAGGAGAATACAAAAGTTGGAATATATGGTGACATCAGGACAGATCGAGGACAAAAGTTGGAATATATCGTGACACGAGGACAGATCGAGGACAAAAGTTGGAATATATCGTGACATCAGGACAGATCGAGGACAAAAGTTGGAATCTATCGTGACATCAGGACAGATCGAAGACAAAAGTTGTAATATATTGTGACATCAGGACAGATCGAAGACAAAAGTTGGAATAAATCGTGACATCAGGACAGATCGAAGACAAAAGTTGGAATATATCGTGACATCAGGACAGATCGAGGACAAAAGTTGGAATATATCGTGACATCAGGACAGATCGAAGACAAATGTTGGAATATATCGTGACATCATGACAGATCGAGGACAAAAGTTGGAATATATCGTGACATCAGGACGGATCGAAGACAAAAGTTGGAATATATCGTGACATCAGGACATATCGAGGACTAAAGTTGGAATATATCGTGACATCAGGACAGATCGAAGACAAAAGTTGGAATATATCGTGACATCAGGACAGATCGAAGACAAAAGTTGGAATGTATCGTGACATCAGGACAGATCGAGGACAAAAGTTGGAATGTATCGTGACATCAGGACAGATCGAAGACAAAAGTTGGAATATATCGGGACATCAGGACAGATCGAAGACAAAAGTTGGAATGTATCGTGACATCAGGACAGATCGAAGACAAAAGTTGGAATGTATCGTGACATCAGGACAGATCGAGGACAAAAGTTGGAATGTATCGTGACATCAGGACAGATCGAGGACAAAAGTTGGAATGTATCGTGACATCAGGACAGATCGAAGACAAAAGTTGGAATATATCGGGACATCAGGACAGATCGAAGACAAAAGTTGGAATATATCGGGACATCAGTTCAGATCGAAGACAAAAGTTGGAATATATCGTGACATCAGGACAGATCGAAGACAAAAGTTGGAATATATCGTGACATCAGGACAGATCGAAGACAAAAGTTGGAATGTATCGTGACATCAGGACAGATCGAAGACAAAAGTTGGAATATATCGGGACATCAGTTCAGATCGAAGACAAAAGTTGGAATATATCGTGACATCAGGACAGATCGAAGACAAAAGTTGGAATATATCGTGACATCAGGACAGATCGAAGACAAAAGTTGGAATGTATCGTGACATCAGGACAGATCGAGGACAAAAGTTGGAATGTATCGTGACATCAGGACAGATCGAAGACAAAAGTTGGAATATATCGGGACATGAGGACAGATCGAAGACAAAAGTTGGAATATATCGTGACATCAGGACAGATCGAAGACAAAAGTTGGAATGTATCGTGACATCAGGACAGATCGAGGACAAAAGTTGGAATGTATCGTGACATCAGGACAGATCGAAGACAAAAGTTGGAATATATCGGGACATCAGTTCAGATCGAAGACAAAAGTTGGAATATATCGTGACGTCAGGACAGATCGAAGACAAAATGAGATATAGAAAGACAAAGACAAAAGATACAAGGTAATCTGATATCATGGCGTGAAAAAATGGTCAACAACAGAATTGATAAAAAGTACTGGGCAGTCGTGAAGAGATGTAATCATCTACGCCTGCAGGCATGGTGCTTGAAGTAGATTTAAGATGGTGCACATTATTTTCTATTTATATCTAATTACTTGCAATCATACAAGCAAATAAATGCATATAAATGCATATATTTACATATAATATACATTCTTACACACACATACATATTTTCATAAACATGTATTAATATATCTACGTGTACATCAAAATCATATTTGCAAAAACACAAATTCTCAGGCAAGAAAGGTGACATTATAAAATACATAACATTAGATTTTACAGCTCTTGTCACGGTATTTTGAGAACATTATCTACCTCGTCTGTGTTAATTATGTCACCTGTGTATAAAACTGATATTGGCAAACATGCCGTTCTACCTTTTGGTTCTTCTTATGGCGTCTTCTAATGCTAGATCCTGGCATTGAGAGAAAGAAGAGCCAGACTGCAACAGAGAGAAAAGTCATAACGACAAAAATAAAAGAAACATTACCCAACAACACCTCGACCCATGCATACACAGATGGATCAGCAACAAGTCCAACAGAAGATGGAGGTAGAGGTGTACTTCTGCGCTTACGCACTGGTACCAAAAAAAAAAAGCAGTCAGTGACAACAGGCAAATTCTCAAGTAACTTCTAAGAAGGGTCAGAATAATAAAGGCCTGAATGCCCTAACAGTGTGTGGCTCCTCAGAGTTGCAACTACTGACAAAGCATCTGTTGAGAAAACAACTTGTCTCTCGGTGCTTTCCTCGGCCATCTGAACCTCTGCTGCAGTTTTTAAGGCATCTATGTCAAAGATTCAAAAGGGTTGTGATCTAATGGATCCCATCTCTTTGTAGCATCTCCATCAATACAGAGTCTGACAGATTGGCAAAGGAAGGTGGAAAGGTACCTCAACCTGATACAAGCATAACTTTCGAAGAGGCAAAGAGTTTTATGAGAACCAGATACAGAAACATATAGGATGCAGAGCATCCAGAACACACACACACTCACACACACACATACAATGATGCTTATTACGAGCTCAGCAGAAGAGAACAAGTGATAATCTTCAGACTCCGCACGGACTACAACAGATTGGGATATCATCTATTCTTCTTCTTCTTCGATCCTTAACCACCAACCGTCAAAGCAGTCAGTGGCCATCACGCCTAGTGGCGTCTTGTAGGGCAACAACAAATTGTTTCCACTTTGCTCGGTCGGTGGCTATCCTTCGTACAGTGCCCCAACTCTGGTTCATTCTTTGCATCTCAGCCTCCACAGTCCTCCGCCAAGTTGTTTTTGGTCGGCCTCTCTTTCGCTTTCCTTCAGGGGTCCAAAGCATAGCTGTTCTTGTGATGGCATCGGGGTCTCTTCTGAGGACATGACCAACCCAGCTCCAGCGTCTGCCAGCTATGATGGTGTGCATGTCCTCTTGCTTGCTACGAGTAAGCAGATCTTCGTTGGTGATGGTATTCGGCCAAAAGATTCGGTGAATTTTTCTTAGGCATGTTGTGTGAAAAGAGGACAGTTTTGACATTTCCTTCTCTGTGACTCTCCAGCATTCCGCACCATAGAGAAGCACAGAAAGCACGCAACTCTGGTATAATCTTAATTTTGTGCTTGTGCTGTATTGGGAGGACTTCCAGATGTTATTTAGGCTAAAGAAGGCTGTTCTTGCCTTATTCATTCTGATGTTGATGTCTTTGCCTGCCCCACCGTCTGGTGTTACTATGTTTCCTAGGTATGTGAAGGTATCTGTCTGTACCAGTTGCTGATTCCTTACTGATATGGGCTCAGGGTTGCTCACATTGAGCGTCATGACTTCTGACTTCTTTAAATTGATGTTCAGGCCCACCTGCTGGCTAAATTTATTAAGTCTATCCGTTTTTTCCTGGATGTGTTGATGTGAATGTGCCAGCAGTGCAATGTCATCTGCATATTCCAGATCTTCCAATGTAGAAAATGTAGTCCATCTTATTCCTCTTGGACTGCCCTCTGTTGTCTGGCGCATCACCCAGTCTATGACTGTTAAAAATAGAGTGGTTGATAAGGGGCATCCTCATCTATTCAACAAGCTAAAAATATGAACTACCGATGAGTGTGACTGTGACACTGATAAAATGACTGCTGAACATCTGCTTCAAAGATGGCCAACATATGAGGAACAAAGAAAGCACATGTGGCCGTCACCAGTACCATTCCTGGAAAAACTCTATGGAGATGCTAAAAGCCTGAAGCTGACTGCTGCTTTCTTTGAAAATATTCAAATAAACGTCTGAGAGCGTACGAAGAAGAAAATATTCAAATAAACGTCTGAGAGCGTACGAAGATGAAAATATTCAAATAAACGTCTGAGAGCGTACGAAGATGAAAATATTCGTCTGAAGCGTACGAAGATGAAAATATTCAAATAAACGTCTGAGAGCGTACGAAAAATATTCAAATAAACGTCTGATGAAAATCTTCAAATCAACGTCTGAGAGCGTACGAAGATGAAAATATTCAAATAAACGTCTGAGAGCGTACGAAGATGAAAATATTCAAATAAACGTCTGAGAGCGTACGAAGATGAAAATATTCAAATAAACGTCTGAGAGCGTACGAAGATTCAAATAAACGTCTGAGAGCGTACGAAGATGAAAATATTCAAATATCGTCTGAAAAAGATATATTCAAATAAACGTCTGAGAGCGTACGAAGATGAAAATATTCAAATAAACGTCTGAGAGCGTACGAAGATGAAAATATTCAAATAAACGTCTGAGAGCGTACGAAGATGAAAATATTCAAATAAACGTCTGAGAGCGTACGAAGATGAAAATATTCAAATAAACGTCTGAGAGCGTACGAAGATGAAAATATTCAAATAAACGTCTGAGAGCGTACGAAGATGCGTAAACGTCTGAGAGCGTACGAAATGAAAATATTCAAATAAACGTCTGAGAGCGTACGAAGATGAAATATTCAAATAAACGTCTGAGAGCGTACGAAGATGACAATATTCAAATAAACGTCTGAGAGCGTACGAAGATGTATTCAAATAAACGTCTGAGAGCGTACTAAGATGAAAATATTCAATTGAACGGCTGAGAGCGTACGAAGATGAAAATATTCAAATAAACGTCTGAGAGCGTACGAAGATGAAAATATTCAAATAAACGTCTGAGAGCGTACGAAGATGAAAATATTCAAATAAACGTCTGAGAGCGTACGAAGATGAAAATATTCAAATAAACGTCTGAGAGCGTACGAAGATGAAAAGCAAATAAACGTCTGAGAGCGTACGAAGATGAAAATATTCAAATAAACGTCTGAGAGCGTACGAAGAAATAAACGTCTGAGAGCGTACGAAGATGAAAATATTCAAATAAACGTCTGAGAGCGTACGAAGATGAAAATATTCAAATAAACGTCTGAGAGCGTACGAAGATGAAAATATTCAATAAACGTCTGAGAGCGTACGAAGATGAAAATATTCAAATAAACGTCTGAGAGCGTACGAAGATGAAAATATTCAAATAAACGTCTGAGAGCGTACGAAGATGAAAATATTCAAATAAACGTCTGAGAGCGTACGAAGATGAAAATATTCAAATAAACGTCTGAGAGCGTACGAAGATGAAAATATTCAAATAAACGTCTGAGAGCGTACGAAGATGAAAATATTCGTCTGAGAGCGTACGAAGATGAAAATATTCAAATAAACGTCTGAGAGCGTACGAAGATGAAAATATTCAAATAAACGTCTGAGAGCGTACGAAGGTGAAAATATTCAAATAAACGTCTGAGAGCGTACGAAGGTGAAAATATTCAAATAAACGTCTGAGAGCGTGAAGAGAAAATATTCAAATAAACGATGAAAGATGAAAATATTCAAATAAACGTCTGAGAGCGTCTGAGAGCGTAAACGAGAGCGTAGATGAAAAATATTCAAATAAACGTCTGAGGGCGTACGAAGATGAAAATATTCAAATAAACGTCTGAGAGCGTACGAAGATGAAAATATTCAAATAAACGTCTGAGAGCGTACGAAGATGAAAATATTCAAATAAACGTCTGAGAGCGTACGAAGATGAAAATATTCAAATAAACGTCTGAGAGCGTACGAAGATGAAAATATTCAAATAAACGTCTGAGAGCGTACGAAGAAGAGGAAGCTTCATCCTTATATAATTCTCTTTCTACTTCTGCTAATGAGAGACTGTTCCTCATATCCAGAATTATCCTTCTACGTCTGCTAATGGGGGATGTTGTTGATTCATCCTCATATTTATAATGCTCTTTCTCTTTCTGTTAACGGGAGATTGTTGATTCATCTTCATATTTATAATTCTCCTCTAATTTCTGCTAATGGGAGATTGTTAGTTCATTCCCATAATTCTAATTTTCCTTTTACTTCTGCTATCGGGAGATTGTTGATTCCGTGTGATAATAATAATTCCCCTTTAACTTGTGATAATGGAAGATTGTTGATTCCTTGTGATAATCATAATTCTCCTTTAACTTGTGATAATGGAAGATTGTTGATTTATCCTAATTATTATCATCATTTTTAAGTGCTCTCTTGCGGAACATAGGACCACTATAGTGTCTGGTCCCCTTGCACCACGCCTGCACCAAGCATCATATCATCCTGGAGCAGTGGTTTATGTGGCAATCTGTTTCACATGATGAGGTTGCAATGTGTTTTAACATTGGTTTACTCAATGGTGTCATGTGTTTTGACATCGGTTTACTCAATGGTGTCATGTGTTTTAACATCGGTTTACTCAATGGTGTCATGTGTTTTGACATCGGTTTACTCAATGGTGTCATGTGTTTTGACATCGGTTTCTTCAATGGTGTCATGTGTTTTGACATCGGTTTCCTCAATGGTGTCATGTGTTTTAACATCGGTTTCTTCACTGGTGTCATGTGTTTTGACATCGGTTTACTCAATGGTGTCATGTGTTTTGACAACGGTTTACTCAATGGTGTCATGTGTTTTGACATCGGTTTACTCAATGGTGTCATGTGTTTTAACATCGGTTTCTTCAATGGTGTCATGTGTTTTGACATCGGTTTACTCAATGGTGTCATGTGTTTTGACATCGGTTTCCTCAATGGTGTCATGTGTTTTAACATCAGTTTCTTCAATGGTGTCATGTGTTTTGACATCGGTTTACTCAATGGTGTCATGTGTTTTAACATCGGTTTCTTCAATGGTGTCATGTGTTTTGACATCGGTTTACTCAATGGTGTCATGTGTTTTGACATCGGTTTCCTCAATGGTGTCATGTATTTTAACATCGGTTTCTTCAATGATGTCATGTGTTTTGACATCGGTTTACTCAATGGTGTCATGTGTTTTAACATCGGTTTCCTCAATGGTGTCATGTGTTTTGACATCGGTTTACTCAATGGTGTCATGTGTTTTGACATCGGTTTACTCAATGGTGTCATGTGTTTTGACATCGGTTTACTCAATGGTGTCATGTGTTTGACATCGGTTTCCTCAATGGTGTCATGTGTTTGACATCCGTTTCCTCAGTGGTGTCATGTGTTTTGACATCGGTTTCCTCAATGGTGCCATGTGTTTTGACATCGGTTTCCTCAATGGTGTCATGTGTTTGACATCGGTTTCCTCAATGGTGTCATGTGTTTTGGCATCGGTTTCCTCAATGATGTCATGTGTTTGACATCGATTTCCTCAATGGTGTCATGTGTTTGACACTGGTTTCCTCAATGGTGTCATGTGTTTTGACATCGGTTTCCTCAATGGTGTCATGTGTTTGACATTGGTTTCCTCAATGGTGTCATGTGTTTTGACATCGGTTTCCTAAAAGGTGTCATGTGTTTGACATCGGTTTCCTCAATGGTGTCATGTGTTTTGACATCGGTTTCCTCAATGGTGTCATGTGTTTAACATTGGTTTCCTCAATGATGTCATGTGTTTTGACATCGGTTTCCTCAATGGTGTTATTTGCAGCGGTGGCTCTAAACTTCCAGAACGACCCAGAAGTCGCTGGGAGGACAACATTATACAATCCCTGAAGGACCGAGGACTAGAATAGAACCATGCCAGGAGAAAGACCGCCAATAGAACAATATGGCGTACTCTCTGGCGGAGCTCTACACACCAAGGTAGAAGAGAAACGACTAAGTAAGTAAGGCTCCACGCTCCAGATTGAGCATAAGAGAGGATGTATTGCTAGTCGTAAATGCCAAGATTTAGCTGACAACAATTTTCCAGAACTCGAATACGAGGAGAACATAAAAATTTGAAACACGGAAGATAAGCTATCATCCGAATATATGCATGTTGCACGTACACACTGAGACACACACACTCACACACTCAAATTATGTTAGGTTTCTTGTGAGAAATTGAAAACTGCGTGTTTAAGTGGTAGTTTGAAAAGAAGTGGACGAATGGAGAAAAAGATGAATCCTTAATTCAGAGTGGTAGACCATGCGTCAAATTGTACAGAAAACATCACAACGACTTCTCAAGGATAAAATGTCTTAGCAAATAGACCAGGTCACTCCAGTTTTCTCAGGCAAAACATCGTGTTTACTGAGTGGCTTACTTTAAAAAACGTCTAGCAGCGTTCAAATAAGGAGCGATTCTTTTATAGCTCTTACATTCATCGCTTTTTTTCCCCCTGCGGGGTTTGCTAAAAGAAATTACTATTCTGGCTGTAAAGTTTACTGTTTAGACATGTGACCCTTTCGAAAGTTAATCCAGCAAGACACGAACGTATTACCGGACTTTGAAATGGTAGTTTCCCCTTGTGAGTTACTCAGGTAGTTGATTTGTAATACAAATTTGTAATTAAAGCTTGAAATGCTATTCTTCCGACTTTATAAAGAGCAGAATAAGTAGGGAATGAGTTTTTTTTTTTTTAATATTCTTTTTTATTGGGGGAGGGGGAGAGAGGGGGAGGGGGAAGAACCATATAATCCCTTTAGTCTCTTATGGCAGTATCTACCTTCAACTTTACCTTAACCACCTGTACTAGGAAGTGAAATAAATGACATTTTCTCTAAGAGATATGGAGGTGCCCCCATCCCTACATGAACTTCTTCATTTATTTATTTGTTAGTTAAGTGGTAGGAATAACAATACAATCTGACATCACTTTTCTAATACTCATAAAAGTCTTTGATGTTCGTGATGTTATTCTGCATCAGCCAGTGGCAGTGAAAAGTCCAACATCAAATCTCGGAGCACTACTTTCTTTACACTTATTTAATGTCAGTAATGACTACTTCTCAAAGTGGATGTAAAACACATGTAATAAAAGTAAACATTACTCACCTGATAACATGCCCATATAAGCATTTCAGCAACGGATGGCACAGGACCGTGTGGTTTGACGTGAATTAGCTGAAAGTGATGATGATCATAATAATGATAATGATGGTGACGAAGAAGATGATGATAAAATACTTCTTTAATTAATATTTGTGGAGTTCATATCACTAGGAAAAGTGGACAGCTGATTGTTGATAAAACTTTATGTACCAGTAACAACGTCAATTATTTTAAAAACACGAATAGGTTATTTTAGAAAACAAAAACAATAAATTATACAAAGTTAAGAGGACAAATAAAATGCTATAGGTTAATTTTTTTAAAGTCATCCATACATATAATCGCTTGTGTGCTACCGTGGGTCGAAAGGGGAACAAAGAATAATAGCTAGTAAATCATAGTAATGAATGTAGTAGAAGTCTATCAATGGTCGTTGGTAAATAAGGCCGTGTTCAAGTTCCAAGCAAATATTTAAAAAAAAAAAACAGAACCACACCTCAGAGAAAAACATGTGTACATTTTCTTAACTGACTACTTGCGATTAGTTGATGGATTGAAAATGGTACCATAGGATCACCAATGTGGAACTGATCAGACAAATGCCGGTTCGATTGAACACGATTTGTTGAGACCAGATTGGTTTTGGACACGACACGCGTTGAGACAACCACATGACCGCATTAAAATGCAGTTCCTGTTCTAGAATCTTCTCTAATTTCTTCTTCCAAACTTCATCTGTCCATTCTTCTCAACCGTCTATCTCTTCCCAAATCCTTTCTTTTTTATTTTTTTAACATTGTCCCAGCTCTGTTCAACCATCTTCCTCATTTTCCCCTATTATCCCTGTCCTTCCACTAATAACTTCCTTCTTTTCACCGAATTTTACACCGCCCTCTCCTCAAATGTATCACCAGCCCTCTCCTCAAGTCTATCGCCAGCCCTATCCTCAAATGTATCACCAGTCCTCTCCTCTTCCATCAACCCGCTCTTTTTCTTTCACAACATTTTTCTCTCTCTCTTCCATCACCTCTTTCTCTTTCCATATCCCCAAGTTCTGTTTCCTTCTCTCTTCCAGCGTGTCTCAATCTCTCCTATTTACTAAGGCTCTAATACCCCCTCCACACACACACACACACACACATCGGCACACACACACACAAAACACACACACACACCCACACACCTCTGCCATGGTCTCCGCCACATCCAACACGCAAAATTCTAAAAAATATTTCATTATTTGAAAACACGCTCTAGATGTTACAATCACCGATGACGTGTCACATACAACGTCCTCAATCCTACACTTCAAATTGTCCCCTGAATGATCTCACCCTCCCAACAATGGAATTTCGAAAATACAATGGCACGTATTGTTATGTTCTCGGCAGATCAAATGTTAGACCAGTAAACTTGTGTTCCGGTCGTCAAACTGACAACTTCTCCGTGTAACTTTGTGTTGACAGAAAGTTGTCAAAAAACCTGCCTGGACTTTTCATTGAAACGAAAAAAGGCACAGTGTCGAAGAAATGTGATGGACATTTCTGAGGTCATTCTTATTCTCTGGCCAGGGATTTCTGGTCAAATCGTTGTCTTTAATTTCACATGTGAGCTCACGTTTGAAAGCTATTCAAAAACGGGAATCTTATTCTCTCCTCTCTCTCTCATATAACTACAGTACATTAGTTTCTTTCATAACGCTGGAGGTCTGCCTCGGCTCTCAGGCTTCTCTCATCTCTCTATGACCACATCTATTTCTCTCATAACACTGGAGGTCTACCTCAAGTTTCACTCATATCTCTCATATAACCACATCTATTTCTCTCATAACACTGGAGGTCTACCTCAAGTTTCACTCATCTCTCTCATATAACCACATCTATTTCTCTCATAACACTGGAGGTCTACCTCAAGTTTCACTCATCTCTCATATAACCACATCTATTTCTTTCATAACGTCGGCGGTCTGCCTCAGGCTTCTGTCATTGCTATACAGCCTTCTACTTCAAATGAGTTAGGGTAGGCCGTGCTGTCAATCTGCTCATCATCTGGAGCCGGCATTCTTGAATGTCATGTTCTACTGCTTGTTTGTCATCCACACATGAATACATATCTGTGTGCCTGATGTTGTAAAAAAAATATGTGTATATATATATATATATATATATATATATATATATATATATATATATATATATATATATATATATATATATATATATATATATATATATATATATATATATATATATATATATATATATATATATATATATATATTTATTTATTTATTTATTTATTTATTTATTTATTTATTTATTTGACATATTGCATTTAAGCTTGCAATAGTCGGCTTTCAGTCAGAAAATTATCACTCTTCTTGGTAAGGGATAGTAGGCCTTCTTCCGGTCATACTTGACTCTAGGTCAATGTGGATTTGCCTATATAATGCTTAGTTTTATGTATCTGTCCATCGCTTACATGATTACGAATTATAACAAATCATGATGTCTACTTCATTTTCATAAGTGAGACACAGGTAAAAATAACAGGTAAGTCAATCATCATCACCGCCATTATGCTTCAGCTCCCCAAGGAACATAGGACTTGAACTAATCCCTGCCAAGTCCATGTGTCCTATGCTATCCGCTCATTGTTTTTTCCATGTCTTCTTTACCCCTTTCGTGTACATCTCAAGTTCTCTTCATCGTGTGTTGTTTGTTCTCTCTCTACGTCTCTTACCCTGAGGATTGAACAACGAGGACTGCCTTCTAGTGCTATCGGTAGAATTCTACAATGCGTGTGTCCTATACATCGCCAGAGTCTTCTTCTCATCTCTTGCTGCACTAGTACTTGTCTGCTTCTTGTCATCAGTTCCACAGAAGTTGTAGTGCAGTGGTCTGATTCACAATACGTCATTCTGAGTAACTCTGACTCAAACCGCGCGCCATACTTTGTGAGAACTGCATGATACACGGACCAATCAGATGGTACCTTTATGCAGTGTTTACTAAAGCATTAGGTCGTCAAAATGGCCAGTCCAAATGTGTGCAGCGAAGTGGAAGAGGACATTTAATTACAGCATTATGAAAGAAGTACCACCTGGGAGAGGTCACTAATGCAATACTGGGAATGTTGCCCTACACGTTTGTGCAGAGACTTCCACGAATAGTACTATAGGAAGGGAGAAATCTGTGGTTGAATGCATCGAGACCTCAGGTTAGTCCATAATTTTGCTGTTTAGAGTACGCATAGAATAAAATGCACAGGAAAGTAAAAGACAATTAGATAGGAAGTTAAAGGATAATTCAGAGCGTATTTTAAGCCTCAGATGAATAAAATCGCTCCAGGAATAACGTAGATAAATGAAATCTTAGTTTTCCTGATTTGAACTCATAGGCAGATTTTACATACATTTTTGGAATGCAAAACACACGGTGTCTCAGTCCGGGAATTCATTTACTACCCTGGGGTCTTTTCTTTGAGACATTATAGGTTATAGTATCATTTATTACATCATATGAGTTAGGAGTGGGGAAATATTTTAAATACTAACATTAATTGTAGGGAAATTAAAACTAAATAAAGCACTTTGTAGTACCATTGAGTAAAAACCAAAATTGTGGTGACTGGATACACTGACAGTAGTCTTTTAATTAAATGTGTTTGTATTAATTAAGGTTTTGGTTTATAAGAGAGTTTGAGTGTCTGCAAGATATTATTGTAAGAGTATGGCAGACTTGGCAAAGTTTCGATCTGCTACAGTGCAGTCGGCAAAGGAGTTTGGGTTAAGTGGGGAGGCTCTTATTCAATATGTCACTACTGAGTGTGACAAGTTTATAGAAAGAGAAGATAAGAAGTTGGAAACAGAAAGGAGATTACAAATAAAAGCTGATAGGCAGGCTAAGAAAATAGAAGCTGATAGGGAGGCTAAGAAACTAGAAGCTGAAGCTAATAAACTGGAGGCTGAGGAGAGACGACAGGCTGCTGAGAGAGAGGAAAAGAGGTTGCAAATGGAGGGTGAGAAAGAGGAAAAGAGGTTGCAAAGGGAACATGAATTAATGTCGTAAATTTATTTTGAGAGAAAAGAGTCGTAGAAATAGTGGTCCGGTTTAGAGTGGAAAATGATGATGGAAAGCTCAGTGATAGAAAATGTAGAGATTTAATAGTTACTTCACAGCGTGCTGGAGGAGAGTAAAGACAGACTTATTTACGACAAATCGTGTCTCTCAATCTTCTCTTTCACTCTCCTGGTCAAACAATTATTTGCCAGTTTTCCAGACTCGCATCTGCGCGCTCACCGATTTGGTGTTTTCAAACACACACACGACGTTGATACAAACTATATTAAACGAATAGTGGAAAAGTTGGGCTTTGGGTATATCCAACACACAGAACTAAATGAGTTTAGTTGATTTTATTCACTTTAACATCAATCACTAAAAATATCAGATATTACATAAATTATCATAAGTACACAAATGCAAATAACAAGTTTGGGAGGGGGTGAAGAAGATTGGTATCGACTAAGCCCTTCCCGCTCATTAGACAAAGACAAACCCAGTCCAGAGATAGATAATATCAGGAACACGGGTACGTTAACCTAACAGTAAAGTTAATTACTCTGAAAGAGGTGTTACCAAGTTAGGTATAAGTGATAGAAAAAAAAAACCTGTTCTTCCCAGCTGTTCTTCCCTTTACTAAGCAAATGGAAAGGAGGTGGTTTTAAACAGAGTTAACAAATTATCAACTATCCCACTTAAAGGAACAATGTAGGGTATACAGAAAAGATATATGTTACCAGGTAAGCAAGTTAACAAAATGGTCACACAAAAGAATTAATTTCCTGTCATTCATACACGCGCTAGCAAAGGCCTTCACTCATCTTGCTCTCACTTACCGATTGTGAAAAAATCTTGCACTCCATAGAATAACACAACAGCAGTTACACCTCAACTAAATGTATGAGTGTTTGTTCAAGTTCTAGCCCCAGATTATCGGGTAGGCGGTCAGCACATAAAAGGGTCCCGTAATCGCTGGAAAATGAATCTGTAGTTGTGTCTCTTTTCTTAATAACAGTTTCTATGGGAGGGCACGGTCTCTGATACCGGGGTGAGGATGGTGTGGTCTATTTGACTATGCCGCGGATAATAAAATTCTTACGCGTGCTGGTACACTTTATCCGTGAGGTATGGTTTAAGTCCAGTGAGAAAACTAGTCACATCACTGTTCAGGAAATTATGAATTATCTCTCTGTGTCAGTAAACTAACAAAGCTCGGGCCAGTGTTCTTCTTCCCGTTACGACTTAAGTTGTTTGATGGTGCGTTAAATTTGTCTTTGGGTGTGCTTTCTTTGCTATAAGTTAGATAGCGGAATTCCAAACATAGAATCGCCTCAAAGATTAAAAATTTACACAGTCTCAACAAGTTCTGCGTCAGGGGAACTCTACACACTGTTTATGCTTTGCTTTGCTTAGATTGATTTCTTTATTGCTTTCTTAATGCTGGGATCGCACAGGTTACGATCACTCTGTATGAAAGAAAAAAAGACATGTAATATACCGAAAACAAATAACCTTCTAAAGCGCGATGAATTTCCCGTTAAGCCTATAATACACTCGAGTATTTAATTATGTATTTAATAAACACTGCGCGAATTCTAGTGGTTAAAAACCCACATCTATAAAACTAGGACTTAACTGAATTTATTAATTATAAATTCCTTCGCGACTTTAAAAGTTAATTTAAGCATCTATTATCTTTTGAAATAATATAATAGATAGATCATTATATTTACCACTGGAACTATTGAGATGGTTTAATTTAATAGATTTAAATTAACACAAAATCCATTGAAATAGAATGACTGAACTAGACCACTGATCACTTTACACAATATATATTACCGCTCTGCACAGAATAGAAAACACTGCAAATACATATATAAAATCCAGGGGAAAATCTATAACCAGATTTCAATAAAGCTAGTGCTTCTGTAAAAGTCTGGCCAGCGAGTGATAACGTGTCTAGTTCTACATGGTCTATTTAGCTAAAATGAAATGTAAGTTGAGTGGGACATGATAAACTTGACAACTTATTTGATCTCACGAACTTTTGGGGATCTGACCGCCAAATCAAGAGAAGAAGCCACCCCCTGGTCTTCGTATCCGCTCGCTGCTGCCCGTTTCGCTTTCCCCCGTTCGCTCGGTTCCTCGATTGACACCGAGACGCGAAATTAGCGGCAAGCAACTGCGTCTCGTATCAGGGAAAACTACTGCCTTTGATAGCGCCGATAGTCTCCCCTAAGATCCCTCGGTCTGTCTCTTTGATCTCGTCGCTGTATCCTACATGAGTCCCGGTGGAATGCGTTCTGGCAAACGAAAAGTTACAACAAATGTTCAGGGGTTCTAATGTTATGAAAAGCTAAAGGTCCCTTTAAATCATCCATCATATCAGGGAAAATTCACTTGTCAAACTAGACGTACGTCACAATTAAGAATGAAAGAACTTGAACTTCAAGGAAATGTTACAGGTAATGGTAGTAGTCCAACTATCTCTGACACTAGTGCAAGTCAAGGGGCCTCAAATGGAGCAATGAACTTTCACTTGGATCCATAAACTTTCACTTGGATCCATTTGTGGAGAAAGAGGATGAAATTGAGTCTTATCTAAGTAGGTATGAGAGGTTAGCCACAAACTATGGTCTAGAGAAAGAGAAATGGAGCCTTAAGTTATCACAAGGGCTGAGGGGAGTTTCTTATGAAGTTTATGCAAAACTCGGAAAAGAAGACCAGGAAGATTATGAAATCTTGAAGCAGGAATTGCTGGTTCGATATGAAAAGAACTCAGAATTTTATAGGAAGAAATTCATTACTGCTAAGCCGCTTTCTGGAGAAACCTACAACCAATTCTCTGCCAGATTAGAAACCTACTTGGAGAAGTGGACTACTCTGGGAAAATGCCAAGACCTAAAAGAAATGGTCATGATAAAACAAGTGAGAGAGTCTATGCCTCCAGACATGAGAAAATTTCTTATGGAACAAGGTGCAGAGAGATTGGGGGAGAGTTTAACAGTTGCTGAGAGATATCATGCAGCTCAGAAAGAAATAGCAGGAATCAAAGGAAACAAGGAGAAAATAGTAGACCACCCCCAAACCAGAATGAGTTTGATAATAGGGACCAACAACACAGATACAAACAAGGTTATGACAAACCTAAATTTGACCATAGAGATAGGAACCCTCCGTTACAAGATAAGAAACCCTACAGACAGGGAGATAAGTGGTGCAAAATTTGCAAAATGAACAACCACAATACTTTGGACTGTGGAAAGAAAATACCTCCATATTACGCTGCATGCATGAGAAAGTTGGAAGATCTGGAATTTGCAGATGACATTGCACTACTAGCACATTCACATCAACACATCCAGGAAAAAACGGATAGACTTAATAAGTTTAGCCAGCAGGTGGGCTTGAACATCAATTTAAAGAAGTCAGAGGTCACGACGCTCAATGTGAGCAACCCTGAGCCCATATCAGTAAGGAATCAGCAACTGGTACAGACAGACACCTTCACATACCTAGGATGCATAGTAACACCAGACGGCGGGGCAGGCAAAGACATCAACATCAGAGTGAATAAGGCAAGAACAGCCTTTTTTAGCCTAAACAACATCTGGAAGTCCTCTCAATACAGCACAAGCGCAGAATTAAGATTGTATCAGAGCTGTGTGCTTTCGGTGCTTCTCTGTGGTGCGGAGTGCTGGGGAGTTGCAGAAAGGGAGGTGTCGAGATTGTCCTCTTTTCCCACAGCATGCCTGGGAAAAGTTCACCGAGTCTTTTGGCCGAGTGCCATCGCCGGTCGGGGTCTGCTTGCTCTGAGCGGGCGGAGAGACGTGCGCGCCATCGTGGCTGGCAGACGCTGGAGCTGGGTTGGCCATGTCCTCAGAGGAGACATCGATGCCATAAGAGGAACAGCTATGCTTTGGACCCCTGAAGGAAGGCGAAAGAGAGGCCGACCAGGGACGGCCTAGCGGGAGACTGTGGAGGCTGAGATGCAGGGAGTGAACCGAGGTTGGGGCACTGTGCGAAGGGTGGCCGCCGACCGAGCAAAGTGGAATCAATTTGTTGTTGCCCTACAAGACGCCACTAGACGTGATGGTCACTGACTGCTTTGACGGTCGGCGGCTAAGGATCAAAGAAGAAGAATGAGAACAGTGGACAAGGGACGGAAGGAACTGACAGAAAGTCAGATAGATCCCCACCTGTGAAGAAGTAACATGTAACGGCACTAAGATAATGTGTCTGTATGATACAGGATTGGAATTTGACTCAGTTGTGAGTGCATACTTAGTGCACCCTGATCAATACACCACATAAAAAGTGGAGATACAAGGGGCATTAAAAGGAACAGCCACCATGACACTTCCCATAGCAAGAATCAATGTCAGGACTCGCCACGTGGAAGGAGTGATCAGTGCAGTATTAAATGATGATCCTATGTATCCGCTGGTAATAGGAAGTAGATATATCTTCTTGGGTGACCCAATAAAACCTGTGATCATGGCTACACTCCAGACCAAGTCAAGCCCTAAGAAGGAGGAGGGAATTCCACTAAACATTCATCCGAAAAAGATGAAAAAGGCCCAAGCTAAAGATAGCACATTAAAACCTTGCTTTGGCAAGTTGCCAAACAGCCATAACCCCCCAAAGAAAGGACAGTTTTATGTAAATGATGGATTGCTTTACAGGAAAGCTGGAGCAGGACCCAATGGGCATGAACAGTTAGTACTGCCATCTATTTACAGGGACAAGGTTATGAAACTAGCACATGTTGATTCAGACGGTGGACATATGAAAATCGGTACCACTTGTCAAAAGACATCAGTGCATCACTATTGGCCAGGCATCGCTGAAGACATAGCTCGCTATTTGACTGCCTGTACACAATGTAGCAAGGAACACCCCAGACGTTGGGAAAAACAACAGGACCTAGGAAAGCATTGGGGCGGACGTAGGCCTGAAAATAAAAATAAACAGGTAGACATAGTGGATAGGATGGCACCTTCTCATAAAAAGTCTTCCAGGAAATCAGTTACCATGGCAACTCTCCGTATTGTACAGAGAGGGGATACAACACATCCCATACCGACAAAATGTTGTTCGGGTATGCATAGAAAAAATGCACTTAGGAAAGTAAAAGAAATTAGATAGGAAGTTAAAGGATAATTCAGAGCGTATTTTAAGCCTTAGATGAATAAAATCGCTCCAGGAATAACGTAGATAAATGAAATCTAAGTTTTCCTGATTTGTACACATAGGCAGATTTTACATACATTTTCGGAACGCAAAACACACGGTGGGTAGTAAACTCCCTCTGGTGTCCGCCTTTGGGATAGATATAGAACGTGCCCTAAATAGAAAAGCAGGCTATAAGAATTCAAAAATACAGTGAGCATCAGCGTGTTAATGCAGATTGCCTGTGCCGTTTGTATCTGAAGAGCAGACTAATAGATACCCATTAACAGCTCGACTGTATGTGCCTGAGGGTAAGAAAGAATATATATATATATATATATATATATATATATATATATATATATATATATATATATATATATATATATATATATATATATATATATATATATATATGTATATATATATATATGTAGTTCTATTGATTAATTACAGTGTGCGTTAGGAAATGTGTAGATGTGTTTTGAACCATTGTGTAATTTCTGGAGGCAAAACAATGCCAAGATATATATTCAAATAATTGAGAATGGTGGCAAAAGTGTGTCTGTAGGTTTAGAAAAGCATTTGAAGAATTATTTCTTGATGGAAGGGACCACACACCAGGAACGTAAGGAAGGATGAAAGCGATTGTTTTACGGGATTGTTTATGCTATTACTTAGTATTTTATACAAGACCTAATCATTGTATGGAGGCGGATCATGGACAAATGGCTCTAACTAAGGATTTAGAGGAAAATTGTAGTCACAGTGAACTGGATTTGGTTGTTACTGTTATAATATGTCCTGTGCATCTGCTAGCACACTGTCTGAAACTGTCTATCATCCCCAACCTTTGTTATAGTGGGATAGTGATGGACAATATAAAGGTTACATCTAATATGTTTCAGGTTATATCCTGTCAACCCATCTACTCATAAAAGAATCAGCCACTACTGAAAGAACTACTGGTGCAAGCGCCTTTTGAGTTCAGAGGGCCAGTCATCAAGTACACACTGCCTGGAGGAAGTTCAACTAAATTTTCCTTCCAGGGCAAGAGTGGAACCAGCTTCATTCTAACAGATGAGTTGCAAAACAAGGCAACTGTAGAGCATCCGAGTCACACCACAATAATAGACAATACTAGTTCATGATGAACAGTGTTTGGGCATAGATATAGCCAGTGATATCCTAACATTCAATGACAGTGAAATAAAAGTGTTAGTAAGATGTAGATATTCGTCAAGCAGAGATAGTTAACCAAAGAGAGAACTTTCAACAACTTTAATAACTTTTGATACCTTTGAACTATTTTCTAATGTTTTATTTATTTACTGTTGTAATTGAATTTGATTTACCTGAAAGCTTTTCAAACAGAAAAGAAAAACTGTAAAGATAAATTGTAAATATTTACCAGCAGACTTACTTAAATTATTTAAGTTCAAGTTCTTGTTGGTGGATAATTTAGTAAATTCCCCTAGCAGAGCTAATACTATAATCAGAGGAGGATCTGGAGAGGGGCCCGTAGGAACTTAGAGTAATACTGTATATTACCATCTTCTCTAGGGACTTATACAGCTTGATCCTACCTTTGATATCTATACACCCTTACTCTTTTCAGAGAAGGGGGTATTACTTATAAGACCAGACTCTTATCTGGCACTAACCTGGTATCACCTGATACAACTATGTGTCCAGGATATCTTATAATTTCAATAATAATCAACCCTCTTGTGACAGAAGTCATCTTTTAAAATCGTTTCATTCCATTTTAGTCCTTCTATTCTTCGTGTTTATGATAGTCTGTATCTGCTTGCTTTTTGTTTGTATTGTACTCCGTCTTTCAGAACCACTCAATAGAACTGACGACATTTGAGTTGAATATTTTTGTGTTGGGTTAATTTGTTTTTTTTCCGCATATATTTCCCAACGCAAAGAAAAACATTTTCTGACTAGGATTTAACTTCGTGACAACAGCGATCATCTTAGCTGTTCATATTTCACTTGGCTCAAGAACGAAAACCTCATCTCTCAACGAGGCATCACTGACAGAGTACACTGAAAAGGTCAAAGTAAAGTAAGTAGCTATGATTATATAGCGGAAACACAAATGGCATATTTAGCTGCTGTATTGATAGCTTATAAACCAGCTGCCCAATTGAAAAGGCAACGAGGAAGAGAACTGATCATGGCACCTCTCGATGCTGGACATTGTATAGTGAAGTCTCTAACATTTCACTCCTCTACGGCAGTATCTGCTATTGTGACGGTATTGCCTCCCCTGCTTTGCAGTAGTGGTCCAACAGTGGCCAAAACTCAAGAGTATCTAATATGGGCTTCAAAGGTATCTACCTTTACACAAGATTACTCTTGGCAGAGGTGTAAATAGAAGAAACAAAACGCTTCTATCTCCAGGGAGTCTTCACAAGATATTCAGAAAAAGCGAGAACAAAACTGCTTTTGCTGAGTATGTTAACTCTTTAATTCTGCCGACGCTTTTGTGAAGGATTTAAGCACTTATTAATTTCAGCTGGTTTAAGCCCCCACCCCTGATTTACTCATTGGAATTCTATTATTCTATGTATACCTCTGTTTAGAGTGTGTGTAGTAAATTGACTGAGACAAACATGCAGTAACTTTAAAATGATTAAACCTAAGTTAAATTTGTATAATTACAAATAACTAATTTTAATAATCACTTACGTTTTAACAGTTGGAAAATAATTTGAATAGTTATGGATCAAAAAAAGTTATCTTCACGGTCGTTATGGATTGTGAAATGTTATAAGAAGTTCAAGTGGCAGCATAGATTTTAACTTAGCTGCCAATGATGGTTCTGCTCCTTCTTATGGGTTGGTTCTTTTCACTCTGCCCACGCTCATCCCTGATCAAGGTTGTCGGGGGTAGCTCGTTTCCCAGAAATGTCAAGGAGAGTTTACCACGTAGGTCCTTCGTCTTAAAGCTTAGGCCACTGTTCCCTTCTTGTTCCAGAGATAGTACTTTCGGCTTTTACCACCAATAACTATGGTAAAAGAATAGAACGAAACGCTCTTTTGAGTATGGCGTTTTCCACCCCATAGTTATGGGTTCCTATCTTCCCATACCACCATTCCAATTACTCAGACTTTACTCTCGATGAGAATTAAATTTAATCCCTCGAGATAAAACTTTCTTTACATTTAAATAGAATAGTTACTTTATATTTAAATGAAAAGGTTAATAATACAGATGGTGTCTGTTTAGATATATATCTCCACTGATTGAAAAGTGTTCACAATATAAATTGAATATGTTTTCATTTATGTTTTACACTGGTTGAAATGTTTGAAACTTCCATTAAGTTTTAAAGTGAATATTTTCACATAGATATTTAAACTGGTTTAAAGCTTGAAAAATTACATTAATTTTAAAGTGAATATGTCCATATGGACATTAACACTGCTTTGAAAATGTAAGCATTATACTTATAATGTACATCATTTCTTTCATCTTTCCCTCCCTGCTCCGTATGGAACCTGGAACTACTTTATGCTTTTAGTTCTCTCTACGAACTAGCAATAAAGCAATCACCAGCCCGTGCAGTGGTGGTTCACGAATCATCATTCTACATGCTGAGGTTGCCAGCCTCAAATGACTGTGACATCATTTCCACTTAAAATTCACATGGTAGTTATCACATATTAAATATTCACATGGTATATATATATAATATATATATATATATATATATATATATATATATATATATATATATATATATATATATATATATATATATATATATATATATATATATATATATATATATATATATATATATATTTGTGTGTGTTAGTTCACATGTTAGTAATAAAATATGAAATGTAAATCACAACGTACGCCAATCCTGGCTCACAGACATTTTGCTCAGATGAATAAAAGTGCCTTGAATCGGCCTCTTACATGCGTTTGGGGTATCGTTAATTTAATAAGTTCCCTCTCTGACTTCGTGTGGGGTCCTTCAGTTTTCTCAGTCCTGGTTTCCTTTTTTAAAATGCTAGAGATGTCCTGGGCTATTTTATAAGTCCTGATAAATACTCCAATAAAAGGTGTCCGGTATGTAAAGAAGGAATTCTGAATTCTAATTCTTCATTGTAGCAAGGTCTGGTATCTTGGTGAGCGATTTCTCAAGTGAAACAGCTTGAGAAAATGGTCAGATTATATTCACTGCCGTCCCACGCGTTTGTTTTGCGCGCCTCACAAGATCAGCAAATCTGATTTGAATATGTTGCATGACTCAGCTAATGCAACATTTCAAACATTACTTTTCTAAAAATGGGTTGTACACATCCGCTTGCCCTTGGGTAAAAACTTACGAACATGTCGGTAAACTCATATAACAACATGTTCCCAATGTAACAATCATTACTTTTATGAGAAAGCAATCTCTTATCCGAGTCTGTCCATCAGTTGTCTCCCCGTATTCCAAGCTTTGGTGATGCGCGTACCCGCGTCTTATCAGTGATTAAGCACTGCGCTGGGGCGATTTACGATTTATTAGATCTATATTCTAATATCACTGTGCTCATAGCCAACATGGTTAGGTCACTGCCACTCCTTGCAACGTAGGGAGAAATGGATAACAACCAGAATGTCTACTTATCCCTGAGAAGTGTGTAAAGAAAAATACATAATATCTGCTACTCATAGCAGAAAAAGAAAGAAAGAAAGTGCAACAACTGAAAGCACACAATAAAATCAGTACCACAAATGTACCGATACTGCCGGAGTGAAACACAGATCGATAGGGGCCGCCCCGTTCTGTCACAGCTATGGGACTACCTTTGTCTTTTATTGCCAATCAACAGTCTATCTCTTGCATTTATTCAACTGATGACGTGTCGATGAGCCACAGAAATTGCCAACAAATAATATTTTTAATATGTCTAATGTCATGCCTTTAAAATCTAACCTAATTCACTCAAGCGATTTATTGCAGCAAATATTGTGTTACGAAGTTTCAAATGTTAAATAACTGCTTTGCTGTCAGAGGACGCCCCAGGTTCGGTCGTGAGAGCACCAAGCTTAAGTTTGTTTTCACCCACTCAGTAAACAATGACGCATGAAGGATATTCGTACACTTAACACGGAATGGTCCCAGGGATCTCCTGCCAAAACAGGCCTTACAACAACAGTATACCTGTTACCTGTAACAGCTTCTACAATCATCATTTTATTTTTCGCACCCTATGGAGCACGGAGTCACAACTGTCGCTTTGCAGGAATCCTGCGCCAATATATCAATGTAATATTGCAGCTGTAGTTCCTGTACAGTTTGTTTAACATGGTGAGGTTGCCATATCCATGCGCAACTTCATGTTTATCTCCTGCCACGACAAATTTGAAGAAGCAGGAGCCATGTTCTTTCTTTGTCGCCTCGAAGAACCCCGAGAACTACACAGGGGGCGGTCTCTACAAAAAGAACAACAATTTTGACACAAACTGTATTTTCACTGCCGCATTATTCTTCTCAAGTCTCTGTCTTTCTGTCATTCAAAGTTTGTATTTGGCCTGAGTTTTATGAATGATAAACACACACAGAACTTTGTTTAATTACATTAAATACATTCTTAGTAACACACAAAAGCCACTCCCCCCTCCCCACCTCCTTTCCTCCTACATTGTCGAGTTTATCAACGACCGTGTTTTTCTCTCCTTGATTGTTGTTAGCCAAACATGTCGTCGGGACACAAAATGTTTCCTTCCTTCAACATTGTTTGATTCTGGCGGAATTTCCCCGTTGACTCTCGAACACAAGGTCACGATAACCAGTGCCTGTGTTCAGTCGTTACCTGTCAGCTCCCTGTGAAGTATAAGCGTTCAAGAAATTAGTGTCAAACAGTCCTGGCCTGTGCCATCAAGGTATTTCCACGCCTTCGTCATTCATATCATGTCCTTTCTCCAGTTTCTTTCACCGTGTGTTTTTCAACGTCCCTGTATTTCTCTCATATTCTCTATTGTTATTGAAAGAATAGTACATATTTTGTTTTTGTTAAAAATTTCTTTTGATTTTTTAAAATATACTTCTACTTATTAATTTTATTTGAACGTTTTTTGAAGGTTTACAATTTTTGAGCCCTTGGTTCACAGTTATCAGATGACTTGGTAAGCTGAAATGCTGCACGTGACCCTCAATCGTGGTATACTTTAAATCGTATAAACATATAAGGAGGGGAAACCCGAGGCCTGTAAACAGTAAATAAATAAACAAACAACTCACAAAGGTATGATCAGGCACTCAGTGGGAAAATAAAGAAGTAGAAGACCAGACAACAGAAAAACAGAAGGTCCTGGTTCGATCCCGGTAAGCCTATCACTTCTGTTGTTTTTTCTGTTGTCTGGTCTTCTTGGTTCGATCCCGGTAAGCCTATCACTTCTGTTGTTTTTCTGTTGTCTGGTCTTCTACTTCTTTATTTTCCCACTGAGTGCCTGATTATACCTTTGTGAGTTGTTTGTTTATTTATATACTTTAAATCAGGGAGCTGGAGTCGGCCACAAAAATTCTTGGACTCCTGAATTTGAGAAGTCCGACTACGACTACAGTTTTTGTTTAACTAATGATATGACATAAAAGTCCGGACATTTTTTACCAACTCCTGCTCCACTAAAAAATGACCGACTCCACGACTCCGATTCCCGAATCTCCAGCCATGCTTTAAAGTATCAAGATTTGAATAAAGCTCGACTGACCTGTCCCGTGCCCACCATGCAAAAATTACAAATGTGTACATGTTACAGCGGTGAAATGATCACGGAACTTTGTTAATTTATTGGCGTGCTGTACACACATAACATTGAACATCTGATTACTTGTCGTCGGTTTCATTGTGTGTAGTGAACGTGTGTGAGAGTATACGTGTGTGTCGTGTGAGTATGTGTCTGTTTATTTTCACGCTAGTGACTTCAAGCCAAGACTGTGTAACGATTCTAGGCCAGGCGTGTAACGCTCTGGTGTCACTGTGTAAATATAACGAAACTTGAATACAGTACTTGAAGCTTGTGACACGATAAGGCTTGTTGCCCTTTTCAAGTGTCACGCTATCTGGCGCAGGTGACCATGTCTCTTCACAACTTCCTGTCTTTATTTTACTCATGTATTACCTTTTAACTCCCTGCGGAACATGGGGCTTCAATTAGTTCATGTCACGTGGTCTTGTCCTGTGCTATCCGCTCAAGTTCTTTCTAACCTTCAACTTCTGTCTCTAGCTCTCTGCTTCATCTATTTTTTTTAACCTAGCGAATTCCAAGTCTATAATGTTGTTGATCTATGCTATTGATGAAATTTTCTCCAGGGCTACGGAGTCGGGGTCATAGAGTCGGTCATTATTTAATGGAGTCTTCTAAAATTTCAAGAGTCAGAAACTTTTGTGGCCTACTCCACAACCTTTCATTTTTTCATGCTATGATATTAAAATATGCAGTCTTTGTTATCCTGTGCCTCCTTTGCCGTCAGTTTGACCTATTGTAACAATGTTTTCTCGTACTCTTCTTTTCGAGACATGCCCGAAAAAACGAGGGCTGCTGCATTCTGGTGTAATGTTGTAACCAAGGCTTTGGAGCGGAGCTGGAGATGTGAGCACTAGAGTAGCAAGTTTGTGCCCGGAGATGGAGCTCTGAGCACTAGAGTAGCAGGTTTGTGCCCGGAGATGGAGCTCTGAGCACTAGAGTAGCAGGTTTGGGCCCGGACATGGAGCTCTGAGCACTAGAGTAGCAGGTTTGTGCCCGGAGATGGAGCTCTGAGCACTAGAGTAGCAGGTTTGTGCCCGGAGCTGGAGCTCTGAGCACTAGAGTAGCAGGTTTGTGCCCGGAGATGGAACTCTGAGCACTAAAGTAGCAGGTTTGTGCCCGGAGATGGAGCGTAGTCGAAGCGCATAAAATCTTTACTGTTCCACTGCTCCAGTTTTTTTGTCTCCGTTTTAGTCAAACATGAATGGTGATATTATGCTGGGTGTATATAAATGAAATTAAATATTTAATAGGTATGTTTTATCAGAAATTTGAGTTAATTTTACCGTTTTACTCGTACATTTTTTATGAAAACACCTTAATTTTGCCCCAGTGTCACAGATCAGTTATAATTAAAATAAAAATACATTTGTATTTTTTAAACGTTGGCAACACTGCTATTTTGAAAATACTCGTAAGAAAGATAATTTTGTTATGAAAAACATGTCAAATTTGTTTAAAAACAAACCAGTTTCTTTCTATCAAATTTACAGATGTTATTTATTTTTTTAAAGTAAGGTAATTAATCAATCTTAAGGCTTAAGAGGTAACCATATGAATTATAGCTGATTAACGGAAATAGATCTGAATAATATCTTTAAGTTTGAATTTGAAAAGCCAAAATTTAGGCTCCTGGTTAAAAGCATAGATGAAATCGAGGAAATAAAATGTGTACAGGGAAGTGAATGGCGAACTCAAACCATGTTGTTTAAATAATAGTGAAGCAAGTGCTGTAAAACGTCACGGCCCCATCATTGATGAAGACCGAAACTGGAATGATGATGATGATGCATTCTTCAGAAGATTGTGACTTCAAACTGGAATTGAATAGAGAGGAAAAACATGGGCGGGTTTCTGAGATTCATAATTGTAACTGGAGGCATAAGACATCACTTGTAAAAGAGTTCTTTTCAGCTGTCCGTCGTACATCTTTATAAGTCCTCATAAACCTTTTTATCTGTCCGTTCTTTTATTTTTTAAACAAAATTTTACCTCGTTTTGGTGAGGCGCACACCGTTCAACCTAGGCACAGGGTCCGTCGGTTATATTAGAGTGCATGTCCAAGTATATCAGACCGTGCTTTCTGGTTATTGGTACATCTTCATTTTTCCTCATTAACATTTTTAGCTATGCAGGGTATGTCCTCATTACTTACTTCATCCCTCTTCTACCGTGAGGTTTGGAGGAGGGCGCGCCATACTATCCTATCGAATGTCTTCCTTCTGGCCTGGTTCCAATCTAGCCCTCAGTCCTTCAGAGACTGCCTAATGTTGTCCTCTCAGCGGACTCTAGGACATCCTGAAGATCTGGATCCCTGGGTCTTAGTTTCCTATACTCGTCGTGGTAGCCGATCTTCTCTCCTTCTGCAGAAATAGCCAAACCATCGTAGCTGGGACTGTTCTACTTGAGTCTGCCAGTGGCTGGGTTTTGAGTCCTTCCCTTACCGTCTGGTTGCGGACCATATCTCTTCTTGTTACTTCAACCACCTTCCTCAGATACCTCATTTCTGAGGTTTGGAGCTGACTTTTGTGGGTTGTTGTTATTGCCCATAACTAGCATCCATATGTCAAGACTGGGATATAGATGGAGCGGTATACAGCCATTTTCGTTTTCTTGCCAACTTCTATGTTGCCAAGGAATCCTCGATTTATGGCCTGAAAAAGTCTCCCAGCTGCTGCTCTTCGGGTAGCTAACTCTTCATGTCCTTATTAATATTTGTATATGTCCATGGTACGTCCTGATTTATACTTTTTATCTGCCCGAGGTACATCTTCGTTAATATTTTTATCTATCTGTGGTAAATCCTCATTATTATGTTTTATCTGTCAATAGTACATGCTCAGTAATATTTTAGCTGGTACTCGTAAGTCGTTTCAGTTGTCCGTGTAATGTCCTCGTTAGACGTTTCAGTTGTCCGTGTAATGTCCTCGTTAGACGTTTCAGTTGTCCGTGTAATGTCCTCGTAAGTCGCTTCAGTTATTCGTGATATGACCTCGTTAGTCGTTTCAGTTGTCCGTGTTATGTCCTCGTTAGACGTTTCAGTTGTCTGTCTTATTTATATCCTTCATCTGTAAAACCATAGCTCTGCTGCATCCATTGATAAACTGTCCATTATGATTTAATCTCCCGCTGTCGAAGCTGTAGACTAGGGTTCGCACCTCCCCCAAAAAACCCACTTTAGCAGACATGAAGATTAAGCACACTAAACACGTCTTTATGGAACCAAAATAGTCAAATTAATTATTGATGATAAAAATGAATAAATTATACGTGACCACTTCGATCTGCGTGTCGAAAATTGAATTGTAATGATGATAACACTGGTGTTTTCACAATTTGTTTAGTTGTTCGGGTGTTCATTGTCCAGTAGCCCAGTGATGTCTGAAAGTGCAGGACAAGAGTGATGAGTAAGAATATGTAAAATATGGGAATTGTACTGTAATAAAAATGTAAAATGTGTTAATGTAATCCCCAAGCCTGTCTTTTCTGGTTTATTTGTATCACATTCGTTTACTTAGAGGTCAAAGGTTTAGATGGCCTCACAGTCGTTGCTACCAAAGGTGGGGGGTGTGAAGTGTTAGATACTTCAGTATATAGGTCTCTGCTTTTTTAAGTAGGGGGAACTGGTTCTTTTCCTCGCTGCCTTTAACTTCCAAAATTTTAGGATCAAAGTCAAGTGCCCATGTACAGTGTGGTTGATTGGAGCGTGACGCTAGTTTTTTTTTGTCGGTAACTTTGTCTCTTTGGTTAGAGGACAAGCCTAGACAATATTGTCACATGATAATACATCGTGAATAATAACATTCCTCATGCTGAAATTGTAATACCATTATTACGCCCTGTTTGTGTGTGGATCACATGAGAGATCCGGGTTCGCGTAAGAATATTTTAGTAATATTTGTATTATATTACCAGTGTTTATTACTCAGTAAATGCTGCTAGAGTCTTTCTTATTATCTTCCTAACTCTCGTGAAAATTTCACAGTTATGTGGCAAAACGTCTGAATATGCTCTTTTGTGTGATCTCTCACACCTTCAACCTTCTGGCAGTATCCTTTCCTTTTCTTCAATTTTTCTCATTCATCGCTTTTATTTGGCATAAATCATGCCTTTTCATTCGTTATTTTCACTATTTTGCTCTATGCCGCACATAGCATTGTGAATTCTCTGCCACTCCCCTATGGCAGTATTTGCTACGGGAGTAATGCGTATCTTATTGTTTCACACTTCACTCCCAGACTGTTGTTACGATTCGCCAGGTTTGGTGACCCGGCCAGCGATAATATTTTATCGCCTAATCTTTCTGACCACCGGTGGAACCGTGGCCATCAATCATTTCAACCCATTGGGAAGCGGCTGATTGTGTTGACACAAGCTGGTTTGCGATGCGATGAAAGAAAACGATTCGGTCTGTCCAGACATCTGTCTGGCGTAGGCACGCAGATAAAGGTGATAAACAGAGGTGCACCGGAAGTCTTAGGTAACGATATGACATCACTGTTGCAAGAGGTCACTCGTGGATATTAAAATATTTTAAATACGCGTGGGATGAGTAATGATAAACTTTCCCATCCAAACAGTGCTAGATAGATTGCATTGGCTTCCCAGAATCTACTATGATTTGATTGGAACTTTCGGCGGAAACACAGCTGGGATTTGAAACTAAGGATTGTGAGATATAATCTACAAACTCACAGAACAGACAGTGCTTCGTAGCGTCAACTCAACACCTCCTACAAGCCAGAAGAAAGAGGATGGGACTTATCATTCCACAATTATAAGTACCAGATCGAGTATTAGGCAACTTTGGAATTTACAAGTAAACCCGTACTTTTAATACAAGACTGGAAACTTGGGAATTTTATCAAAAGAAGTCATAAGAGGAATTATAGATTTCCAGACCATGTGTTTCACCCGTCATAAGAGGAATTTCTCAGACTTAAGTGATGATTCGAACAGCATCTAACTATAGGATTGTGGGTCCATTCTAATCTGTGCCAGGAGAAGTGTGTATTTGTCGTAGATTTTTGATAGGAGAATTAAGACTTGGGTTGGTCCCTTCTGATTAGATTTGACTTGACTAAGTGATAGTCACAGTGAGAGATCGTAATAGCAGTAGATTTCCACGAGTGAGATGGATGACTGTGATAGAGGCTGTCTCTGAAATCGAGAAATCTTCTCTCTTTCACCTATCTTCTACGACAGATTTAGAGGAGTCAGACAGTCTAAACACACACACACACACACACACACACACATATATATATATATATATATATATATATAACATATATAGTTCTATCAACTCACGTGCATGCACATACAAGACGACAGTTAGACGGACAGACGTGGGAAACTATAACAATGATTATACAGATAATTTGGAACGAGCTGACCAACGCGCTGATTAAGTTCTCGGGAAATTTTAATTATCGTAATAAACTTCTATCACAACATAAAATATTACATCAAGCATATACAAATAGTCATAAAAATCATGGAATTGCTACAAGAAATGATAGACCCACAGTTATGATCTTTCCTCGATGTTTAGCCCACAGTCCCGTTAGGAGAAAGATGATAGCCCAAAGAGTCACAGATACATATGATATGGGTCTAATAATTTCCCTTTTGAAGGTATGGACAGACTTGATATCTCTGGTCTATTCTAAGGGAAATAAGGTTAGCAATACTTGCATAAAGAAAGTTAAGACAGCAAAATGGGTGCCAAATTACAACAATAAAGAAATCACTCAGTCCTGCATTCACTCTATTCATTCAGCCGTGATCACGTGCATTTGTTCATACTCACAGCTTTGATAGCCACTTCTGGAAACACAATTTTTAGGACATTCACATACAGAATCGTCAATGGCAGTCTTTGACCAAGAAATCCCCAGTTCCAAAAAGACGGGTTGAGTTCTCTGCTTCAGGGAACGATTCCTTGGGTGTGCTTATTTTTCGGATGTCTGTTTAGGTCACATTAAAATTGTCCAGGCACGAACATTAACAACGAGCACAGTGTCAATAGCTTAGGTTTCTAGAAATGAGGAATGTCAGATCGGTGTCTTTTTTTCCTGGTTAGGACTTTATTTGGTCACCACACCACTAGTCAAAACTCCGTCGGATGTTACTGACGTTAATATGTTACTTGCCACACACAGGCTAAAAAATGTACTTGAGTTGTTTCTCAGGAAGAATTAAATATGGCGCGATAGGCCTGTTACTTCATTTAACCTTTAGAGTACTTGTAAAGATTATGCACCAAGGCTTTTAAGGAAAATGTTTTAGTTCTTCAGAGATATCACTCATCAGTACTTAACGCTGGCAAAGTTTGGGTTAACCCCAGTATTCACTGAATAAAACTATTAAATTTTGCTATTTGTAAATATACAAATTTATAGTTGATTTAATCATTTTGACTGAACTGCACCCGCATGTCTCAGTCATTTTAAATACTTATAACAAAGCTATTTAAGTAAAAATTTTACTCAGTTAAATCAGTGGGTGCTCATCAGAACCAGCAAAATCTTAACTCATAGAAGGTGAGGAACGATGAAAATTTTACTCGGCCTGGATCCTATCAGCAGCAGTAGTACTTGATTTCTTAAAAATCATATGAGGCTCCCTATAATTGAAGCACCTTTCTTCCCTTCTGTCGTAAATTTGATAGGTATTTAAGTTAGATTAGGTCCGTCTGAATAGAACAGGCAAAGTGGTAATTAAGTGAGAATTAAAGTATAAGAAATAGATTCACGAGTGAATAGTTTAAGGGTAGAATATGCGTTACTGTTGTTTTTGGGTCATCCCTTCTATTACAGGCCACACAGGCCATCACTTCTGTTGCATGACTCTTTTGACTGCCACTTCTGTTGGTGTATGTGTGGGGGTTGTATGACAGAGATAGTGCTACTGTCTCTCACAGCTGACAATGTTGACATCAGCAATGTCGGGCTTACTAGCAGTGACCGACAGTGTTTAATATGTGAGCGAATGTCATAAGTTCTTTAGGTTTGTAAACGTCAGATGTAAACCCACACAACAGTAACGTTAGGTCAGGAAACAGACCAACGGGTAAGACGAATTAGTTTTCAACTTATACACAGTTTATTTACGACAGTAACGTTGACATCATGGACAACAGATCACAACAAATCACAAGGTATGATAGTAGGTATAATCCATAGATAAATTGAGTGCCTCACCAGCAACTCATCATAAATCGACATAGCATAAAATCCGTCAGAAAGTTGAGTGCATCACCAGCAACTCATCATAAATGGTAATAATATATAATCCGTCAGAAAGTGGTTGCATTAACAGCAATTCATTATAAATGGTAATAGCCGATATAATCCATGGCATTAATAATATATTGAATCTCTTCCCTTCAAAAATACACTCTGGACACACTAGCGAGACTATCAAAACCGTCTCGAAGCTCTGCCAGATACCTAATGACCGAGATTATTGTTTCTCAACACAACTCAGTACATCTTCACTCAAGCGTGAACTAACAGCTTGAGATGTGAGCTCAGCTCACCCGTATCTCTCCCCCAACTACTCAGAACATTTGAACACTTTCTTTATGTTTAAAAAAAAACTAACACATACTCAGTTGAGCTATGTTCAAGCACCCAAATAAAAAATCATCTCATAACTTTAAACGTGCTTACTAGCGTGTCTATAAAAAATCAGACCCGTACATAAAAATCCCAATCACTTAACTCCCACTCAAAAACATGACTTAACAATCTGTCACTGGGTTGAGAAGATACTCTAGTCCAGCCTATCTTTACGACTGTAATTTGTTAACAGACAATTCTACTCTCCATACATTTAACGTATATGTTTAACTATATACACACACACAGTTATGTGACAACAAGACACACAAACGTGAAAACTATTGTAAATGGAGTATGGGTATGGGCTGAGCTGACCAACACAAGTAATTAAGTTTTGTTAAGTTTATTATCATATAAACTGCTCACAACATCAAACATATATAAATCAATGAAATCATAGGTTACAGAATCTGGAAAATAACCCCAAAAGTGTCATCCCCTCTGTTGAGAAAAGATCCCGCAAGAAGTTAATAACAATAAAAGGTCAAAAGATTAACGCTAGGGTATAGAAATAGACGATAAAGTAAAGAACAGAGTTCCTAATTAATCTATCCTGTAAAATAACAGTATTAGGGAACAAAAAAAAGAAGTGGGTACAATGATTATACAAATAGAAATATTCACTCCTCTTACTCACACTCAGTCAGTCTGTGGCCACAGTCAATCTCGCTTACCTACTAGTTGTTTAAAACGTCTTGAACATAATCATCAGGGTACATGTAACAAAGTCCAGTGTTGTGCTTCGCCGAAGTGAGCCCCAGTTCCTCCACGAATAATTAATCCTCCTAATGGGGAACGCTTACTTTGGTGGTGATTATTGGATATGAAAATGTCACGTCAGATAGTTCAGGTAGCAAAATATTTACCACGATATAGTGTTCACAGTGGACAGTAGTTAGTACTTCCAATAGTTAAAGAAACTGTCTGGTGAGTAAATCTTTCTGGATAAATCCACTTGACAACATAATGGTCAGTAGTCGGGAACGATGTTATGTATAGATATTTTGCCACAGCGGGCTGATAAAATTGAATGGAAAAGATCTGGGTATTTGGTACCTCCAGTTATAATTAATTCTTAATGTCTATACGTTTGGACTCTCTCTCTCTCTGGATGAAACAAGAGGATCGCACAGGTCAACATCGAAGACCCGATAAAAACTACGAATTCTTACTGGTTGTATTTAGACCGCTGGCAGGCTGGTTTGTGATCAGTACTAAATTTAGGAGAAAACAAAACATTAAATCACAATATCAATATCCTATCCGGTCACGCATAAGGTTAAGATCTCTTATCCACTCTGTCATTTAATTAAATTAAAAGCACAAGTGTCTTAGCCTATCTTATCACGCTTCGCTCACATGTGACGGATTTGTTTAAGGTATGCGCCTTTCCCTCCTCCCCCTGTAAAACTTCCCGCGCACAATATCAGTGTTAATTTAATTATGACTGCTTTACAAATATCGCTTGTCATTACTAGCTATTTATTTCGCCACATGATATTACACTAGTCACTTTACACAATTACACGTAATGAACTAGAAGTAAATTTATATTCCGTCAATAGTCAGTCGCCTAGTGTATTTTTCAGTCAATTAAAACATCTCTTTCTGGGTGATAGCGAGTGGTTAAATTTACATTACAGCTGGAAAAGTTAGCTATATGTTGTTTAATACGCCAGTCTTAGCACTAAGATAAATCCCTGTGAATTATAATGATAACCTTTAACACATTAAATCACCTAAATGCTAATATATATGTCACAGTATGGACATTCGCCGAAATTTTGCGTTGTTCACGTTGGAAAGTGGCTACGCTGTTAGAATAGAGAAAAACCCGTTTGGTCAGTTTGGTCAATGCGGAAGACGATACGAAACTTTTGGTGCAAATCATTCTACGAGATGTCTGCCGTCCTGTTCGGACGTTTGTTGCCTTTGTCAGCAGTTTGCTGGGAGATTACATGAATGCCAGTTTGCTCATTGCTTGCCGATTGTTTCAGGTGTTCAGGATTATTGATAGATTACTAGATTGGTGATGTGATTTTTCCTAGTAGTTCTTTCCTGGATATTATTTGCGTAGAATCTTGCAATTATGTATTGCTTTACTTTGGTACTGGACTCCGCCTGTGAGCGATAGTCAGTGTGCAGTTGCTGGTTAGATTATGTCGGTAACTATTTTTGCTATTATATTGAGCTACAGTGTTTAGCAGGTTATTTGGGCATTCTTCATTGCATTGTGTACTGCTTTTTCATGCGTATTGATAGCCGTGTGTGGATTCTGTGTGTGTACAGTTTTTCATTAAAGGGATATTACTGTTCTAGACGTTCTTGTGTTACTCATGTCAGCTATTGTGTGCTGTGGTCAAACGAGCCAGAAGAAATAGATTGTCATGTGTTAAATCCACAGTACGAATAGGGCTTGGTCCAGCAACATCCAGAGATTGTTGTTCTGACAGCTGGGGGCTCGTCCGTTCTTTAAGCCGTGGAGCCGGTGTTTGTCATAAATAGGCTAGTATTGTACACACAGAGTTTTAGGAGTGAGCAGCCGTGTTGGCGCACTCCTAATTATCGTCAACTCGCGGGAGTGAGTTGTTGCCGTCTGTCCAGTGTAAGGCTAGTGCGTGTGTCAGTCTGTCACGGTATTGTGTACGGTCGGTTGCCCTGACCTCGATTACGGGCGCTGACCTACTTTCAGCATCACAGTGGTAATGGCTATTTTTCTGTATGTTTTCAGTCTTTCGCTGTGAAATAGGGTACAGATAAGTTTCATGGTGTTTGTTATAGTATCTTTGCAGGTCTAGGTACGAGTGTTAAAGGGGTAGGCCAGTGTTGCAGTGTGCGTCAGACGGGTCAGTTTAACACATTTCTGAGTCTTTTTCGTGGTTGGCGACAGTGATCCTGGGGGAGCAGCGGAGCTTGGGGGCTGGTACTATTTACCTAGGGGCCCAGGCGGCATGTGAAGATGTCAGATGGGATATAGCTTGGTCAACCTCGGTATTAGGGTGGAAATTGATGAGTGTTAGGAGTTTTTGTAGTCGATAGGAGGTTGATAGAGTATCTGGTACCCCAAGTCATCGTGATGAGCTGCTGGTCCTGTCATTGCTTCTTAGATGTTCCCACCCAGAGGCGAAAGTCTTTGACGTGACCTTCCTAAGCCGACGCCAGTGACATTGCCTGACAACTCAGACGTGCCCAACCAGGGGTGAGTTCGTACGTGCTTTGTGCCCTTCCGACTTACCGGAGACTGTTGACAGTAGCTGTGCAGCTGAACTTTGTAGAAGTAGACGTTGCAGTGTATATTATGAACAGTGCTGTGTGAGCACCGTAGTGAACAGTATATTCATCTGGGGATATTCATCAAGGAAAGTATTTTACCATGACACTCAGATTGACAGTGAAGTTATTCCTGGACTATATTCTGTTAGATTATACGTATTGTGGAGTCTAGTTTGTGCTGGTCTTATCATTGATTGTCAGTGCTGAGGATTCTTTGTAATCAAGCGCCGTTAGAGCTTCAGATAAGTTATTGTTTATATGTTTGTGTATTATGTATTATATTGATATTTTCTTGTTTTTCTGATAATGTAAATTTTCTTGTCTGTCTTTCTTACTGATTCTAGCTATTATATACTTTGACTTGTTGAGTAGTTTAGTGCCGTTTCTGTATTTTCTTCTTGGTTTGTTGTTGTTTGCTTTCCTTATGTTTTGTCTTTTCCTTATTGTACCAGTATGACTTAGTATGTATGTATGTGATTGTTAGTTAAATCTGATCTTGCTTTGTTATCTTAGTAGTTTGGTAATATTTGGATTATATATATTTTGTTACATTATAGTATAATTTTACTGATAGTTTATTTAGTTTGTTTCACTGAAGTGAAGATAGTGCGTGGTGGAAGAGTTAGCTTCCAGCACCTCGTTGTTGAGTGTGGTTTTCGTGGAGTCTTTGGTGTTATAGTGTATTGGTGTGTTCAAGGGAGGAAGGGTTGTGAGTTTAATACATTTTTGGCCTCTCGTAGAAAAAGAGTGGATTAGACCGATTCTTTTAGGGTGTGGCTGTGTTTGTTTTGTAGTGGAGTCTGGCAGAGGGGATTTCCTGCGACTGCCCTGCTTAACATTCCAAGCCCTGTTGGTGTTGGCTGTATTTGTGCGGTGTGTATTTATAGTGTCCTGTACATTTAGTAATTCTTCTGTTCTGTTTAAGTGGTGTGTTCTCTTGTCCCATCTTATTATCTTGTAAATACGTTCACATGCATCCCTTGTTTTCGTTCGTGCTCAGTCACGCAGTGTAGATATTAATCTACCTCTTCTTTTCTTGGTCTTTCATCTTGTTCCTCGTGACTGGAATATTGTTTTCGTAATGTGATGTGTGTGTTTCTTTCATCTGTGTAGTGTTCATTTTTGCCATAGGTAGTACTTGCATAACAGAGATTATTGAGTTTAGAAGTAAGTGTAGTGTTATTTGAATATAGCACCAGTGTGGGTGCCAGAAAAAGACTCTGAAGTAAAGTCTGATTTGTGACTAAATTGATATACAGTAGTAGTGTCATAGCACCATAAAGTTTCATCAGTTGTAATTATACAACTGTTGACTATTGTAAGTTTGTGTGAGTATATCTCAGAGACTAAGTGGTCAGGAAGACCAAGTTTTCACAGTAATGAAACAGTAGCCAGGTGGCAAAGTAAAACTATATACTATAAGAGATTAAGGTTGATGATGTGTATACAGTGAGAGGTGAGGTGTTATATACGTGCATATATATATTTGTGTAGTGAGAAGTGATATCTATATTCATTATCATTACTACATCATTGTAACCAGAGAGTTATCTACTGTTATAAGTGAAGAGGTTACAGTACTTACAATTAAGTAATTGTATTGTAAAGATTTATACCAAAGCTAATAGTGAGCATTCTAAGTGTACACCATGGATCTACAGGCTTTCATTCAGATTGGGAAAGAATGTGGGTACACACAGAAAGAACTCATGGATTTTGCTGAAGCAAAATTTTACGCAGCAGAGAATCAAAAAGCTTTGAAAGAGAAGGAAGAGAGGGAAAGGATTGAGAAACAGAATGCTCTAAGAGATGCTCGAGCTGAAGAGCTAGAGCTAAAAAGAAAAAAAATTGAATTACAAGAAAAGAAGATGAAAGAAGAAAACAAGAGGAAGCAGAAAGAGTTTGATTTGAAAGAAAGGCAGTTGAGAGAAGATAAAGAGTTACAAGAAAAGAAAATGAAGGAAGATAGAGAATTGGAAGAAAAGAAGATAGAGAGAGAACTGCAAGAAAAGAAGATAGATAGAGAGAGAGAGAGAGAGAGAGAGAGTGTTAGAGTTAGAATTAGAGAGAATGAGGATGGATAAGGAAATACAATTGAAGAAGTTAGAAGTGGGTGCGAGTGGTCAGAACTCAACTTCTGGTGGGGCTCATCGTCCTTTTAGGCTGCGTCTACCAAATTTCAATGATAAAATAGACAGTTTAGATTTCTTCTTGGAAAGATTTGAGGCCGAATGTGTGGCCTATAAGGCTGATAGGTATCAGTGGCCATCTCTTTTATCGACACTGCTAGTGGGGCCCGCGATGGAGACTTTTTATAGCCTCCCTGTAGAGGAAAGGGCCGATTATGACAAAGTGAAGGAGAAATTTCTCCGGAGGTTCCGTCTGACTGCTAACGGCTACCGGACGCGTTTTAAAAACGCGATGCCTAGTGCAGACCAAGACTTCGAGGATTTTATCTCGAAGATAAAACTTCTGCTGAATAGATGGATCAAAATGGAGGGAATTCCTAAGGATTATAATGGCTTGTTGGACTTAGTACTACGAGACAAAGTGTTGTCCTCGTGTTCTAGTGAGTTGGTTGCGTTCTTTCAGGAACGTCAGCCAAAGGATATAGAGTCCATGGCCCAATTGGGGCACCATTATGTCCTTGCCCATCTGGGCAAACCGATTCAGAAGTCTGGTCTGTCAGATGACATAGCTGCCAGTGTTGGCAAAGTTCAGCGCCATCCTTGGCGAAACCAATCAGACAGGGGCCAAGAGCAGAACTATGAGAAGCCTTCCAGCCCTATCAACCACGTAGAGGTAGCTATGGGAATTTTCGATCTCATAGGAATGGTCGGCCAAGGTGGCAGAACCGACACTATGATAGGTATAGCGACGGAGGGGAGCTTCAAATGCGAAAGCAGGTATGCTTTGAGGACTCTCGTGACGAAGACCGATTTTGGTTTAAGACCAAACAGCACAAGCAGAGGAGTGGTTCCTCAGAAAGTCGTTCTTCTGACTCTGATGCGGGGTCGTCGTCCTCGAAGGGCTCCAGCAAAAGTACACGCGAGGAAAAGAAGAGCGTCTGTGTACCAATTGTGGTGGCAAAGGTCATTGTGCTGACGTATGCACTACCCCGATAGAACACGCGAACTCCGCATTGGTGTTAGATACTATCAACAGCGAGGACTGTGCAGGGTGTTCCATACGAACGAGAGGTTGGTGCTTCAATGCGGGCATGCGGCACCATGTCTGTCGGCAGTCCATGAGACTGGCAAGGTGGATCTCCACAAAGGCATGGTGGAGAGGAAACCAGTCTCCGTGTTGAGGGAAACGGGATGCACGACAATTGGGGTGCGTCGATCGTGCATCGACGACTCCTGCCTTACAGGCAAAACTGTAAAGTGCACCACGTTCGGGGGCAAAGTGGAATCTTACCCCCAAGCATGTATCAATGTGGACACTCCGTTCATAACAGGCAGAGTGAACGCGTTCGTTCTCGAAGATCCTATTGCCGATCTAATCGTCGGCAATGTACGGGGAGTTCATAAAGCCAAGGGTGTGACTGTAGCAGAGGCTCAGCATCACCAAACTCCTGAAGGGGGTGACCAAAAGGTTCATAGTAGACGCGATTCGCGGCAAGTGCCAAATGACCAAAGTAGGAGCAGTAGGTACTCATACGAGGGCCCGAAAGCTAATAATCGCACAATTTGGGTGCGTAACGTTCCCCGGAATACTAGTTGGCGCACTCTCAGGAGAGTGTTTGATGAGGTCGCGCCAGTTAGGTTTGTGGAGGTACTGTCGTTGCGCGACAACACCAAAATGGCACGGGTGA
Organism: Oreohelix idahoensis; assembly: GCA_024509875.1. NCBI lineage: Eukaryota > Metazoa > Mollusca > Gastropoda > Stylommatophora > Oreohelicidae > Oreohelix > Oreohelix idahoensis. The sequence goes on along the minus strand of JAMPIV010001214.1, from coordinate 778,146 downwards.
CTTTTGCGAATAGTTGGGGTGCGCGTAAGGCAGTTAGGCAGAAGCATATGTCCTTGCTTCAGAACCATCTGCTAATAGTCCAGAAAAAGATAGGGTTTGAGCTCGGGGTCGTGTTTGGTAAGGTGTTTCGGTTGACGCGAACCGAACCTGAGTTGCTCTGACCCACGCCCCCAGTTCGATGTTGATATGAATATGTGTATTTTGTAAACTTGTACAGGGTATGAAATGCTGTACAATGCATAGTTATGTTGTATTATGATATGTCGTGCTATGTATTAATGTGGCATGATGCCAGGCAAGCACGCTGTAGGCAGGTGCGCAATGGGCAGGTATGCTGTAGGCAGGTGCGCTGTAGGCAGGCACGCTGAAGGCAGGTGCGCTGTGGGCAGGCATGCTGTAGGCAGGTGCGCTGTAGGCAGGCACACTGTAGGCAGGTGCGCTGTTGGCAGGCATGCTGTGGGCAGGTGCGCTGTAGGCAGGCAAGCTGTAGGCAGGTGCGCTGTGGGCAGGCACACTGTAGGCAGGTACACTGTAGGCAGGCATACTGTAGGCAGGTGCACTGTAGGCAGGCCTGGCGTGCATTTATCAGAGACCTGTGAAATATGTTGGTCTTATAATATTTAAGGGTGATGTTGATACTTTACTATGCCTTGTTCTGTAATTTACATGTCATGCTTTACAATATATGTCTATCGTAAGCTGTTGCCAGCAGAAACCATATACTCCGCGATCGAGTGGGAGTGCCTTGCGATTATCTGGGCAGTGTCTAAGTTGGCACGATATCTGTTGGGGGCACATTTTTTCCTCCAAACAGATCACAACCACGGCTATTTTTGCAGACGGCTAAATCCACCAGTGCTAAATTGACACGCTGGGCATTATTGCTACAGCAATTTAACTTAACTATTTTACCAATTCAGGGTGTATATAATGTGGTAGCAGATGTCTTGTCCAGGTTGTGAAGACTGTGGGACAGTTATAGTCTGTGAGACAGGTACTTCTGAAAGAGTACTTATTAGAATCTATGTAAGAAATGTATTATGACTATTTAAATTGGTATTTCATGATGATGTATTATGGTATACAATGTATGTAGTATGCTGCCATAAAGGCAATATCTATGAAGTTGTAATCAATGTAGATATATCATATTATCTTATACCTACAGCTATATTATAAGAGATGATTGTTGATACGATGACTTGTTGTTGAGTGGTGATAATTAGTTATATAGATTTTGTATAACATGCATTGTGTTTAGACTACTCCAGGATTAGTCAGTCGTTGTTATTTTTCACGGCTGCCAGTGCCTGGTGTGGATTGGTACATGTTTTCTTGTATTTAGTCTAGTGAGTGAGAAGGCATGTGTGACAATAGTATGGGACAACTCTGGCACTCTCTATCTACATGAGGAGGTGCCATCTCGGCATTTTGTTCATCTATACTCCGAAGGGGGTTGGGCGTGTCTCCTCCGGTGGAAGAAAACTTCGTTTTCTTTCTTAAGGGGAGGGGGGAGGGGGTGTGTGGATGTCACAGTATAGACATTCGCCAATATTTTGCGTTGTTCACGTTGGAAAGTGACTACGCTGTTAGAATAGAGAAAAACCCGTTTGGTCAGTTTGGTCAATGCGGAAGACGATACGAAACTTTTGGTGCAAATCATTCTACGAGATGTCTGCCGTCCTGTTCGGACGTTTGTTGCCTTTGTCAGCAGTTTGCTGGGAGATTACATGAATGCCAGTTTTGCTCATTGCTTGCCGATTGTTTCAGGTGTTCAGGATTATTGATAGATTACTAGATTGGTGATGTGATTTTTCCTAGTAGTTCTTTCCTGGATATTATTTGCGTAGCATCTTGCAATTATGTATTGCTTTACTTTGGTACTGGACTCCGCCTGTGAGCGATAGTCAGTGTGTAGTTGCTGGTTAGATTATATCGGTAACTATTTTTGCTATTATATTGAGCTACAGTGTTTAGCAGGTTATTTTGGGCATTCTTCATTGCATTGTGTACTGCTTTTTCATGCGTATTGATAGCCGTGTGTGGCTTCTGTGTGTGTACAGTTTTTCATTAAAGGGATATTACTGTTCTAGACGTTCTTGTGTTACTCATGTCAGCTATTGTGTGCTGTGGTCAAACGAGCCAGAAGAAATAGATTGTCATGTGTTAAATCCACAGTACGAATAGGGCTTGGTCCAGCAATATCTAGAGATTGTTGTTCTGACAATATATTACCAGAATCAGAAATTGAACAATCTCCACGGAATGCTATGACACACTTTCACATTGGCTAGAATCGCGATCTAGATTTCCAAAATATCCTGAGCGAACTGATAAACTGACTTTGTGAGTACTGAGTATTTAAACGGAAATCGTGTTATTTCACTAACTGGTGCGAGAAATCGCGCCTTCGGCCATATCAGAGAAAATCAACGCGTTCGACTCTCGAGATAAGATTTTCTGCTCCCTGGTGCCGACCAACAACATAGAATCAGCTGAAACGGACAGACCATCTTTGATCTCGTCTCTCTGGTGTAGATCAGGTTATTATCTCCACTGGGACCGCGGACACAAGAATGTGGTCGGTAAATCTTATTATCTCTCCTTTTGCATTTTGCTTTAAGTCCCCTGAAATGTTGGACATCAAACCGTTAGCGGCCAAACTCCTGCCCGCCCCCTCTCTTTCAAAGAACCCAGTTATCTATCCGCGCACTCCTGTCTGTCAGCAATGCTAATTGCCAAATCAGCTCGTGTGATAATTTATGATAAGCGAATTATGCTTTCGCTGACTGTCATCTTAGCCTGTACGAACGTAGGTAAACGCTTGTCAGCGCCTGTAAACAGACGAAATAGGCGTGGCTTCAAAGGTGAGTCTACAGTCAGTGAATTTCGTCAGCGAATTGCATGTTTTTGTGTAGCAAAGCTTATAAACCTAAGATGGGGAAGCAAGGTGGACGGGTCACTGCTGCACTATTTACATATATATGTGACAATTTCACATCTCTGCCAAGGGTAATCTTTAGAGAAAGGTTGACCCCTTCGAAGACCCTCAGTTGACGCTCTGAATTTTAGCCACTGTTGGACCATCACTGCAAAGCAAGGGAGTAAATCCCGTCACAGTCCCAATATGAGATTTCTTGGTAACGTCCACCTGAAACTATCGCATCAATTGTCTGAAAACTAAAGACAGTGGACTGGATTTTTTAAAATTTAAATACACAACATGAAACAGTCATAAAATGCAGTAATTTTCCCTCCTCGCATCAATTTACAGCTAACCGATACCAGGAAAACTGTCATCTTGAGACATTGTCAGTTTCCTGTGATTTTAACTTTTGTCATGACAATCTGCAAAACACAGAGTCATTTGATCATGTAGGTGTATACCTACCTGAAGTAGTTTTTCTTGATGGTCAATTTTATGTAATTCTCACGTGAGGAAGGAACCCAGGCAATCATAACTATATATTCCAGACACATGCTATCAGGGTCATAATTTTAAAGATAATCGTACATTTAAATAAAATGTGATTAAAGAGCTGTTAAGTAATTAGTCACATTATTCTCTATTTACCTCTTCCCACTTACTAGTCTTCTTAATACGCTGCAGGTGTTGAAATTTAAATAAGTTGGCTTTAACTCTTCTACGTCATTGTTTTGACGGGTTTGCTTGCTCGTAACATACTAAAAACCTTATGAAGAACGAAGGGGTCAAGGCCATAGCTTGAACAGCATAAGGGTAGAAATACACTGAAAAACAATGCATAAGTAGATTCCTGACTGTCACGAGAGGTTAGATGTTGTTATAGAAATTATAAATATCCTGGACACAAAGTTGTATCAGGTGATACCAGGATAGTGCCAGATAAGAGACTGGTCTTACAAGTAATACCCCCTTCTCTGAAAAGAGTAAGGGTGTATGGACATCAAAGGCAGGATCAAGCTGTATAAGTTCCTAGGGAAGATGGTAATGTATTACCCTAAGTTCCTAAATGCTCCTCTCCAGATCCTCCTCTGTTAATATTATTAGCTCTGCTAGGGGTATTAACTAACTATCTACCAACAAGAACTGTAACTTAACTTAATTAATTCAAGTAAGTCTGTTGGCAAATATTTACAACTTATTTTGTACAACTTTTCTTTTCTTTGTGAAAATCTTTCACTGAACTCAAACTTTTGTTTACAACATAAAATAAATAAAATCACTTGTTGTCACGGCGCTTCTTTGCAGTGCATCTGAAAAATCAGATTGGTCACATTGCAATTGGCAACACTGATGTAACTACCCGCAAGTCATGTGATTAGCGGAAACGGGAATTTTTAGGCGCCAAGAAAGGATTAGTCTTCTAGCCGCGTCCGAGTGAGGACGTACGTTTTCCCTTGCCAGCATTCTTGCTGAGAAGTGAGCCATGAGATGTGTATTTTAGGTTTTTGCCTTCTTGCGGATTAAGTGGATCAGTTTGTGTAATGCTAGTTTTGGTTGTATTATCTAGTGGCATTTTCTACATACCACAGAGTACAAGGTGGCTATGATTAGAGTCTTTTCATTGTCATAGATTTTGGGCCGCTGTGTGAGCGGTAATCACTATAGTGCTTGTACAGGGTCGTCATATTGTGTGATATGAGGCTAACAGTTAAATTTAGTGAGGCAAGTTTTCTCTGGCTTCGATATGTGTATTTCATACGTTTTGTTAGCCGTGTGAGGCTTTATTGTGTGTGCGTAAACTATTAAAGGGAAGTATCTGTAGAAGGTGTTAATCTTTCTTTGTCAGCCATTATTTGTTGTGGTCATGCTCCTAGCGAGCGAGCCTTCAATTATTAGTATTGTGTGATGATAAATCCACAATATATTTGGTTCTGACACTGGTAAAAAGTTCTAAATTAGCTAAAGTCTTTAAAGCTGTAGGAGAGTTCTTCTCTCTGGGTTGACTGTTTATATTTTAGGCTCAATCTTAGTTCACAGTTATTGAATTTCAGAAATGAATGGCTTTAACTAGTGCCCATCCAGATGTCATCATTATAAATATCTGTCTTTTAAGTGTGGTTATACTGGGATACTCTGGACAGTAGCCTTGTTTAGCCACTTATCTGTTGTATTGAAGCCTGTCACTCTTCTGTCATGGAAGGAAAGATCAACCGAGATTCTTCCAGGCAGTGGATACTGGGTGGCTGTCCCTCTGAACTCAAAGGGCGCTCGCACCACTAGTTCCTTCAGTAGTGGCTGAGTCTTTAATGTGTACTCGGATGACAGGATATAACCTGAAACATATTGGATTAACCACTATATTGTCTATCACTTATCCCACTATCACAGATGTAGGGGGTGAGAGACAGTTTCAGACAGTGTGCTAGCAGACGCACAGGACATAATTTATCAGTAACAACACAATCCAGTTCACTGTGAATACATATTTTCTCCAAATCCTTAGTTAGAGCCATTTGTCCATGATTCGCCTCCATACATTTATTAGGTCTTATGTAAAAATACTAAGTAATATCTCAATCAATACAGTAAAGTAATTCCCTTCATCCTTTCTTACGTTCCTGGTGTGTGGTCCATTCCTTCAAGAAATAATTCTTTAAAAGCTTTTCTAAAACTATGAACACACTTTCACTACCATTCTCAATTTATTTGAATATACACAGGCTTAGTTTTGCCTCAAATAATTTACACAGTAGTTTAAACACATCTACACACTTCCTAACGCACAATTTAATTGATTAATAGAAATATATAACCCGAGGCCTTGTATAGCTAGGCGGTGATGTCGTACGGAAGGTTCGGGGTTCAAATCCTGGGTAAGCCACTCACGTCTGTTGTTTTTCTGTTGTCTAGTGTTCTACTTCTTTATTTCTTACGAGTGCCTGAAAACATACCTTTATGTTTGTTTAATATTTATTTACTGTTTACAGGCCTCGGGTTTCCCTTTCTTATACGAGATATTATAAATGTTTATACAATACCAGAAACTTACCCTCTGTTCTATACTACTGTTCTTAAGTCTTCTATCATTTACTAGACACAGTATCAAGGTCTTTGTCTTGTGTGGACTGACATATACTGTATAATAGGGGAACAACAGAAGTGATTGCGTCATTAATAAGGCTAAGCTGCCCATTGTAAACTTCCGGTGTTGTCTTGTGTTTCGCACTAATGACCGGTCAGTAAAGCATCTTTTTATTGGGTATGCCTAGCTGGCCGGGAGGATAGTGTGATTCGCTTGTATAGCTAGGCGGTGTTGTCGTACGGAAGGTCCGGGGTTCAAATCCTGGGTAAGCCACTCATGTCTGTTGTTTTTCTGTTGTTTAGTGTTCTACTTCTTAATTTCTTACGAGTGCCTGAAAACATACCTTTATGTTTGTCTAATATTTATTTACTGTTTACAGGCCTCGGGTTTCCCTTCCTTATATGTTATAAATGTTTATACAATACCAGAAACCTACCCTCTGTTCTATACTACTGTTCTTAAGTCTTCTATCATTTACTAGACACAGTATCAAGGTCTTTGTCTTGTGTGGACTGACATATACTGTATAATAGGGGAACAACAGAAGTGATTGCGTCATTAATAAGGCTAAGCTGCCCATTGTAAACTTCCGGTGTTGTCTTGTGTTTCGCACTAATGACCGGTCAGTAAAGCATCTTTTTATTGGGGATGCCTAGCTGGCCGGGAGGATAGTGTGATTCGCTTGTATAGCTAGGTGGTGTTGTCGTACGGAAGGTCCGTGGTTCAAATCCTGGGAAAGCCACTCACGTCTGTTGTTTTTCTGTTGTCTAGTGTTCTACTTCTTTATTTCTTACGAGTGCCTGAAAACATACCTTTATGTTTGTCGAAATGATCACTGCATTAGCCATGCCACCAAGGAGAAGTCTCAGCACTGTAGACCGTGGTCGAGCCATGGCATGGATTCAGGATGGTCAATCTGTTCGTCATGTTACAAGACGTTTAGCAGTGTCCCACTCTACCATTCAGAGATTTCTTGATGTATTTTTCAAAAATTGAATGGCCTCGTTTCGCAAAAGTAGGCATAATTTGCCTAGATGTGCAAATATTGAAAACTATGATTTCAATTATCTTCCTTATTCCTGGAGCGATTTCCTTCATCTTAGGCTTAAAATACACCCTGGATTAGTCTTCAACTTTCTAGCTAATTGTCTTTTTATTACCTACTTCCATCTTTTTATATGCGTATCCTAAACAGCAAAATTTACGTCTTGCCGAATGTCTCGATGCATTCCACTCGAGATTTCTCCATTAATATAATACCTTCCGTGGAAGTATTTGCACACACTTATAAATGAACATTCCTATTATTAAATTACTAACCTCTTCCAGGCGGTACTTTGCTCATAAGGCTGTAGTTTAATGCCATCCCCAATTGGTTTGCACAGATTTGAGATCGCCATGTTAGGCTAGTACGTTTTCGTAAACACTGCCTGAAGGTGCAATTCCATTGGTCCATCTATCATACACTTTTCACTAAGTATGGCGCGCCGTTTGGTCAGAATGACGTGTTGTGAATCAGACTTCATGACACTGACATTCAGAAATGAATCATTGACAATTAGTAGACAAGTAGGACAATCCCGAAGTGAATCAGAGCTGTGGTTTTACAGCAGACGAGTACCAAGGACATCTAAAAATAGTTACAAGAGGATGTCATGAAATAAGCCAGCGTGCAAAGGAAGCTTATTAATCATATAGGAAGTAATCCACTTACTTTGGTCATGTTTGAGACGAGGGAATTAAAATATATTGCGAAAGCAGGAAAGATTGAAGGGGAAAAAGGCATAGAGGACGATAAAGAAAGAACATACTGAACAGCTTGACATCGTGTAACGGAAAAAAGTCAACAACAGAACTGATAAACAGCATTAAGGACAAGAGGTTATGAAGAGACGTGATCATCCACGTCAGATGGCATGGTACTTGAAGAATATGTACTTTGGACATTTTGTGAAAATGAATCCTGACCAACCAGTTAGTATGAGCTTATAACTGTAAAATGGAAACAACAATAAATAGATGGCGAGTAACAGAAAACAGATGGAGGAAGTGGAAGACATCTTTAAAAAGAAACACAGTATGGCAGCACAAATGATGTGCTCTGGACCAAGAACCAATCTGTCTCCTCTACCTGTTACACAGACGACATAAGGAAATACACAGCTGGAGAAAGAAGAAAAAACCATATTAGAAATAACTTTTGAAAGTTAAAAATAACAGATGTGCACAAACATGCTTTTTTTCCAGTAGTTTCTTCATGTGTGAGACTCTAGCACAGTAGTAAGCAACACATGATCTATAGCGATCTACTTTAGAAACAATGAGCTATCTAAAGATCAACAATTAAATAATAATGTTGTTTTTAAGTTTCAACGCATTTAAAATTTGGAATAAATGCAGCCAATATTTTACTTGTTGTCTCTGCCGTGCCATCTGCTTCATGCAAGGTCATCGAGAGAGCGATGGAAAATGTAAAATAATTAATGTGTTACCGAATGTTAATGTCACAGTAAAGAAAAGATGGCTTTCTGGTCTGATGTGGTTTAAGAATGAAGTAAATTTTGAAAGGTTAGCTAGTGGGTTGTCGCTGGGAATGCAGAAATAATAACTTGCCTTATTCCTGAGAATACCGCGCTGCAAATGCCCGGCACCTGATGGGTAGTCCGAAAATTAGCAACTTAAAAATTCTTTATTTTTACCTCTTCCGTTACCTAAAGATCTACCAAACATTTCCCTGGATCCACCGGTATTCCGCGATTGACCGGATGCCGACCCCTGTTCTAGCCCCACAAAATAACACAATGTTTGTCGTGTGTGTCAGGACATGACTTTTTGTCGTTTTCCGTACTTATTTTTTAGGTCAATGTTTTTCATAACCTGAAAGGGTGTCTCACAAACACGTATTCTTCAAGTACCATGCCATCTGGCACAGGTGATCATGGGTCTCTGTAACAGGTAGTGTCGGTAATCTGAAATTTGGTCTGAAGTATTTTTTTATAACAATGACTTTTATGAGGGAAACTATCGGACTTGTAAATTTGTAGCCTGTGACGAAATCATCGGTTGTGCACTTTTCACGACTGTCGTTCTGTGCGGCAGTATCACTTCATTTCTTCATTTTTCTCACTCATCGTCCTATTATTTGGCATATTTTATGCACTTACATTTTTGCCCTGACCACTCCCTAGTCTTGTTTACGTTTCGCCAGGTGAATCGTAATAATAGCAGGCTAATTAGGCAATACTTTTATCACTTAAGTTGTCTAGCCACCTTTGATTGAGAAGATCTGTGTTGACGCAAGATGGTCGCGCATGATCGATAGAAAAAAGCCAGATTGGCTGTCTAAGAAAGCCGTCTGAGAATGTACGCAAACACAGGTTATATGTAAACACTTCCGCTAGACCATCCCTTATCACGATTACAAGACAACCTGTCAGATGAGACAATATGGGCGGAAGGTATTAGCCAGGAAATTCGTTGACCGATGTGTTTGTGAGTTTGCATAAAAGTGCAATCGGAAGTATTACGACATGTGTGGAAGACGTCACGCATTTAAATTTTAAAATTGATATTTTAAAACAAGCGGGGGTATATTATGATTTAACACCCTGGCCCACATAGTTCTAAAGAGCTTACCATTGGTTTAATTTGAGAGCCGGAATAGACTTTGACTTTCATTGGCAAGTTGGTCTAAAAGTACAATCTGGGATTTGAACTGAGAAATGGAAATATAATCTAGTGAAATTGGAGACACAAATCAGACTGCATCGCAACGTCCAATTAGCAACTCCTAGGAGCCAGAGAGATATCGGACTAAGAATTCCAAAATTAAAAGTAACAGATCAAAGTATTTGGGCGTCTTTGTAACTTGAAAGAGGACCCACATTTTTAAATACAAAGACTGAATACTTAAGGAATCAGAATCAAGTCATAAGAGAAATAATAAAATTTGCAAGACCAGTGTTCGAAGCATCTAATCAAAGTGCTGTGTCCATACATATGTTCGAGGAGATTGTAGATCCCATTTGGGGTACGTTGTGAACCTATATTTTACAAATGTGAATTTGACATGTTTTTGTTGCTAAGTGGTTATATACGAGGCTGGCAACCTCAACATATGAAAATAGTATATTCATAAACCACTACAGCAAGCACTGGTGATTGCTTCTCGCTAAATGTACAGAAAACCGACGGCAGAGGTGACCCCAGACTCCAAATGGAGCAGTGAGAAGTGATGATTACATCACATGTGCCTAAAGTGTGTAGTATCATTTTGTGAGATATATGTACCGTGTTAATTGTAATTCAGGCAAATCATTGCACTCGCGTTGTCCAAGCACATATTTTCCCCGTTTAATAGCCAGAAGAATATTTATGATTTCTAATCATCTTCCCTGAGTTACGCTGTGTATACTCAGGGAGGATAATTATTCAGATAGGCTAACATTGGTGGATGGACAGAGAGACAATGCGCCTGTTAATCTTCCAAACCCAGTGTACTTAGCAGAAGCATTTGTTCTTTTTATTTATTCTAAAGTTCGGGTTACGAAGCTATCAGACTCTTCGTGGTACGATGCTGCAAGACTATAGTTTCTAGGCCACTAGTTGTGAGTCAAAAGGGAAATATTCCATGATACATCTACAAGCTGACAAGAATAGGGTTGGCATCCCTTGTGCAGTGTTTAGTTAAGCCGACCTTGACCGAGGATTATAAAGTTTGAACTTAACTTTTAGTTTTTCTGTTTTGTTTGGGGAATTCAGCGAAGAGACCTTGCACGGGATATTTATCTTTTGAGTGAACTGTTTTGTTCTAGAATATTCGGAAATAGTTATCGTTATAAATCGTGGTTCAAAAGTAAGTCAGTCAGAGTTGAAACGCAATCGCGTTCAGTTGCTAGTTTGGGGCTTTCTTCCAAGTGTTAAAATAATTATGAAGTGGCAAACGAAATTGAGAGTTTTCATTGAATGATAAGCCGAAGTGATTTTGGTCGGTTTTCTATAGTCACAGAAAAGATACAACTATCATTCAGAGACTCAATCGTTTTGTACGCCACAATGATAGTTACATGTATTTATTCGGTGGACAAAATTGTCGATGTTGCTAGTACAAGAAAATGTGTATATTTCAAGACAACCAGGTACGTTGAGTTTTTGCCAACATAAGATAAACTGTAGAATAATGAGAAGAACAATGGGCAGTAACTAGTCCTGGGAAGTAGGAAAAAGACGGGAAATCGTCAACCCTGGCGGTAGGCCAGTATTCTCTAAGATACACCAATTAAGACAACATAAATTAAGCTGAACCGAGGAAATGATATCAGAACATTTTAAAAAGACTTATGAAGAATGTAGAGGGCAAAAAATATTGACAGCAGTAGTTCTCAAGTCGTGACCACCATAACAAATAGAGACTGCTAGAAATACTGAAGCAGCAAGGGTGAACGAGTGAGCAAGACATTGTATTAAATATTGATTTGAAATTATTGCTGTACCAGTCTGCTAACATCATGGGAAGGTTTGGCACAGCATTATTACACTCTTTACTCTATTTTATGTAAATAAAGTTCAACGTTAAATTGCTACGGCTATCAGAGTGGAGTCAGTCATCGATTATCGTGATCATTCATCACTTGTCAGTTGTGAACTGTTGTCGTTAAATAAATAGAAAGCAGTCATTCTAACACCATAAAACATAAATAAGCTGCCTACTGTTCAGGGTAGCGATCTGAACCACATACGATCAACACAAGATAGAAGTAGGGTATAGTAGACAGCCATCATCCTCATCAGCCAGCTTATATGTCCACGGCCACATCTCCACAACATCCTATCCCCAGAGCTATTAATCTTGTTGTTATTGATTTCTTCCCATGTCACGATATCAGACTGTCCAGTATCCTGTCTCCTTGCCGTCCTCTGTATCTTTTTTCCTTTAATCTTTCGTGTTTTGACGATAGATTCCAGCTTTACTCTTCTCAGTACATGCTGAAAGAAAGTGGATTGAATCTTTCTAATATTAGTTATAATCTTCCTTTGGGCTGTGGCCTCTTTCAGGGCATCCACACTACTCTTTTTATCTGTCTATGACATTCTTAACATTATTTTTATTAAACCGTATATTCGTGGCCTACATCGGTTTTTTGGCGCTTTTTTGTGTGCACTTAAAATCCAGAAAAGCAAGTGTGAATGTTTCTAACAAACTAACCAATGCATCGGGAAAGGATTGAAAGGCATGTCGCTGCGAAACGTTGGTGCGTAATGTTTCAGTCACACCAAGAAAACGGGAGCCACGGTAGCACAGTGGTTAGTGCACTGGCTTCCTAGCTCGGTAGTCCATGGTTCGATCCCCAGTTGAGGTGGGATTTTTTAGACCGCAAGCGGCTCCGGGGTCGACCCAGCCTCATGAACTGGGTACCAGAACAACTCTGGGAAGGTTAAGGGTAAGCGGCCGGTCGTGTGTTCTACTTCTTTATTTCCTGCGAGTGCCTGATAACATGATATTAATTTACTGTTTACAGGCCTCAGGTTTCCCTCCCCGTTATCCAAACCCCACTATCCTGTTCTCACTGTGCCGATCATGGTCAAGAAAAAGGGTACGGGCCCTATACTAAGAAATACAACAGAAGTGATTGCGTCATTAATAGGCTGAACTGCCCATGGAGGACTTCTGGTGTCGTGTATTGTGGTTCGCACTATTGACCTGCCATTGAAACATCATTTTTGATGATGCGTAGATGGCAGAGCGGATAGTGTGATTCGCTTGCATGGCTAGGCGGGGTTGTCGCACGGAACGTCCAGTGTTCAAATCCTGGGTAAGCCACTCATGTCTGTTGTTTTTCTGTTGTCTGGTGTTCTACTTCTTTATTTCCTGCGAGTGCCTGATAACATACCTTTATATTTGTTTCATATTAATTTAATATTCCCAATATGCCTCACTAGGTTTGTAACGGGATCCTTTACCTTTACCAAGAAAACGTATGTTAATTAATGTCAGAATTTGGTATTGCTAGCTACATACTAGTATAACTATTGACTTTTACAAGCATTAACAAGTTGTGAAGTTTCACGAGAGCTAGAAAGGTAATAAGAAAATCCCAGCATTACTTCCTGTGTAGCGAACATTGATAATATGGTTCTAATACTGTTGAAATATTCTTCCTCGAACTCGGACCTGACATGCGATCCACATCCACACGCACACACACACACACACACACACACAACCAGGTTTCAGGAATCTTATTATACCCGTTACAACTTCAGCATCAGGAATGTTATTATTCATGATATATTTGTTTAGTAATTGTCCGTGACTCATTTCTTTATGTCAGTTTGGGCTTTGTATAAACTGAAGCACTATCTTACTTCTATTGACAAAGATTTTTTGCATAAAATACTTGTCCTTTTATGGAACGTTGCTTTTACCCGGGCTATTCTACTGCCAGACAAACATAAATGCAACTATTAAATACCGTGCACAGCCATTAAACTACTCTTGGCATTAATGTATTAGTCATGGGTGCTTGATTTCTTAACTCTCTCTCTCTCTCTCTCTCTTTCTCGTATGTGCGTGTGTGTGTGTGGGGGGGGGGGAGTATCGAAATTAATACTTTACAATAGGGCAAGTCTTCTTCTTCTACGTCCACTCTCAGACGTCCACTCTCAGACGTCCACTCTCAGGCGTCCACTCTCAGACGTCGTCCACTTGAATGTTTAAAAAAAAAAAGCAGTAGTCAGCTTGAGGCTGTTTGAATCTCCATAGAGCTTTTCCACGAATAGTACTGGTGCTGATGTAGTGTTATGAGAGGTTAGGGGTGTTCATCCACCTAAGAGTACACCGAGTATGGTCAAGCTGTGTAAGTCCCTGAGTCTAATAGTTGATGTTGTATTCTCAGGGTACCTATCCTCTACCTCCCTCAGATCTCACTCGGGATATATTTTTATGATGTATGTTAATTGACTACGTGTCTAGGGTAATGCAAGTGTAGTGATGCTGTAATTCAACAAACACAACTATAACTCAATAATATCAAAATGAGTAAGACTCTGTTGGAAATTTTGGTAATAATACTATATTACAATTTAATCGTCCTGATCTTAAATGTTCTGGATCAGGACTATCAATTCAAAAGAAATTTGTGTTTGTACATTTATTCAAATAAATAAAGTAGACAATTTGTCCATACAAAGTAATTCTAAATTAAATAAGGTGTTTGTATCCCCCTTGACTAATATTAACACTGGTTACTAGGTGGAGGGATGGGTTTTCTCATCATCCCCTCTTTATTTCTTTTCTACAACTTTTTATATTAAGTGGAATCAGATTTATGGATGTGTCTTCGAGTCCCAGAAAAACTGGACTTAACTTGGAGCTTATTGAAAATGACGGCTTGAGGATTCTCAATACAAAGACAGTTCTTTCACCCTTCCTGGAAGTAGATGTGGCAGGGAGCTGGCAGTAGTGTAAACAGCTTTCACCTCGCACACAGGTTCTGCTTTGCCAGGAGTTCTGGTACTTGGTAAGGGTACCAAATAACCCTGAAAGAGAAGGTTATGGCCCTTCTTTACATCATATTTATGCTATCATTCCACAAGTTAAAACATGATACATTCAAAACAAAGAGAGTCAGCTCTTCACGACAACCCATTTCATCCACCTTAGTTGGTATGACAGTTTTTACCAGTATTTACATTCTTCTCCCCATATGGCTACAACGCCACTGTCACTTCAATCTTTGTTGTCTTCAATATCATCAGCTGGGGTACACTCTCCTTCTATTAACCTGTGACAACTTTTGGTTCATCATTCTATGTGAGTTTTCATGTCTCTGGGTAAACACTAAGGCCCTGCAGAAGGCTGCTAGTGGTTTATGGACTTACAGTCGTAATATTATTGTGACAATATTCAAAACAAACTTTAAGTTTCTTTCTCTCTGATTCTGCTTAGGCATTCCCTTTACTGGGGTTGTCGTTTTCACTTCCATTTTGCAATGTAGTACAACACAAATGTTTGGGCGCCCTATCTGGGTCTGCCTCTACATACAAATAAATATATCAATAAGGTTATTTATCTTACCGCAGATAACAGAATAAAACACAAAATCACAAGCTTGACTGGCGGTTAATGGGCATAGTTCAGACCGCTATCGTCCAGATGGCAAAATGCATTCAACCTGAACGCTTTGCTACTGCTCTCAAGCTGGCTGTGTTAACAGTTTTGGGCAAATGGCGCTGAGGCCGGCAGATTTACTAATGTTATCCCCCTCTTAAACTACAGTCAACCAATCAAAACTGCGTTTAGAAAATGTAACTTTCTCGACGCCTTTCAAAATTGAGCAGTTATCAGCGTGAAAGTCTGTCTGTCCAAATTTTATTTTCTACAATATCTTCGTCATTAATGGGCCGATTTTCAAAATGGAAAGTGATTATTAAACAGACAACTGTCTTCTATCTTTATATCTGGACTTCTTTTAATGATTTATCTTCGTCTTCATCTATGTAATTAATTGTTTTTACCCGAAACTCACTATAACTAAATACTTCGCTAAGACAAGATACTTTATATAAGGGAATTGTTTTAGGGTAGTTTATTTATTAATATTTGCGCTACCTGCAATATATCCCTTTTTATTTTTACAAGAAACGCCATTATCTAAGTTTACAAAACACACCGATAAAATCTGATTTGACTCTTCATCCACCCTGTCTCTCCCCTTTTTCCTACAAGGCGAGGCGACAATATTGGTTTTCGCCAAATGTCTAGCATTCGTTCCTAGAAATTGGTACGGGTATAGAAAAAGTGGGTGTTTGAGGGCGGGACTTGCCAGCTTGCTGACCAAAGATTCAAATCTTAGCCACGCGTTTGCGTTAGTGCGTTTTGCGATGGCCCTAGTAACCGTCGCTAAGGCTATAGTTATTAATAGATTTTCTAACTGTTTATTTTCAAATCTAGTAGTATTGGCCTTCAAACCAAGAATTTAGTTGCAGGTTTTCTAACGTAATAGTGGAAATATTCAAATATTTTCCAATTTTCTCGACGTTCGTTCATAAACACTAAGGAGAGGGGTAGGGTACGGATGTCGGGCTGGGTGGTAAATTTACTTGGCGTAGTGACAAAATTTCAAATCGTTAGTTAAATATGTTTGCACTTGATTTGTTTTTATGGCCTAGAAAACGTTCAAACGCTGTAGTATTTCTTTATTTGGGCGGGGTGTATCACGGATATCTCACCACAGTTGACCATAGCTTTCTCTCTTCCGGATATATTGAGCAACGTTGAAGCAGATGTTCAGCAGTCATTTTGTCAGTGCCACAGTTACACTGATCGGTAGTTCCTATCTTTAGCTTGTTGAATAGATGGTATCTCAATCTGTTGTGGCCAGTGCGGAGACTGAAGATTACCACTTGTTCTCTTCTGTTGGCAGGTCTGAGAATGTTCTAATATCTTTTAATACTTCTACTGCATGTGAAAATATAGACCTCGCATTTTATACACTTCAGATACATGTGTGATTATTGGAGTACATGGTGATACAAAGGGCTGAATGTTGGAAATACAACATTGAAGTTGGTACAAAAGGTAGAATGTTAGATGGCGTGCATTAAAATTATCATCCCTTTTAAATTAAAGTAAAATTCATTAATTAATTCTCTCTATCTTTCTTTCTTAAACACGTACATAGTAGAGGTGGGCAAATCGACACACTCCGCTGTTTCGAGACAGTCGGCTCAGTGATTTAAACTGTGTCGAAACAGTGTATCGACACAACGGCACAATTGCCCGTATCGGGGAGAAAGAAGTCTCTAATAGACAGTATACATTACTATTCATGAACTGTTTTTCCTTGCGCGCTACTGTCGTGTGTGAAAATCTATGGCATTTCGTGTGACCACAATTCAATATTTTTACACAAGTCTTCATTATGATGAAATAAAACGGAGATATGATGATAGCTGCAGTATATGTGAAAATAATAAAAAAAAACAACAATAATAATAACAGTAATAATAACACATGATATCAAACTAGAGTAAGCTAGTTTTGGTAGACAATGATTTAAATCCACACCAAGTACACAGATATCAGCAGAGCTAATAAAGTGTCCATTACATTTATACGAACACACGGACACTTTCAACTTTAACATAGTGCCTAAAACATTGACAACTGCAGCACTGACACAATTTCCAGTGTCTATAACTTCTCAGCAAAAATAATATCACTTGTAAAATCAAGTCATAACACATTCCTGAAAAATATGACATGTTTGATATTACATACTAATGTTCCGAACGGTTCACTCAAATTTTACAAAGGCCCACGGATGGTGGGACAGTAAGACAGTGTGTCTCTGCAAAACAGCGAGGCAGACAGGAACTGAAACTGCTTCGAAACAACAAGCAGGCTGTGTGTCGAAGCTTTCGGACATTCTGCTGTTTCGAAGCATTGTTTCGACACATACACACAGTAGCCATCTCTAGTACATAGTACACTAACTAGCCATGTATCCATCTAATAGACAACAGATTTATAAGAATGTTCCAAGATATCAAAGACATGTTTGGAGAGGCTTATGGCAATACAAAAATATTTACTCTATCAAATATTGTATCTATACATTGGTTCAAATTATGTTGGTGGGATATTTCAACGGCGTAATGTCGTGCGGCCGAAATAGTTGAAATCCAAAGTCTCTTCATACATTTTTTTCTGTGGTTTTGCTCGTGTTCGACAATGATTTTGTTCTTTCTTGATAGAAGACATCTTCACGTACCACCGTCAACTGACGTGAATCATGGCACAAAGGATGGACAAGCAAACAGGACAGTGGTTGACGTGTTATATTCATTATTTAAGCAATGCCTAAAATAAGAAAGGCGATGACCCCTTCTTCTCCTTCCTTGTCAAAAAAAAAAAACCTTGTTTATATATAAAATGTAAGTAGTCTAGACGTCTACTCTTATCTCTGCCCCATCATTGTTTGATATTCTGCGGGAGTGCTTGGTTGATCGTGTGTCGCGAGACGGGTCCCTCTAGCAGCGATACGGTGGCGCCTTTCGGATAGGTCTGGGCCGAATGCCTGAGTGCCTATTACTTATGTTACCTTTTCTGTTGACCACTCCTCTTTATTCATGTCTTTAATTCTTACCAGCACCTGCCGTTTACCAATTTTCTTTATTTGCTTATGAAATTCAGAGGACCTGTCAACTCGTCTGTAACTTCATCAATCGATAAGGTTAAAGAGTAGTCTGCTTCTCTCACACCGCTCCACACGTCTGCGCTACTCTCTAACACTCCACGCGTCTGCGGTTCTCTCACAGCGCTCCTTGTTCTGTGTTCGTCATCGCGTGGTACAGACGATTAAACTTCTGCTTTGATAGCATGTCTCAACTGGCGAGCGTGCAGGTATGACTTACGACCAACGAGTAGGATTGTCCAAGTTGACTTAATTTGGTAAAACTCACTACCTCAGCACCTCATCTTAAAGCTCACAATAGAGAACGTGCGGTGAAATTTGAACTCTTCAGCTAATTTTAGTACAAGCATACACCAAACAGGAGATCTATCATTTACATTTCTGGATTTTCATCGTGTCGGATATAACACACAGTGTGTATCAGTCGTAGTTTATTCTTGCGTTTCATGAAAGTGAATTCAAAATAGAATTTCCAACATGTAAGTTGTTAATATTTTATATATATATATATATATATATATATATATATATATATATATATATATATATATATATATATATATATATATATATATATATATATATATATATATATATATATATATATATATATATATATATATATATATATATATATATATATGTATATATAGGTTCTATACAATAAACTTCTGGGTTTTCTGTGTCTATAATTGGGGTGTGATATCATATTTGGGCCTTTCCTTCTGTGTATATATATATATTTTGAAATTCTAATCATATCAGAGAAGTTAAACGCCCGTGTCTTAACTTGCATCAGCAGCAAAACCAAAGTTGACAGTATCTGAACAGGTAGATTTTGGTTCTCGTGATTTAAAAGAAAAAAGTACGATATTTTTGTGTGATAGAGTGAGGCAAAATTCAGTAGATAATGAAGCAACGTCTCTGCTTAACATACACAGGACAGAATTGACTCAACTGGAAAAGTGTTTGGGTAGGATAGATTCATAACTCAACACCCATAGAGTATAATCTTCTATGTATTACTTTTTAGTCTCTTCATTTTCATCGTCTTCTTTTCTGTCTTCTTTATCTTTGTTCTCTTCTCATCTTCGCTTTTGCTTTTCGATTAAAATATTGCACGCGAAGTTCGTTGTTGATGTCAGAACATAAGTAGATATCTTGTTTATTGTTATATTGCTGATCCCTTCATCCTGTCTTTAACAAAATGTTTCTATTATAACTTTGTCCATCCTCTTCTAATCTGTATGTTTGGTCGTTATTAAAGTGCAGTATTTTTTTCTTGGAAAGGTTAAAAGCATCATATAATTCTTTCTTTATCTTGTCTAGTTTGTTTATTTGGAGTTCTGTGAGAGATGTGGACGATGTTTCCTGATCGAACGTTCATTGTCACATCATCTTTTGTCATGATGATGCTTGCTGAAGTCTGCGGGCATGGTCGACTATGGGAGCCACCTTCTCGATCGTCGATGTGGAGACGTGGTTATAACTCTCCAGTCAACTACCAAGACATGGAATTGTTCTGTGGAGGTGTTGGGGTAAAAAGATATATATTATACATTTATTGTTCTCTTTGTTTTAAATGTTATTGGTTATATTCTTTTTGATGCTTTTGTTGTTGACAATATTTTAGATGCAGTTATGTTCTTGTTGATTCTAATTTAGTTATTGTTCTTAAATTCATGTTAATATTTTTTGTTGCCCACATTTCAGCTATTATTTTCATATCTGCGTTTTTATCGTTGTTACTTGCTTTATTTCAGCTGTTATTTTTATGTTCTTTTGGGTGTTTATTTTCTTTATTCTTGTTGCTCACATTGTTTGAGTTGTTATGGCTTATATTTGTGTTGTTTTTTTTTTTAAATATGTTTTAGCTATTATTGATAATGGTCTTGTTGATGCTTTTATGTTGTTAATACTAGTTTGTTTGCTACTGACTATATTCTGCTTTATATATTTTTTAAAATTATTTCTTAAGCTGTTACAGTATTTTTATGTTCTTGTTGAGTTTTGTGTCAGTTGTTGATATTGCTTCAGCTGTTACTGTTTTTACACTTTTGATGTTTTTGTTGTGCTTTTATACCTCTTTAACTGTCCCAGTAGGTGATCTTGTTTGTTTTTACGTGTTGTTGATAATGTTTTGGTTGTTACTGCTTATGTTCTAATTTTTTTTTAATAATATTGTCTAGCTGTTGTGGTTGACATTCTTGTGTACGTTTTGTGAATATTGTTTTAGCTATTATTGTTTATGCCTCGTGTAGTTCCCGGGGGGTGTGGCGGTGGGGGTGAAGATACACAGAAAGAAAAGGACTACAGTATCCTCAGGTGTGTCGTACGTGGCGACTAATATGTGAGGGGTTGGGCATGGGGCTGGCAACCTGGTGTAAAACTTACTGCCACAGAAACTACCGCTGCTAATGATGATGATGACGAAAATGATGATGAGGAGAATGATGATGAGGAGAATGATGTAGATGTTGTTGTGTGTGCTCTTACTTATGTTGTTATAGCGTTTTCTTTTTCTACTGACAGGTAATCTCATAGCAGATACTGTCGTAGGGAAGTGGAGTGTTAGAGCTTTCACTATAGTAGGTCCAGCTTTATGAGGTTAGGTAACCGGTTGCCTTCCTTGTTGTCTTTGCCTTCCCTGGTTCAAGATAAGCGTGACGATACCAGGTTGCGATCCTTCTAGTGACTCAGTATAAATGCAGAAAATCGTTAACCATGCCAGATGTTGAAGCCATTCAGTTTTGACAAGAAGGTGTACAACTTGCACATGTGAACGAAAAACCGTTATCTTGAAACAGCGACGTTAGGTAAAATAATATTCATAACGACTGAATGTTAATTAGGAATACAAGCAAGTATAACCATCAATACAATGACGGTGAAAGTAGGCCAGCGTCTTAATCTATCAGCATCTGCAGCGCGTTTAGAAGATTGAGAATCTCTCTCGGAATTCATTTCTTTGATTATGAATCACGTGACTTAAGTTATTTTGGTTTGGTTTTTAAGGACTATCTTCATTGCACACGGAAAACTCCATCAGTGCTCCGATCTCCTCCCTTATATCACACAAAGATCTCAGCACAGTGCACGAACTTTGTAGCACCGGCGAGAGTCCCAATGTGTGTATATAGAAATCACACATGCTATAAATATATTTGGTGGGTAGGTCTCAAATTTTTTAAATTTTACCATGGCAGCAGCCTGATAGGCCTACTCTTTACGATTTCCAACTGCCGTGGGATTTTTAACGTGCGCAACTTGCACACTGGACCTCATATTTTATCGCCCTTATCCGAGAAGGCTAGGCATCCAATCTCACTATTCAGAAGACCAGGGGGGAGTATAAGATCATTAGGAACACTGGCTCTGACAAAAAAAAAATTCCCACAAATTATATTCCCTCTACTGGGAATCGAACCCACTACTTCTAGAATTCGAGGCGGATGCCATTCCCCTTAGCCACTCCGACCCCATGTTTATTTAAATATTTATGAAGTTTTGAAAAAGAATTATTATTAATATAATTATTATTGTGCATACCACGTGTCAAGGAATTTAAATTCCCCACCACTGCTGTCCAAAGGAAATAATTAGACCTAAAAAAAATATAATGGATACATGTAGGTATATAAAAGTTTGTTAACGCTTTCTTCCCTTATTATTTTAGAAATATAATAAGTATGTAAATGTTTGTTTTCAGATCTGATTTTAATCATATCTTACAAATGATTCTGAATGTAATATAACTCTTGTCAGCTTGTATTAAACATTTGAAGCGTCATCATATCATCGACCTTTACCGCCCTGGCAACTGTAGCGCCTGTTGACAGCGTTATATTGGGATTTTATATTATTAATTACGAATATTAACAATGGCACGTTGACAGTTTGAAAATATAGAGGGGACAAACAGTGTCTAATAAATTAATTTCCTAACTATAGAACAGGCCATATTTGACATCTGAGTTGAATATCGTAATTTTATTTTCTTAGAAGGTCGCTGCAAAGTTCTTTACTGTTTGGAGATAGTTGTAGTCAAGTCTAGCTTTGTTAATCCTGCATTAACATCTAATTTGTTCTTCATCTTAGTTATGTTAATGTTAGTTGTTCATACCTGCCGTCATTACATCTTATGGCTTTTATAATCACTTTAATTCTGATATAGCATTTCCGCAAGTGTTCGTTTCATCCTCTTGTCATTTAATTATCATCTTTAGTACCGTAACTATTGGTCCCTAGGGCATCGCAGATATGATTAGTACTCGCCACGTTTGTCTATTGATTGTAAGTCTGTTTAGTTCCGCGAGTTGAAGATTTGTCCATTCTTGTATATTGTCGGTCCATTGTTTATTCTGTCTACTTCGCCTTCTAATGCCAGGTATTGTGCATTGAGGGAAAGTTGTTGGTAATCCATGTGATCTTGACAAGTGGTAAAATCTGAACCAAATGGCCTTTGAATTTGGTTAAACATGTCCATGAGCAGCCAAAGATGCAAATTCAGTCAAGACTATTTTCGCGGCTAATATTTTGGGCAAGGCCGTTGTATACCTGTACTATAATCAGATCCAGGGCTTTAAACCCCGATGAACATTTGGGCTAGGCCAGAGTATACCTTGTTTTTAAGTTGTATGTATTTTTTTTTTATTTACTTGTTATTTATTTACTTTTTTGAGCTGCCCTGCAAGACGCCACCAGGCGTGATGATCAGATTTTTTTGCCAGTCAGCGGCCAAGGACAAAAGAAGAAGCAAAAGAAGATTACACCTCCCTATTTGAAAATATATGTCCCCCTCTCGAGTAAAAACGTTTACGTCAAAGTTTAGCTATTCTGGAGGGAAAGCCTAATATTTTATGTGGACACTCGCTCATTTGATTCTTAAAGTGGATCCCGATTTACCGGTAAATCATAAGGGTTCATTTGGTAGATCTCTAGCTGACGAAGGGAAAAAATGAATGTTTAAAAAAATTCGGACTAGTCTTGTCCCACCAGTATTTAAAAGCGAAGTAACCCAAGGATTAAATGTACTTTTTTGGGAGCCGCGCTGGTGTAATGGCTACGGCGTTGTACTGGCGACCAGGTGTTCATGGTTCAAACCCGGGCGTCGGCGTTTGAAGAAATGTTTACGGCCGGAAATTTGACTGAATAACCTGAACGGCTCCTGTGATAAACCCTCTGTGGATGGGAAGGAGCGAAGCTCCTGACCGGGTTGGAAGGAAAGTCCTCAGGTTCCCCAGCCTCGCAATGACATGTCATTGGGCCGAAGGGCTGATAGCCTAAGTGCCGCTGGTTAAGAAAAAAAAAAAAAAAAAAAAAAAATGTACTTTTTCTGCTTTCCCCTTGAAAACTCACTAGCTAGCTGATAAAAATTCACTTCATTCGTGAATTACATGAACTTCGGGGAACCCTTTTTTGAAGTTAACATTCGGTAAAATATCTCTTAGTTCGAATTTGTTTTTCATCACTCTGTGGATGGAATAGCCATTGACAGATGGTCTTGCAGGGGCAGCAATTAAATATAGGCGGCATTTACTGCAAATTCTAAATTCTCTGAAATTTGAAAACAGGCATGATTTTATCAAGTTGGATGTGTAGAGATCTAAAATAAAGTTGCTAAAATCTACCAATTCAAATTCAAAATCAGCTTGGTCAATTTGAGGAAAGGCTGAAAAATTCAGTTTGGGGATATCTGTTTCAAGAGGTTTTATCAAAAAATGACAAGGTTGCCTTTTCTTTTCTAAACTCTTGAAAGCGATCAGCAAATGAAACTGTCATTTTCTCAATAATGGTTTTTGAGGAACTTGAGGTCAATGCTATTTTCAGTAGTTTGCATATGTTCTTTTAAGGCTGGGAAGTGTAATAATTTGCCGGTTTCAATGTCTCTAGCAAACAAAGACAGCTTGTGCTCAAATGAAAGCACTTCTTCCAACAGTAGAATAGCTGTATTGCCCTTTCCTTAGAGTTTTTTTAATTTAAAATGTTCGTGAGAAGTCATGTCCAGTATGAAGTAGAATTTATATAACCAATAAAGGTTTGATAACTCAGGATATTCACGTTTCTTCTCCCCCCACACCCAAAAGTTTAGTCCACGAAAAGTGTATATCAAAAGGTGGTTTTAGTGCACGGACACTAAATGTTAAATAGCCGAGGACCAAGTGCCGCACGAGAGGGCTCAAAGAGCCGCAGGTTGCCGACTCCTGGTCTGGGCTATTGTATTGGTACTGGGAGTTCAAAGTTCGGATCCAAGTGCACAGTGATAATTTTAAAAACCAGTCAATAACAGAAATGTCCGTCATATTTAGTAAAAAAAACGCAGAAGAAAAAAAAAAGTAAATATATTATTAACTTTTACGCCAGGGTCTAACTAAGAAAAATAACGTTACCACTTGCGTAAATTATCTCCCTTAGCACACAAGCCAGCACTTGGCTTGTTCGATCTTACATGCACTGTGAATGTCCAAACAATAACTCTTTGGATTTATTTGATCTGTCTGTCTTTTTTTTTTTCACATGCCTTTGAACCTAGACCAAGGCTTCTTAACCTGCCGTCCCTAAGGACCTTTGTGGTCATTAATGGATTCTGGAGGTCCGTGTACATAACTTAGAATTGTTACATAACTTAGAAGTGTACATAACTTATGTAAATTGTTTTTCTAAGAAGAGGTCCGTAGCCGGCCGTCACCGGCAAATCAAAGGGGCCTAATGATACAAACAAAATACAAAAGTTAAGAAGCCCTGACCTATACCGAAGTCTGTCGTTATATCAGAGAGCAACTGCCATTAAAGACATAAGTGTACTCTTGTCTAGTGCAGCGTTATTAACTACCACGCCCTTAAAAGGATTGCTGATTTCTATCAGCTAGCGTGGTGAAACCCTTACTCGTTTCTGTCAGCATTGTTAAGCCCTTACGTGTGTTCAACAGCTAGTATTGTAAAAGCCTGAAAAGTGATTTGATTTTGGCCACACACCTCGTATTATTAGTCCCTCGGATGAAACAACGAAGTAGAATGGAAACTATATGTAGAAAGGAAGTCATTACGACAAGGGACAATTAATAATCACTTTCGATCTATCATAACACCAGATGACTAATTGAAATGAAAGCAAGAACTGCAGAGCTAGAAATAAGTTTCCACAGTAGGAAAAGCATTCGTACCAACAACATGCTACTATAAGTTTCCGCAGTAGGAAAAGCATTCTTACCAACAGCATGCGACCTTTGTAGTGCGGAAGAGAGTATTACAACTCTCTTACCAACAACATGCTACTTTTGTAGTGAGGAAGAGAGTATCACAACTCTCTTACCAACAGCATGCTACTTTTGTAGTGCGGAAGAGAGTATTGCAACTCTCTTACCAACAACATGCTACTTTTGTAGTGTGGAAGAGAGTATCACAACTCTCTTACCAACAACATGCTACTTTTGTAGTGTGGAAGAGAGTATCACAACTCTCTTACCAACAAAATGCTACTTTTGTAGTGTGGAAGAGAGTATCACAACTCTACATACATCCTAGTAGTAGCCCCCTTCAGTCATAATTGACTATGGGAATGCGCCCCTCAGGTTAAAGCCCTCATACGTTTTTCTCCCTGGTGTTCCTTCTGGGGCGTTCTGTTCCCTTCTGCTTGCTGTGAGAGCTTCTTTTCGCTCAATCTGACGTGGCGACGTAGGGAGCTTCTCCACTTTGTGCGATCGCAGCTTCATCATCTGAGGTTGCTGGATTTATGTCCAGTGCCCTCATGTCTCTCTTGCACACATACTTGAATCTTAGCTGCGGTTGATCGGCTGATCTTTACCATCTGCCAACATGCATCCTATGTTACTGAATAATTGTGAGACATGGACAACAAACAAACAGATGGAAAGAAAATTGGAGACAATAAAAATGTGGCTCATAAGAAGAATTCAATTCACACATTGGACATACGGAAAATCAATTTGTTTTTTTAATCAAGTTTTGCCTTGTTGTGGCGAGGCGCGTCCCGTTTAACCAAGTCGGTTATATTAGGGCGCATGTCCAAATATAAAAGACCATTAGGTGTGAGAATTTAAAATCAAATGATGGAGTGGAAGTTCTACGAAATAAAACTGAAGGAACACGACAAGATGCAGACAATCAACGTTTTTTGAACACGTCATGAGATCAGAGAAAATGAGAGATGTGGTAACAACCGGCAAACTCAACTCAAGGGGAAGAAAATGAAGGCGAACATGGAAATACATTGAAAAACTCACTATAGGGCGTAGGAAGTGATTGAAGACAGGGCCGATTCAAGGCACGAGAGACCGTAAATCCTGGAGATACATGATCGCCAATGCCAGTTGGCATGATACTCAATGAATGAATGAGTCTGTTTGTATCTCATGGAATAAAGTTGCCGAGTTATGCCCCCCCCCCCTAACCTTTTCTCAGGGTGTAGTTTGGTTTAAGGTCAATTATAAATATAATCCTATAGCAGATAGTACTGTTGTAGTGGAATGACGCGTTAGAGGCTTCGCTTTACTAGGTCCAGCGTTATGAGGTGATCAGTTCCCTTCTTTGCTGACTTCCTTCCCTAACTTAAGAGCGTCAGGTACCTATTTACAGCTGGGTAGACTGGAGCGTGACACCACCATGCTTCTATCCCGCTAACTTTGCTGCGAGAGTCCAGCACTCTCATCACTCTGCCAGTCGGAGGCCCAAAGCGAGTAGTAAGCCTGAGGAAAAAATGTGTTCTTTCTCCTGATCAATCCTCTCTATACAGCCAATACGCCACAAGGGCCAATCAAAGGTCACCGAGTCAGAGTTGTTACAATATAAATAACTTGCGCTAGGCTAATCAGTGTGAGGCTAGTGTGGGTTCCAGCACACATAGGTATAGCTGGCAACGAGTTGGCAGACCAGAATGCCAAGAAGGGAAGAACAAGTAAAAACAATATAAAAACAGGACTGGGAAGGTCAGAGATCAAGAGCCAAGTGAAGGAAACTATAAACGAGGAATGGAAGACAACATGGAAGGAAAGTAGAAAAGGCAGACACGCGTTCAAACTGCTGAAAGAACCAACGAGGACATGCCAGGTCAGAGAAGAATTAAAGATACCATCGAACAAAAAACTGTGGCGTCTCCGTCTCGGTGCAGCATACTTCATGGTAGAAGAACCACACTGCCAAGAATGTCAGGAAGAGAATGACATAGACCACTACCTGATCCAATGTAAAAAGTATGAACAACAAAGGCTTGAATTAAAAACTTACTATAGAAATCACAATATAGACTTAACAGGTGATAAGGTTTTAAGTATAGATGCCCCAAGAGATGCCCAATCAATACTTAAAAGATATATACATAAAACAAAGGAAAACATATAAGGTTAGAACTTCAGGAAAATCATCCAACTAAATAGAAATTAAGCAGCAAGAACTAACAAAGCATTAACAAAAACAAAAAAAAAAATAACTACTCATAGGACAAGGAAAGACAAGGTATTAAAAAAAAAAAAGGGACAACAACTCAAAAAGAACAAATACTAATACAAATTAAAACCAAGTGTAAAGGACAATAGTTATCTAGAAACAATACAAAAGAGAAAATAAAATTGACAAATACTAATATAAATAAAAATCAGCAACTGCAAAAGACAACAGTTATTTAAATTGAATACAAAATTAGTAAATAAAATGACACTAAATACCCCAATTATAACCAACTTTCAGGTTGAACAGGGTAGACCAAGATGGAACGAGAAGAGGCAACAATGATCAGATGTTGAGTGCCTGATCTCCACCCATCAATTCATCAAAACAACAACAACAACATCAGACTGCGTGAATAACAGAAAATAACAAAGACAGAAAATGTTAAGATATTGCAGTAAAGTAAAGTGTAGAAAAGGAACACAGCCTGAACAGCAAAAGTACAGTTCAGATAGTTAAGTATTAATAAAAAATATTTTTAAAATATTTTAAACACACGCTTTTAATGCACTAAAAAGCCAAAAATAATTTTTCAAGGAGTTTATAGCTTGCAGTCAAAAAATTTAACATCAAATTGACTAAAAGCGTGGGGCGCTGATTCTACATGAAATTAACTTCTGCTTTATACTTCATTAGACACTTATGGATAAAATATATGATAAGCGCTTAAGCGCCCCACGCTTTTTGTCAATTTGATGTTAAATTTTTTGCCTGCAAGCTATAAACTCCTTGAAAAATTATTTTTGGCTATTTAGTGCATAAAAAGCAAGTGTTTAAAATATTTCTGTTTTTCGTTTTAGTGATTTGCCGAAAGTTCACGCACTTCGTAAAGTTTCCACATTTCTCTCAAGAAAGGCAATCTTGTTGGAAAGAATACACCTAGATTATTTGCAGTTATCGCCCATTTCCATGCTGATACAATTGTCGTGTGGTGCGTATTGGGGCCACTACGACAGTAGTTTTTGCCAGGAATAGCGTATGAGATATTAGGCAGAAGGTCTCTAGAAATTGGCTCGTTAAGAAAGAATAAAGACCTATTCAAGATAGGGACAAGAAGACGGGAATGCGAATGCTTTCCACTGGACAGTGTTTTCTAATTAATTATGGAAAGAGTTCTGTTTCCCCACGACCTTAGCTTCTGCCCTTAGATCCCGTAAAAGAAAAAGCCCCCAACCTCATCTGAGTAGAGAAATGTTCCTATATGTGAATATGTAACACCGACAGCACGAGTGATACATTAACAAACTAGATAATGATCAAACGATAGTTGGGTTTATTAATGAAATATCCACACATATAGGGTTAGTAATGGTTAGAACGTGATGATGGTGAAAGACGATTCACACAAAACACACAGATGAGATAATAAAATTGCAGTTAATTAAGTAGTAGTTAATTAAGAATGAACTGGTGCAAAGCGAAATGATGATGATGTGATATGATACGTGTTACCAAAATGGTGAGTAATCTACCCAGTCCATGTGTCTCTAAATGCTTCTCATTGATATGATGATTCACATGTATGCATAAAATGTCCCAAGTTGTTATACGTTATGTCGAATGGGGTATCTTTAAGTCGAGGACGTTCTGCTGAAAACTGTTGTCGGACTGAGAACGTTGACGAGAGATATACATACGAGTATATACCTTCACTGTTTGAGTATATCTCTGTAGTGTTGATCAACAGTTAATAGCTGTCATATGAACAAAAGGTCTGTTGTCTAATCTCCCGAGGGTACTGGCCAGACTGGATATCTTCACGAAATGTTAGTGACATGTAGACTCATAATCTTGCGTATGTAGTCGTGATTCATAAAATATACTTTAGAGTCTGCTTCATAGAATGCGCTTAAGAGTGTGTTGCACTTGGTATAAATATGAGATTCCACTTTTGAGGTCTTTAGCTTGACTTCACATAATAATGATGTTTCGAGTGATTTGAACTTGTGATAACTCTGTATTGAACTTGTGATAACTCTGTATTGAACTTGTGAGCCAGCAGTATATGGGGTGACGAAAAATGCTGCGTCCACCTTCTGAATTGTGGGTGAAAAAGTATTCCTTTTTAATTGAGGAATGAAAGATGTCCTATGGCGAATTCTGCTAGCCAAATGTCCGTTTTTTGATAACTTATTTCTGGTTAGACGTCAGACACGTTGCGTGTAGACTCAGACTTCTGATGAACTGAAGACACACAAAAGTCTTCGTAAGTTTTCACACTTAACATCACTGGTTGACTTTCATTTATACTACTGCTCATTATTGATCTCTCTCTGAGTTCGATTCTAATGATGTTAAATATCTTGTGCATGAGAGTGTGTGCGCATGAGAGACTGTGATGATGATTGTGGTGGATTTTGATGTTATGAAATGTTGTTGATATGTTTCCTTATTGTACTGAATGAGGCCAGCTGTGAAGGTCCCTGATTCTAACAGAATTAGGGTTGAGTTTTCAGGGTACCTTGCTGCTACCACCTTATGGCCTCAAGCAGACTTATTCTTGACTAGTATGAATGATAGCTACGTCTAATGTCTAGGGATATGCAAGTGTGGTGTGATGGTACTTTAACAATAATACACCTCTACACAAACAAGTATTAAAGGCTATGATTAAAGGAAATAACACCTGGGATATATTTGTACAATTAATAATTTTCTGTATGATTTATTTGGTCCTGAACCTAGTATTCTTCTGGTCAGGACTTTAAAAATGAAAAGAATTCAAGATATATACAAAATGTAAATTTTAGACCCACAGGGACAAGTGTCCAAACAAATACTGTTAAATTAAACTAATAGTGTTACAAAAAATATGTCTATTACTGGTTTCTAACACTGGATGGCTGTTTGGGATTCTTATAATCACTCCCAGTCTCTTTAAAATACACTGTCACTGTTAATTTCATTAGGGAAATATTTTATTTCTTGAATACAGGGGTATGCTGCTCTTATAGCTGATGTACTGTTAGGGTACCAGATATTTCACTTATCTGGCCCACTGGAACTGTCTGAATTCTTTCTGCCGAATGACCACTGCTCCAAAAGTAATAGGGGGGATACTGGCGACCCCTATCACTACTGGACTCCAAAACTCCTCAACGGCTTTCCCATAGAAATCTGGCACCGGACTAGTGCCAGATAAAACCCTGTAATAATGAAACAATGTCTCCTGGTTGATATCTTATTTAGACTGTGTTTTATATACAAAAGAGCATACATAAGAAATAAAGAGCTGGGTCATATCCAATGGACCAATCCAGCACATCCATTCCACAGTGTACCAGTGTTGTTCACATTTCTCTCCTACAAAGGCGGCACTGCATCTGCAATAATATTATTAATCTTTCTTTTCTACCATACAATGGGATAGGTGAGCTGTGTCCCTCTGGTCACCTAAGAAAACATTTTATTTCACAAAACATGTGCATTTACAAAACTGGCAATGTGTTTTATCTTAATTCTCCTTCAGGCCCTGCACAAATCAGCTTGGGACCTGATTACTTACAGTCGTGATGGCAGCATCTCTCACTCACATTTTTAAACAAAAGATAAATGAATAATGTCGGTCTTACCAGAAATTCAATGAAAAAAAACACAGGTACGTTGAATAGCAGATTCCAGATATACTGCTGGCTGAACTGTGATGCCTATACTTTCATATATATTTGCTTTAATAAGGCTAATCACTTTTCTTCAGAAATACACAACGTCCTGCTCTCGGGACTATCTTCTACAAATGGCGTCAAGCCTTTGAATTTTCTCAATAATATGAAAGGCTTTGGCCAATGAACGAACGACAATTTTGAAATTTGAAATTAAAAGCAAAAACAGACTTGATTTTTGGACACTACCAAGTTTTTTTTTCCTCTCTCATTCTTAGATTTCTACTGCTAAATATATTTGGTGTTAAGCCATCCCATAATTTTTTTCCCCTCCTTGTCTCCCCCTTCATACAACAGACTACTGTACTTGTACCCTTTCTTGCCTTTTTCAAGGACGCGTCCAAAAAATGTCACCGTTAGTGCAAGTCCAAACGAGCATGTGTTTGGTCTGTCTGTACGAACAAATACCGTCTTTTGTCTATAACTTTATTTCTATCTGTCGGATTTTTTGTTCGAAAGCATATTACCCATCAGGACAAGACCAGCTCTTAGACTAGCCAACTTTTATGATCATAAACCTAGTAATAAAGAATTCAATATATTTTCCATTTTGGTGTTCGTTGTTTTTCTAAGTTTCAACTACTTGAATGTTATAAAATTCGCCTCAGATCTCCCTTTTTCCCGATAGGAAGTAATTATGCGTGTGTGTATATATATATTTTTCCACAGTGTCTGTGGTTAGAAATGTATTGGACTAGCGGGGTATTTTTAAATTTTCAAACTTGCGACATCGTTTTCGACACAAGCTAACGGCATCGTCTCGCACTGTTGGCCTGAGTAGCTAATTCAAACCTCTAACACTTGACAAGCCGGCAGCAGGTGTCCGCTCTCTCAATCTTATGCGTTCGTGTGTTTTATTCTTTCTATCTTTCCTGGAACAACTACGCTAGTAGAATTTTCAAATTTTTATCGTTAACCCTTGACGGGCGCGTTATAAATGCTAATACTACCAACGCGGCGATAAGATTTCTCACTATGTTCTGTCCTGCTTAAATCAGTGCGTTTTCTGGCGTGGGGAAGAAGACGCGTTACAACTTTACTAATTATGACTTTATTACATATAATTTATGATTCTATCGCTGTATCACTGTACTTTACCACACATCTCCCCACTTAAGAACTTGCCTGATGCTAGTTCCAAACAGTGATACACATAGATAAAATCAATTCCCTACGCCTGCTGAATACTCTGATTTGGATCACAGGGATGCCTACTGAGGAAATCTGCACCCACGTTCAGTGACCCCGGAATATATTCAATGGTAAATTGATATGGCTGTAATAATAACGACCATCTTAATAATCTGGCATTTTCATGCTTGGCCTGTGATAAGAATACGAGAGGCTGATGATCCGTTTGGACCACGAATGTTCTACCATATAGATAGATCTGGAACTTTCGTATGGCCCAGATCAAAGCTAGACATTCTTTTTCGCTTGTTGAATAGTTTTGCTCCGCTTTGTTTAACTTGCGGCTAGAATAAGCGACTGGGTTCAGCTCTCCCTCTGATGACGATGACCTTTGCAACAACGTAGCCCCCAGGCCCACATTGCTTGCGTCACTTCTCACCACAAATTCCTGACTCAAATCAGGTAATTTCAAGATAGGCTTGCTTGTAAGTTTTTCCTTTAACTCTTGGTAGGCTGATTCACATTGGGCTGACCAAACAATTCTATCAGGATTTCTTTTGCGAGTTAAATCCGTCACAGGAGCACAAATAGAGTTAAAATTTTTGATATATTTCTGATAGAATCCACACAACGACACGAAAGATCTCACGTCTTTCTTTGTTTGTGGCCTAGGTGCTCTCTGCAATTTTTCAAGGTTCTTGGGGTCAGGGGTCATACTACCCTGAAACACAGTATGTCCCAAGAACTCCAACTCTTTACAACCAATACAACATTTTGTTGGTCTAGCCGTCAAATTAGCCCCTCTTAGTCTATCAAACAGCATCGTCAAAGAGTTAATGTGTTCCTCAAATGTTTCTGTAGCAATGAGGATGTCATCCATAAAGTTTGTGATGCATGGGTTATTTAGTGGATCCAACAATTTTCGCATCATCCTAGAAAATACACTCGGAGCATTTTTTCAACCCAAAAGGTAACATGTTGAATTCATAATGTCCTTCCGAAGTGCTAAACGCTAAATAAGGTCTGACCTCAGGCTTCACTGGAATCTGATAATAGCCTTTGCTCAGATCCACCTTCGAAAAATATTTTGCCTTGTTTAGCCTGGCAAATAATTGATTTGTGTCAGGTAATGGATCCACCTGATTCTCTGTGACAGCATTCAGTTTCCTGTAATCTATACACAGACGATGTTCTCCAGAGGGTTTTCTCAGCAAAACCACACTGGAACTATATGGAGATTCGCTATGAGAAATAATTCCTTCTTTCAATAGGTACTCAATCTCCTCTTTCAAAGCTTTCTCCTTGGCAAACGGGATCGTGTAGGCTCTCATACAGATCGGTGTTGGGTCTACTAGTTTCATGTCATATTCTAACAAATTCGTGTGCCCCGGTTTGTCTGTTAACACGTCCGTATGATCAGTCAGAACCTTTTGAACCTGTTCCCTCTGTTTTTTCGTCAAGTGTTTACTGACTTTTACATGTGCCGGTGTCTCACATGTTTTCAAGGGATACTCATGGGATGTGAGCGGTTCATTCTTCATCCCTGTTGCTATCGACAAGGACATTAAGTGTGTTCCTTCCTGGATTTCCCTGTCCAGATACTTCTTTAGAAGGTTCACATGATATACTTTCTCTTTCCCTTTCTTGTCGATTTTATAATTTGTTCTAGACACCTTCTCTAGAACAGTATATGGACCTTGCCATCCAATTTGTAGTTTATTTTGGCTGCCGGGCAGTAGAAGAAGCACCTTCTCTCCCACAAATAATTCTCTATCCTTAGCTTTCTTGTTAAAATAGGCAGCATGTTTTTTCCTGGCTTGTCTGAGATTATCATTTGCAAGTTTCCAGCCAGTTTTAAGACGAGTGGTCAGCTCGTTCACATATTGGTATGATGAGGTAACAGTCTCTTCTGCCTTCTCATCTGTCCAGGTCCTCAACAAAGCTTCTAAAGGACCTTTTATTGGCCTCCCAAATAACAGGGTTGCGGGTGCCATCCCGGTTGAATTATGTGGAACTTCCCGATACGCAAACAACGCAGCGGGCAGGTATTGGTCCCACGTATCAGGTTTCTCATGTGCCAGCTTTCTCAGGATAGAAATGAGAATCCCGTTGAACCTCTCTACCTGGCCGTTCCCTTGTGGTGATACGGACTACAATGAAAGTGCCTGGCTTGGAAGATCCTGAAAACTTCTTCCGTTAGTTTCCCCTTGAACTGTGAGCCGTTATCAGTCAAGATTTGATGCGGGAATCCTAACCTTGTGAATATTGTAAGTAATGCCTCTGCGACATGCTTGGAATCGATTGACGACAGGGCTACCGCCTCTCCCCACATAGAACACGTGTCCACCAGAGTAAGGATGTAACTGTTCCTCCTCTTGGTCCGAGTGAGAGGTCCCACAATATCCACTGCAACTCTCTCAAAAGGTGTTCCCACAATGGGCATTTCCCCTAGAGTTGCTGGAGCAGTCCAGTGCTTTGGAGCTACCCTTTGACATTCTGGGCAGGATTTTACATATCTCTTTATATCCTCCGTTATTCCTGGCCAGAAATAATGACAAGCTATACGCTGTCCTGTTGCGCTGATCCCCATGTGACCACTGAAAGGAATCGCATGTCCTAATTCCAACACTCTCTCCCTATATGAAGTAGGAAGAACCAGCTGGCCGTGACCATTTGTTCCAGTTCCGGTCTTCCTATATAATAATTTGTTCTTCATGTAATAGTCCCCTTTGCTTGGAGGTGTGTGGCATTTAGGTAATTTTTTGTAACAAGGCTTGAGTGTCTTGTCCTCAGCCTGTGCCTTCCTCATCTCCTCTGGATGAGTATTTATAGGTTCATCTTCTTCCTTTCTGGATTGTGATCGTGTCTGGACGGCTGCCAAGACCACAGGTCTCTTGGGATTACCCAAGAAGACATAACGACACCCCGATATCAGTGGGTAGATGGGTGCATCGATCACTGCTGCTCTGATTGCTCCTTCCACATAGCGAGTTTTCACCGTTATCCTGGCAATGGGAAGTTTCATAAGTGGTATGTCCGTGGTCGCCCCTTGTATCTCCACTGTTTCTGTGGTATACTGATCTGGGTTCACCAAGTGCGCACTCACAACAGAATCAAAATCTAAGCCTGTATCATAGAGACACCTAATGGTGACCCCATTGCAGACTACATCCTCACACACTGGGGGGTGATAAGGTTCCTGCTGTCCAGTAGGTTTGTCCTTTCCTCCCTTGTTCCCCATCTTCATAGCAGCAAATCCAGAAGTTTTCTTATGACAAAATTTGATGTCATGACCTTCCCTCTTACACCATTTGTAATATAATCTACCTTGATGAAAAGGTTTTCTTTCATCATATTTCCTATCATTGAATTGTGGGTTTTTGTTTCTAAAATCATTGCGTGGCCTATCAAAATTGTGCTTACCTTTGTTCCCCTGATCTTTGTTATCAAATCTAGTAGAGTTTTGTGGAGCCTTAAAATTGTCAATCTGTTTCTTTTTAGCGCTAGCTACCTCTGCCTGGGCTGCCTGATACCTCTCAGCGACATTAAGTAACTCACCCACCCTCTCTGCACCTTGTTCCATGAGAAACTTTCTCAAGTCTGGAGCCATGGACTCTCTCAATTGCTCAATAAGGATCATCTCTTTAAGATCTTGGGTTTTCCCCAGAGCAGTCCATTTCTCCAAGTACGTCTCTAAACGTGCAGAGAACTGGTGATAGGTCTCACCCGACAGTAGTTTGGCATTCCTAAACTTTTTCCTGTAAAATTCTCCGTTCTTTTCATACCTTAGCAAAAGAGCCTGCTTTAACATGTCATAATTGTCTTGGTCGTCTTTGCTCATCTTGGCAAACACTTCATAAGAAGTTCCCCTCAGCCCCTGAGATAACTTTAAACTCCACCTTTCCTTCTCCAACCCATAGGTGGTGGCTAAAACCTCAAATCTAGACAAAAATGACTCAATGTCATCGTCCCTCTCAACAAAATGGTCTAAATGGAACCCCATAGCTGAAGTTGAGGCTCCCTGACTAGCAGTGGCATCGGAGGTAGAAGGGCTGGCACCATTTTCAGGAGCATGGCCTTGAAATTCGAACTCTTTTAGTCGTAGCTCGTGCTCCCTCTGTAATCTCTTCTCCTCCTTTTCAGCTTCCCTCTCTGCAGCAAATTGCTTGTCTTCCCTTTTAGCTTCCAATCTTCTTTCCTCAGCCTCCATCTTTTCTTCAAATTGGAGCCGCTTTATTTCAGCCTCCCTATCCACCTCCAATGCCCTAGCCTCTTTGTCAGCCTCAATCTGCAACCTTTTAATTTCTTTTTCTACTTCTGATTTCTTCTCCTTAGCTAGTCTATCTGATTCTAATTTTCTTTCATCAGCCAACCTCTTATCTTCTCGTGCAATAAATTTATCAACCTCTGAGGTTACATACTGGACCAACTCTGGTCCATCCATATTCATCTCTTTTGCAGCCAGCACAGCAGCAGATCTGAACTTTGATAGGTCGGCCATAATATCAATCTTTACAATGATCTAATATAATTTTCAAAGCTCTTAATTAACAGAGTGCTAACACTAACTAATTAATTAGCCAATTAATTAACTAATTACTGGCTCTTAACAGTCCATCAGCTTTTATTTTCCCTTTTAAATACTTTTATACTTTTGGGGACACTAGTGCTACAATATTTAAATTACTAAACAACTAACAAGTTCAAATCCCGGAAGAAGAGACCCCAATTTACTGTGGTGGATTTTGATGTTATGAAATGTTGTTGATATGTTTCCTTATTGTACTGAATGAGGCCAGCTGTGAAGGTCCCTGATTCTAACAAAATTAGGGTTGAGTTTTCAGGGTACCTTGCTGCTACCACCTTATGGCCTCAAGCAGACTTATTCTTGACTAGTATGAATGATAGCTACGTCTAATGTCTAGGGATATGCAAGTGTGGTGTGATGGTACTTTAACAATAATACACCTCTACACAAACAAGTATTAAAGGCTATGATTAAAGGAAATAACACCTGGGATATATTTGTACAATTAATAATTTTCTGTATGATTTATTTGGTCCTGAACCTAGTATTCTTCTGGTCAGGACTTTAAAAATGAAAAGAATTCAAGATATATACAAAATGTAAATTTTAGACCCACAGGGACAAGTGTCCAAACAAATACTGTTAAATTAAACTAATAGTGTTACTAAAATCTGTCTATTTCTGGTTTCTAACACTGGATGGCTGTTTGGGATTCTTATAATCACTCCCAGTCTCTTTAAAATACACTGTCACTGTTAATTTCATTAGGGAAATATTTTATTTCTTGAATACAGGGGTATGCTGCTCTTATAGCTGATGTACTGTTAGGGTACCAGATTTTTCACTTATCTGGCCCACTGGAACTGTCTGAATTCTTTCTGCCGAATGACCACTGCTCCAAAAGTAATAGGGGGGATACTGGCGACCCCTATCACTACTGGACTCCAAAACTCCTCAACGGCTTTCCCATAGAAATCTGGCACCGGACTAGTGCCAGATAAAACCCTGTAATAATGAAACAATGTCTCCTGGTTGATATCTTATTTAGACTGTATTTTATATACAAAAGAGCATACATAAGAAATAAAGAGCTGGGTCATATCCAATGGACCAATCCAGCACATCCATTCCACAGTGTACCAGTGTTGTTCACATTTCTCTCCTACAAAGGCGGCACTGCATCTGCAATAATATTATTAATCTTTCTTTTCTACCATACAATGGGATAGGTGAGCTGTGTCCCTCTGGTCACCTAAGAAAACATTTTATTTCACAAAACATGTGCATTTACAAAACTGGCAATGTGTTTTATCTTAATTCTCCTTCAGGCCCTGCACAAATCAGCTTGGGACCTGATTACTTACAGTCGTGATGGCAGCATCTCTCACTCACATTTTTAAACAAAAGATATATGAATAATGTCGGTCTTACCAGAAATTCAATGAAAAAAACACAGGTACGTTGAATAGCAGATTCCAGATATACTGCTGGCTGAACTGTGATGCCTATACTTTCATATATATTTGCTTTAATAAGGCTAATTACTTTTCTTCAGAAATACACAACGTCCTGCTCTCGGGACTATCTTCTACAAATGGCGTCAAGCCTTTGAATTTTCTCAATAATATGAAAGGCTTTGGCCAATGAACGAACGACAATTTTGAAATTTGAAATTAAAAGCAAAAACAGACTTGATTTTTGGACACTACCAAGTTTTTTTCCCTCTCTCATTCTTAGAGTTCTACTGCTAAAGACTTTATTTTACCACCGATGAAAGAACAAATGCGGTTCTCTAGATACCGGTCGCGAGTAATCACAACGATGAAATAGCAAATGTGGGATGAAAGAGAACAAATGTGGGAGAAAATAAAATACGAGAGATGTAGGAAAAGATAGAGCTATAAGGCCTTGGCGCTCGTTTATCACCACAATACCAACAAAATAAATGATTATTAATTTTAATACTTTTACGACTGATTATTGTATTGTCATCGGGAATTTACAACTTTGCCAGGTTTCAGAGCTATTGCTCATCTGGAAGTGTTTGAAAAATCGATTGCATGATTTGAAGGTGACACGACAGTGACATACAAGGCAAGTTAAAGAAAAGCGTGTAAAAAACACATAGGCAGGGTCTGGGTTTGCCTTTAAACGTGTAGGAAGATATACTCAATTTTACTGAACAATATAAGTACTTGTTGCAGCTTGCAGTGTCTATAACAGTTGGCTTTCTGGTGAGGGCGAGCCCCGGCCTGAGTGAAAGGTGGCAGCGAATTCCTCCTCCTCTGTTTTCCAAGTGAAGGACAGATATTCTAATCACTATGCTACCGAGTACAAACTTGTTATGTAAAACAAATTTCTACAGAAACCATCAGTGCTAGACATATATATATAAATGCTTATGGGCAGGCTTCCTGCAAGGTGGTCAGCTGCATTGGTGTCTCTATGCTCTACAAGACAGTGACGGACAATAACTGGTGTCTCTATGCTCTACAAGACAGTGACGGACAATAACTGGTGTCTCTATGCTCTACAAGACAGTGACGGACAATAACTGGTGTCTCTATGCTCTACAAGACAGTGACGGACAATAACTGGTGTCTCTATAAGACAGTGACGGACAATAACTGGTGTCTCTATGCTCTACAAGACTGTGACGGACAATAACTGGTGTCTCTATGCTCTACAAGACAGTGACGGACAATAACTGGTGTCTCTATAAGACAGTGACGGACAATAACTGGTGTCTCTATGCTCTACAAGACAGTGACGGACAATAACTGGTGTCTCTATGCTCTACAACAGTGACGGACAATAACTGGTGTCTCTATAAGACAGTGACGGACAATAACTGGTGTCTCTATGCTCTACAAGACAGTGACGGACAATAACTGGTGTCTCTATGCTCTACAAGACAGTGAAGGACAATAACTGGTGTCTCTATGCTCTACAAGACAGTGACGGAAAATAACAATATCATTTTTTTAAATCGTACGCCCGCTATTACTCGATGCGAAATCTCCGGTTAATATGTCTAACCTGAGACTTATTTTACGTGAGTATCCTTTTTTTCCCCTGTTTAATGCAGGTGTCCTCTCGCCATTCAGGCAGATACTCGCCAATTTCGGAGGTACCCATTAGAGCTGGGTCGGCTCAGGAGCCGTTCAGGTTATTCCAGTCCCTGGTCGATGACACTCCCTCAAATGTCTTCGCCAGGGATCGAATTATTCCAGTCCAAGTCCCGGTCGACAACACTTTTTCAAATGATCTCGCCAGGGCTCGAACCAGGATCACCCGATCGCCAGCGCAGTGTGGTAACCATTACATTAGCGAGGCTCCCAACAATATAATGAAATATAAATTATTTTTTATTTAATCAGTTATTTATAAATTTCGTGTGAATTTTTTTTTCTTCAGTCGACTTCGAATCAAGTATAAAGTTTGTATATTTCGGTTAGTCCTTTTATAATCAAATTTGATGAACAGTCAGACATTAGAGTGAGTGAAGACACTGCAGGCTGTAACAAAGGTTGGGAACGGTAGAGCCAAATTTTACCTTTTGTTGCCAAGTTATGATGCATCACTCATATTTCAGACTGTCATTTTCTTTAATTTCCAGGTTCAGTATGGAATGAACGGTGGAAAATGTGGCGTCTGTGGAGATCCATGGAATGGTCCACGTGAAAACGAGGCTGGTGGGAAATATGCCATTGGAATTATCGCACGCAAGTATCAAGTTGGCCAGGTAATCGACGTTATTATCGACCTAACAGCCAACCACAAGGGTCATTTCGAATTTCACCTTTGTCCTTCAGACAATCCGTTTGAAAAAATTACTCATGAATGTTTGGCCAGATATCCGTTGGTTGAGGAGTCGACTGGTAAGGTCCAGTACCCTGTTCCTGATACTGGATACAGCAGTAAAATAGAACTTAAACTTCGTCTGCCTGCAGACGTGAGATGTCGCGCTTGCATGCTTCAATGGAAGTACACGGCAGGCAACAGCTGGGGGAGCAACCCTGATGGAACTGGTTGCATCGGCTGCGGGAATCAAGAACAATTTTACGGTTGTGCGGACGTAGCAATTGGATATGATGACATAGAGATGGGAAGTGTGCCTACAAGACACCCATGGTATTTCGAAGAGGAGACAGAATGGCATTACGGGGTTGTCAAGTATTCTGGGAACTACACAAGCGGGGGAGATACTCATATATTTAAAGATAATACTATTTTCAACATTTTGTTAGTTAATGTGGTAAACTTCTTTACTGTTGCTTTTATTTCGCTTGCAGCATCGTGAAGTTTGGGCAATGTATCCATCTGAACTTTAGAAAGCTCTCATAAGAACCAACAGAGATTTTTTTTTTTTTTTAATCACGACATACAATTAAAGTAATTAAGTTTAAA
This sequence comes from Oreohelix idahoensis, assembly GCA_024509875.1. Classification (NCBI taxonomy): domain Eukaryota; kingdom Metazoa; phylum Mollusca; class Gastropoda; order Stylommatophora; family Oreohelicidae; genus Oreohelix; species Oreohelix idahoensis. The sequence continues at coordinate 736,748 of JAMPIV010001214.1, read as the reverse complement.
AAGAAGAATTTATAGCTAATATCTTAATGCCAGAGTAAATCCAGTAACAGGAACAATTACTCTGGCAGCGATAATTAAATAGAATTCTCAAAAGTTGCGCTACTTTGCATGTCGGATATCGTATATGAAATTATGTAAGTTGTTTTTTTTTTTTTTGTCATGTCCAGATTTGTGCTTTTCTTTACTGTAACAATTTTTTTTTAAAAATTATTGCAGCATCCAAAGTATTACATAGAAACATACTGATACATGCAATATATACCAACTTTGTGCCGTCAGTGACATCAACAATAACAAAAATAAGACATAAAAATCACTAATCAGATGTCTGACAGGAAACACTTATAAAATATGAAAACATATACTGTATTGACAAACAAGAACGAAGAAAAAAACCGATATCAGAGCCGTGGTTGTGACATCACCAGATAGGAACTATATTAAAAGAATCAGAAGATGGTTTGAATATTTAGTTATGGTAATTACCGGTCAAAACTCAGTAGGCTATATGCATATAATCTCATAATAGAGGACGACCCAGAAGAAGATGGATCGAGAGAGTGACGGACATCCTGAAGAAAGACAACATGACAAAAACAAGAGGCTTCACCCTATACGCCAGATCTGAAAGGAATAAGTAGTCTCATGTACGTCGCTTCGCGGAATAAAAATTCGAGTAAAGAAAAAAAAACGCCACGTGTCATTTAAAACAAAAGAATTTACAACTTTTACGACGCAACTGACAGGTGGCTGGATAGGAAACCACACTAGGCCCGCGCTAATTTAAAAAAAAAAAAATGAAAATGCAGTGGGGGATAATACTGGTGTTGTAACAGCAAGATGGACAATGCCTGTGGAACATGAGTTGAAATGTGACAGTGTTGCTGAATAGAACGCAGACTGAGGAAGCCTATAGATAGCGCTGCAAGGCAGTCCTTGTTCTGGAATGCCCAGAATAAGAGGGGTAGAGGAACATCGAGCAAACATATGAAGACACGAGCTAGAGATAAATGACATTGACAGATCGTCAACCGTAGGCAGAGAATGGAAAGGCTTGGCATGAATTTGCTGAAGTCCCGTGTTCCTTAGGGAGATGAAAGGTAACAATGGTGATGATGATGGCTAACAATGACTTCGTCTGCTGCATCGATAACTCAGCTATGATAATTTTTGTTAACTTTTGCAATTTAATTTTTTTTCAACAACCTTCGTGTTCATACATTCTGATTTCTTCGACATTTTATGTATTTGTTCGTATTACGCTGAACAACAGATAGGTCGTACATGTCAAATTGTTAGCATAGTTATTTTTGCATTGATAACGCACTTTTTGTCATCAGCACAACTGTATGATTTTGTTTAACATAGCGTTTATCATTACTGTCATTTGATGTTTAACAGTAATTTACACACCTTCACATTTAAGTTTAATTGTAAATATTTTTTTTTTCAAATATGTATGCCTTACCGGTGATACTCTAGAATTCATGTTTTTCTTATTTGATCTACTCAGTAAATACTGCACTTCTGGAATTCAATCACATAATAGTCTGGAAAAAATAGTGATGGAAGGCATGGTCCCGGGAAAAAGGGGAAGGGGTCGACCTAGACGACGGTGGACCCAGGACATCACAGAGAGTCTTTGGCTGATGCAGGTCGATTTGCCCAGAATCGTGATGCGTTCGGAGCAGCTATAATTGATACAACGTTCTGGAAAGAATACGTCACATGATGATGATATATATATATAGCATCATCAGCAGCTGTCATCTCCACATCGAAGGTCGGCTGCTGTGGATCTGTAAACATCTTCTGAGTCTTGTCTTGATGGAGCACTCTAATAGACTGTCTCTTGTCTTGATGGAGCACTCTGATAGACTGTCTCTTGTCTTGATGGAGCACTCTAATAGACTGTCTCTTGTCTTGATGGAGCACTCTGATAGACTGTCTCTTGTCTTGATGGAGCACTCTGATAGACTGTCTCTTGTCTTGATGGAGCACTCTAATAGACTGTCTCTTGTCTTGATGGAGCACTCTGATAGACTGTCTCTTGTCTTGATGGAGCACTCTAATAGACTGTCTCTTGTCTTGATGGAGCACTCTGATAGACTGTCTCTTGTCTTGATGGAGCACTCTGATAGACTGTCTCTTGTTTTGATGGAGCACTCTAATAGACTGTCTCTTGTCTTGATGGAGCACTCTGATAGACTGTCTCTTGTCTTGATGGAGCACTCTAATAGACTGTCTCTTGTCTTGATGGAGCACTCTAATAGACTTCTCTTGTCTTGATGGAGCACTCTAATAGACTGTCTCTTGTCTTGATGGAGCACTCTGATAGACTGTCTCTTGTCTTGATGGAGCACTGACTCTTGTCTCTTGATGTTTTAATGTTATCTTCCCACTTATATCGCTGTGTTCACCTAGCTCGTTTGCCTTCAACTCTTCTGTATGTTATGGTCTTCAACAAGGTCTAAGGTCTTGTGACATTGCCATTCTCTGTTAGCTATCTGTCATCTTCTTTATTATTTCTCTGTTCATTCCTAGGTTTTCCAGGACCTCCTTCATTTTTTTCTTCTCTTTCTTCAATGCTTATATATATATATATATATATATATACATGCCCTCGGTGACTATCACCTGTTTTGATCCACACCTGCTTATTCATTATTCATAGCTAACTTCTATATCTAGAGGCCTTTCATCCTTCCACCACCCGGTTGATACACCTGGTAGGAAGACATGCTCCTGTTATTTTAATATCAGTTATGCAATTTTCCCAGAAACAGAAGCTATGGCACAGTATTGATTAGAAATTACTTTAACGGGCTTTCCATAGTGTGGATATAGTGATTATATGTATTCAGTATATCTTTCATAAGTTATCATTTTGTAATAAACACGATTACCACAAGCGAAGAAAGATATTTCTTCAAGTTTCTTACAAGTATATTATATTTGTGGCAACAAAACATTACATTTTTAACATCTAAGACACTATGTTACCGGTACGAGAAAAATTAACCGCAATATGATAATCAGGGCCGGCTCTTGGGTTGTGAGAGCAGCGAGGCCGAAATGTAAAAAACAAAAGAAGCAAAAATTTAAAAATTAACATTTTAAAAGAGCTAGAAAAATGAAAACACTAAATTTTAAGGTAAATCTGTGCTTCTGCATGAAAAACGTCACTGTTACAGAAATACAGCCAACTACAATGATTATCAATAATCCAATTCCACTCCGAGATCACACATACGGTATTAGGCACGTATTTTCTTGACCATCGGCACACTAGGGGTGATGTGGTCATCATCACGCCGGCCGCCTTAACCTTCCCAGAGTTGCTCTGGTACCCAATTCATGAGGCTGGGTCGACCCCGGAGCCGTTTGCGGTCTAAAAAATTCCCACCTCAACTGGGGATCGAACCATGGACCACCGAGCTAGGAAGCCAGTGAACTAACCACTGAGCTACCATGGCTCCTAGACAGACAATGACATCAAAATAAGAATACAAAAAACAAGAGGAGCTTTCATTGGGAAACATATGGAGAACAAGAGAAATCAAGTCCAACACAAAAATAAGAATCTTAAACTCAAATGTCAAGTCAGTTCCTATTGTATGGCTCTGAGACATGGAGAACAACAACTTAAAAGCTACAGACTTTTATAAACGGGTGCTTGCGTAGAATAGAAGGACTGAAATGGTTTGACAAAGTCACAAATGTGGAATTGATGACAAGAACCAGACAAGTGCCAGTGGAACAAGAGTTGAGAAGAAGACGCTGGCGATGGATAGGACACACATTGAGGAAACCTGTTGATAGTATTAGAAAGGCAGTCCTTGTTCTGGAATCCACAGGGAATGAGAGGCAGAGGTAGATCAAAAAATTCAAGGAGAAGAGAACTAGATACAGAAGTGAAAATAATGAGGAAAACATGGAAAGATCTTTAGTTGATGGCATGTGACAGGAGTACCTGGCATGTGTTTGTTGAAGGTCTATGCTCCTTGGGGAGCTAAAGGGTACTGATGTAAAATGGGTTTTAACAGAGATTTTAAACAAGGATTTAATACAGACTTTATCACCCGCCGCTGTCACTCCTAGAAGTGCTTTCAGCTATTACACAACTCTTTATCCATCAGACTCTTTACTTCTCTATCTCTTGTGTTGTCTGTCTTTCATTTTGGAGTTGTGTCTTTTTAAAAGGCCATCTCCATGTACTTCTGAGCCTACTTTCTAAGCCCAGATCATCAATACCCTTCAGTTCCTATTGGAGCATAGGCCACCTTCAAATTCAAGTCTTCCTGTTCAGTGCCATCCATCTCCACTGCCCTCTGTTTTTTTGTTGTCTCCCTCCATTTCTTTGACCCACATGATTCAAGAATATACGCCTGTCTTGTTATGTCATGTCATGTTGTTAAACTCTTTCTTTGTGTGTAGTTGTTAACTCATACTGGCTACTAGTTGTTGAATCATGCTTTATTTGCTAAATGATGTGAATGTCCACCAGTTGATAAATGTAGATGTTGGGACTGGTGTAGTAAAGTGTAACGATTGTCAACTCATCAAACCCAGCACAGTTTTGGTCATACAGGTCATCTTGTCCTGGAACGTGATGAGGCTCCGACAAGAATGTGAGTGTAAACAATGAGTGTGTATCTGAATGTCAGTACGCGAATGGTAGAATGATTCGATAGAGTTGACAGGTTGGTAGTACATCACTCATACTCACACTGTTCGAATTCAAGAAGTACTGGAACTACGGTGGTCTTTTTATAACATTTAATGGGACGCACACTTGGACAGTACGTGTATGGTTACAGGAACAAATGTCGACATAGACAGCATAATGTTGATCACAGGAATATCATCTTAAGTTAGCATTCATGCTTGGCAAATATCATAATGGAGCATTCGTAAATAAGCATTCAGCGTTCCATCATGTAAATCATCTGGCTTTACTGACTGGGCACGTCAGACCATAACCAATACATAGGAAGGCTCCTAGACCTAACCTCGTCTAGCGAATATTCCTTCACGTAAAGTTCAATATATATATATATTTCATAATATAGGAATCCCAGACATGGGTTCTCACATGTAGCAGTGATCTCTTGGTTCATCGAGCGATAGTACAGGCATCCCTTTTTCTCACTCGATAAATACAAAGTATATGAATTTCAACATGGCTGTTCTCTCTCTCGTGAGCTTCACTCACTATAGAATATAGACCAAAATTAGTCATTCATTAAATGTCCTCATTTCTTCATAGGTTCTCTCATAGAGGTAATTGAATAATATCATACAATCCAGTGCTGATACATAGGAATGTCTTCTTCCTTTGAATGGATATTCTTTTTAAAAGTACCACTGTGCATCTGCTTATCAACAACGATGGCGAAGCCCAAGTTCATAATAAATTGTGGTTTTACCTTTTTATGCGAAATATAACTTTGCCATTCCTTGGCAAAAGAGAATAAACACTGGGGTAAAGTACATACAACATGTCTAAATGATTATCACTTTTCCCCATCCATATATAGATCACTATTTTCGGCAAAAAGCCTGCTACAACAAAACTCGGCATCCTCACAGGATGACAGCCATGGATCACACCCTTTGCTAGCGATACTTCCGCTGCATAGCCTTTGACCTTTTCTAGCGACAACCAAATTAGTTCGACTTAGAAATGCAAAGATATCCATATATAAGACAGACTCGTCCTACTCATACAAACACTACGTATAAATTCAGGCCATAGATATACTGAAGCAAGAACAATCTATTCCTACCCAGCCACAGAATAAATCGCAGTAGGCCTAGAGTCGTCTGCGGAGTCCGATCGAAGATGACAGAACTATTTTCAAGGGAAGCAACCCAAAAATGACTTCTCCTTAAGCACTTAAAAAGGAAATACTTTGCTTACCAAAATATTTGCGAACATAAGAATATAAATGTATTATATTGCAAGATAGTAAAAATTGCCCTTTACAGTCTTACCACACCTCCCGGGAAAAAAAAAATAAAATTTTTTTTTTTAAATACATTTAGGAGCACCGTAGAATAGGCTCACAACGCAAGAATACTGCGCAGATGAAAATATCAGGAATAACTATAATTCCTAATATGACTGGTGAGAATATATATCTCAAAATCTGAGAGAAATTGTTTCCCTACGAATAAATGTTTCCAGGAAGGTGTGATGTACGTATAATACAATTCTGGTAATTATACAATGCATACCAAAAATTCACACTACAATCTTAAATTTATGATTTATGAAGAAACAATCATCAAAGAACAGCGGTGAATTAACATCAATAAACCGCTAAGTAGCGATACCATCATTCTATTATTAAATTACAAATGTGTATCTTAGTAAAGAAACAAAAAAAAATAACTGTTGTAAAGTTATACATATTAAAAAGATCCAATATTTAACAGTTAAGTGGCATCATGTGGGCATCTGGACAGAATGTCCGCCATCACATTTTCTGAACCACGGATAGCTCGTACCGAAAAATGAAAAGGTTGAAGAGCGATTGCGTATCGAGTTGATCTCGAGCTCTTCAAGTTTTTACTTTGGATAGCCGTAAGAGCTTTTTGGTCAGTTTCCACTACGAAATGCGCGCCCAGAAGGAATCTTTGGAGTTTGAGAATTGACCAAACCATTGCCAATAATTCACGGTCTAAAACCGAGTAATTCCTTTCTGCAGCATTAAGTTTTCTGGATATGTACATTACAGGATGCAGAGTTCCAGAGTACTCTTGCATTAGTGCCGCTCCAATCCCAGTGGATGAAGCGTCACTACGAAGAACAAATGTCTTATCTGTTGTAGGTAACACTAAAATAGGTGGTGATGAAAACATAGTTTTGATCTTCTCTAGTGAAGATTGGCATTCATGAGACCAGTGAACCATGTTAGGCGACCCTTTCTTTAATAGTGTAGAGAGAGGTGCCATGATAGAGGACAGATTCGGAATGAAACGTCCATAAAATTGTATGAGACCTAAAAGACTTCGCACTTGCTTTTTAGTCCTAGGGATAGAGATGTTAAGTATCTTAGTGATATTATGGTCTTCTGTCTTCAAGAAACCGTGACCTACTCGATGGCCTAAGAAAGCAATTTCGCTAAAGCCAATACAAGCTTTAGATGGTTTTGCTGTCAGGTTATACTCACGTAGAGTTGATAATAATTCAACTAATCCTGAATAGTGATCTTCCCAAGTATCGCTGAAAAGACAGATGTCGTCTAGATAAGCAATGACATCTGACCGATACGATAGGATTCGATGCATCATGCGTACAAATGTAGCTGGTGCGTTCATAAGGCCGAAAGGCATAAAATTCCATTGGAAAAGGCCTCTGGGAGTAGAGAAAGCGGTAAGAGGTTTGGCGCGTTCGGATAATGGAACTTGCCAATATCCTTTAGACAAATCAAGTTTAGTGAAAAAATGCGATTTAGAAAGACGAGTAAGTAACTCTTCTAGTAAAGGCATAGGTTCAGCATCGAACTTCGTAACTTGATTCAATTTGCGATAGTCAACGCAAAGACGTATGTTATTGTCTTTTTTTCGAACAATAACCATCGGCGAAGAATATGCAGAAGTGGATGGTTCGATTATTTGTAAATCTATCATTTCATCCAACTCCTTTTCAACCTGTGTTTGGAAATGTATAGGGATAGGATAAGGCCTAACCCTAATTGGAGTATGTTCAGTTAGAACAATGTCATGCTCAATGACATGAGTTTGTCCAGGGATGTCAGTGAGGACATCCTGAAATGTTTGTAACATAGACGAAACTTGTCGCCGTTCTCCTAGAGACAAATCAGGAGAAACAGTAACGTCTTTCCATGATTCACTAGAATGAAGTGGGATCATTGGAAGCGGGAGATTAACATCCGAAAAACTTGTTTCCTCATCCTGTATTACAGACAGTGATGAGTAATGACCATGTTTGACATGAGAATCGTCCGTTGCCTGGAAAATAGGCTGTAGATAGTCAGGACGTTCATGGAACTCCGTAAGCATATTGATGTGGAAGGTTTTATGCTTCCCGTTAATATCGACGATGTAGTCAACATCTGAAATTTTCGATATTATATCGTACGGACCTTTCCAACTAATAAGGAGTCTATTTTCACGACAAGGTAGCAAAACAAATGCTTTGTCACCAGGACAAAGTTGTCGTAAAGTTCTCTTCTTATTAGCAAATTGTCTTGCCTTCTGCTTAGCAAACTCAGAAGAGGACGTTGCCAATTTGCATGCTTCGATAATCTTTTGTCTCAGCGCGATGACATACTCGTAAGAAGATTTTGTGTCATCGTCAATATTGTCAGCTGTTATAAGATCATGCAGCAAAGACATTGGGCCGCGCGGTCGCGCGCCAAAGACAAGTTCAAAGGGCGAAAACCCTGTATGTTCATTGGGAACCTCTCTGTACGCGAAGAGGGCCGCGGGTAAAACCCTATCCCAATCCTGAGGATGATCCTCAGTTATCTTCCCTAATAAGTTCTTAAGTGTTCTATTTAGTCGCTCGACCATCCCATTGGACATAGGATGATAGATGCTACTCAAAGATCTCTCTATCTGTAGAGTAGACATTACTTGAGACATGGTATCCGATATCAGTTGGGTGCCATGATCTGATAATATTTCTCCGGGGAATCCCAGCCGAGAAAATATAAGCCAAAGAGCATCTGCAATGTCAGCGGTAGTAATGCTCTTTAGAGGGATAGCCTCTGGCCAACGTGTGCACATGTCTACACACGTTAAGATAAACTGATGTCCTCTAGCAGATTTGATCTTGAATGGACCAATGATGTCTAACGCCATTTTCTGGAATGGACGAATAGGAATATCTGCAGCCTGAATAGGCGCAGCATGACGAGGACCTTTGGATTTGACTTCTTGACATACTTTACAGGATCAACAATAGATCCGTATGTCCTTGTTCACAAAAGGCCAAAAGAAAGCCGCAAGAACTCTTGACTTTGTACGGGAAAAACCCATGTGACCAGCACACTGAGAGTCGTGTGCATGTTGTAAGATCTTAACTCTCAAATTCTTGGGTACAAGAATCTGAGAATGACTTGACTTAGTGGAGTCTTGCACCATACGTACAAGTACGCCATTCTTCATTGTAATCCAAGATTTATAATTTGAATCTTTATTTGGATCACCTTTTGTTACAAGAGTGAAGAATTTCTTAAGAGTCGGATCTTCTTCTTGTTGTTTTATAAACGAGTCACGAGAAATTACCAAGGGATCATCTTGGTTATGCACTTCATTATCTTCAACAGATGAAGTTTCAGGCATATTGAGAGCTTGAGCTCTAGTGACTACTGCATTAGCAGATTGCATATTTTGATTTTCCCAAACGGAAATTTGCTCCGGAGTGCATTCTTTGACTCCGTGAATGCGACCGATGATAAGATCAGCGATCGGATCCGGCAAAAGACATGCGTGTACATCTCCTGTGAAGAAAGGAGTAGCAATCCTAATGATAGCGGTAGAGTATTTCTCTATGGTGCCGCCAAATGTTACGCATTTGACTACTTTGCCTGTAGAATGAGAAGGATCTATGAGTGACTGCCTAACCCCAATAGTTGTGCATCCAGAATCAAAAAGTACTGAGACTGGATTGTCATTTACTAAACCTTTGTGTAAGACAAGAGAACCTCTCCCATCATGCGCGATTGACGCAGGAAGAGCGGGAAGAGGATGGCCACAGCTTAAAGTAGACACTGTGGTTGGCTCAAATAATGTTTTGCATTGGGGGCACTGAGATGCTCTCCCAAAATCAAAAGCGGCACATGCCATATTATTAGAGTCATCATTATCTTTATTTTGTTTATAGGCTTTGTGGGACTCTTGCTGTGCAGAGTTCGCCTGGTAATGAGCTTTATGTTTTTTGAATTGTGCTCTACCTCTGTTATTATTGCCTCTGTACTTATCATTGTTTCCACTATTATAACCTCTACTCGGGTTTGAATGATAGCTCCTTTGGTTACTATCATCATATTCATTATAATGAGTATCTCGGTAATTATAATCCTGTTGTCTCCATGAAGGAAAACTTGGATAGTTTCTAGAATGACTTCCTTTGCGAAAGTTCCTGTAATTATGACCACCCCTGAATCGAGGGCTGTCAGCTCTTCTCCAGGTATTCGAAGAAGAACCCTGAAATGATTGGTTACCTTGGTTCTGATAACTGTAATAGTTACCTTTTTTATTAAACCTATTTTGAGGTCCTTGGAATTTGTGAGAGTGATTAGAGTTGTATGGTGTTGCAGAAGCAACTGGCATACCTTCTTTAACCTTACTATTGCTAATAGCTACGTCCGGATGTGCAGTGACGTATTGGGTACAATACTGTTCCATTTCTTTTAGAGACTTAGGTTTACGCTCATGTAAGAATTCGAGGAAAGGTTTATTTATACTTGACATAATCTTGTCTCTGAGTATCAAGTCCATAAGGGCTTCATAAGTCTTTTCTGTTTTGGATAGCTCAATCCAACGATCAAATGTAAGTCGTGTCCTTGCAATGAATTCTGAGAATTCTACACCTGCCTCAGGCACCATTGTCTTAAACAACTTCCGATAACCCTCTTCAGACAACTGATACTTCTTTAATAAGGCTGCCCTAATAACATCATAGTTATCTTTGTCAGCCTCTTCAACCAAACTTAAACTAGTCAGAGAATCACCTTTCAGATTTTCTGATAACTGGTTAGCATATTGTGATTTGTCCACATTATGTGCTCGACACGAGCGTTCAAATCTGTTTAGCCAGAATGTTATGTCATCACTGGAAGGGTTGAACGCTGGTACCTTGACCTTGTAAGTAAAGGGTTTACCATTACCACTAGATGCTTGATTAACATTACTTATGTTTGTTAACTTTAACTTTTCTAACTCAAATGCTAAAAGTTCTTTTTGGTGTTCATGTTCTCTTATTGCTTTTTTTTCTTGAGCTTCAGCTTGTAATTTTCTCTCTTCTGCAGCAGCCTGTAATTTTTTCTCTTCAGCAGCAGCTTCATCTTTTCTTTTCTCTTTTTCCATTTCCATCTGGAATCTTTTTTCATCAGTCTGTATCTGCAATTTCTTTTGTTCATCCTCTCTTTGTAATTTTCTTTCCTCAGCTTCTAATTTCTTTTCTTCAATCAATGCTTTTCTTTCTTCAGCAGCCAATGCTTTGTCATATTGAGCAACTGCCCATTCTTCTAACTGCTGACCAGTCTTATCAAGAGCCCTGCCTTGTGTGATAAAATAATCCAAGGTAGACATCTTGTCTAATAAGATCAGTAATTTGCAAAAGTAAATAAATTTACTTTCTTAGTCTTAATCAAAGACTTTGTATGATAACTTTGTAACCTGTGAAAAATAGTACTTAACTATCCCAATCACTGTGGGAAACAAGCCTTACAAAGGTCTTGTATAAATCCTTATATAATAACAGCTATAAGTTGCTGGTTCACTCTATAATATAAGTGCAGTGCACCAGAAATAGTGTTTTATATCATCAACTGTGTACCTTTAGTAATAGTAATTAACTATCAGTTGATTCTTGTACATCAATTTATATGATCAACTATATTTTAAATAGTGTATGTCGATCAGGCACAAAACAAAACAGTTATACAGAAAAACATGAAAACATTTGCGGAAATGAAATAAATAAAATTGGAAAAACAATAAAAGATAAACCGCAAGAGGATAACAAATACAAATAACGCCACAGTATATAAATATAAATTGAGAATAGAACTGAAAGATAGAATAGGGTAGACCAACAAATTACAAACAAATCAAAACAAACTAAAGAACAGAGGAATATTACAAAAACAACAATGAGTACAGACTTCACAGCTAACACTAATAGCAACAGCTGTCGCAGCAAATTTTCAATGAAGAAAATTGCACCTATAGAAACGCACACATCAGACCCTCTATTACGTGGGATACTCTGCTGTGTGACACCGCCCAACCGAAACAACAACCCGCTGGATACAAACAAATATCACATATAAATAAACATAAATACATAAATGCATAAATAGTATGGCAATATGATGTAAATAGAGTGTTGCAGAAAGAATGTGTTGGAATGAAGGCTCAGTTACACTGCCTAATAGTACAGTACTGTGGTACTTTATTAAACAAATACTTCTGGTCTAATTATTTTAAATTCAACACAGAAATAGAAGCTCCATCGTTGATTTGAATGATAACAATCAATGTAGGACTTCTCAGTTCAATAACATTTTCTTTCGCAAACACTGTCAAATATTCTCCAGTCCTGATGTGTAATGTTCTATGTTTCAACCAAGCTTGCTGTGTAACACTGTCAGTTGTATGGCAAATGTCCAATGAACCAAATGTCAACAAACCCTGACCTAGTTACTGCATACTCTCGACAGGACAGGTCACGCTGACATCACTGTAGAGTTGTACTGTTGATGTATTTGTGTGTCGTAACAGACCCCAAGGAACGTCTGGTCTCAGTAGTTTACTTCTCAATATGGTCACTGTGCAGGTTGACCCAGGAAGCTGGCACACCAGTTGTTAAACTCTTTCTTTGTGTGTAGTTGTTAACTCATACTGGCTACTAGTTGTTGAATCATGCTTTATTTGCTAAATGATGTGAATGTCCACCAGTGGATAAATGTAGATGTTGGGACTGGTGTAGTAAAGTGTAACGATTGTCAACTCATCAAACCCAGCACAGTTTTGGTCATACAGGTCATCTTGTCCTGGAACGTGATGAGGCTCCGACAAGAATGTGAGTGTAAACAATGAGTGTGTATCTGAATGTCAGTACGCGAATGGTAGAATGATTCGATAGAGTTGACAGGTTGGTAGTACATCACTCATACTCACACTGTTCGAATTCAAGAAGTACTGGAACTACGGTGGTCTTTTTATAACATTTAATGGGACGCACACTTGGACAGTACGTGTATGGTTACAGGAACAAATGTCGACATAGACAGCATAATGTTGATCACAGGAATATCATCTTAAGTTAGCATTCATGCTTGGCAAATATCATAATGGAGCATTCGTAAATAAGCATTCAGCGTTCCATCATGTAAATCATCTGGCTTTACTGACTGGGCACGTCAGACCATAACCAATACATAGGAAGGCTCCTAGACCTAACCTCGTCTAGCGAATATTCCTTCACGTAAAGTTCAATATATATATATATTTCATAATATAGGAATCCCAGACATGGGTTCTCACATGTAGCAGTGATCTCTTGGTTCATCGAGCGATAGTACAGGCATCCCTTTTTCTCACTCGATAAATACAAAGTATATGAATTTCAACATGGCTGTTCTCTCTCTCGTGAGCTTCACTCACTATAGAATATAGACCAAAATTAGTCATTCATTAAATGTCCTCATTTCTTCATAGGTTCTCTCATAGAGGTAATTGAATAATATCATACAATCCAGTGCTGATACATAGGAATGTCTTCTTCCTTTGAATGGATATTCTTTTTAAAAGTACCACTGTGCATCTGCTTATCAACAACGATGGCGAAGCCCAAGTTCATAATAAATTGTGGTTTTACCTTTTTATGCGAAATATAACTTTGCCATTCCTTGGCAAAAGAGAATAAACACTGGGGTAAAGTACATACAACATGTCTAAATGATTATCACTTTTCCCCATCCATATATAGATCACTATTTCGGCAAAAAACCTGCTACAACAAAACTCGGCATCCTCACAGGATGACAGCCATGGATCACACCCTTTGCTAGCGATACTTCCGCTGCATAGCCTTTGACCTTTTCTAGCGACAACCAAATTAGTTCGACTTAGAAATGCAAAGATATCCATATATAAGACAGACTCGTCCTACTCATACAAACACTACGTATAAATTCAGGCCATAGATATACTGAAGCAAGAACAATCTATTCCTACCCAGCCACAGAATAAATCGCAGTAGGCCTAGAGTCGTCTGCGGAGTCCGATCGAAGATGACAGAACTATTTTCAAGGGAAGCAACCCAAAAATGACTTCTCCTTAAGCACTTAAAAAGGAAATACTTTGCTTACCAAAATATTTGCGAACATAAGAATATAAATGTATTATATTGCAAGATAGTAAAAATTGCCCTTTACACATGTCATGTCTTGTTATGTCATGTCATGTCTTGTCATGTCATCAGCTGGTTTCCTCATTATGCGTCCTATGCAAAACCATTATCTATTTTACTATGGAGGCCCCCCCCCCCCTGATAAAATATAAAATTTATACATATGCAACTGTCCCCCTCACCCTAACCCCACCAACAACCAGTTGTAGGCTCAGAATATTCTGTCTTGAGGGACTCAGTATTTATGTGCTGTAGTTTAAGACCATAAACCTCCCAACAAACACCAAAAAAAAAGGACACAAACACACACATACACAGAGTTTTCTGCTCAGTCAAACATTACCTCAATCACCTGGCTATTTTCAACCATTATTGCATTCATCTGGCTATTTTCAACCATTACTGCATTCATCTGGCTATTTTTAAACCATTATTGCAATCGTCTGGCTATTTTAAAATTATAAATGCATTCATTTGGCTTTTTAAAAAACCAATACTGCATTATTCTGGCTATTTAAAAACAATTTTTGCATTCATTTGGCTATTTTAAATCCATTTTTGCATTCATCTGGCTATTTTAAATCCATTACTGCACTCAGCTTGCTATTTTCACCCATTGACAGAAACAAAGAAACAAAACTATGAATAGATCAGTAAGCTTTTATTTCTTCGTTATAATAAATATCTTTTTACTGTCAGATTCCATACTAATCTGTTTCATGCAGTGTTGCCACACATCTGTTATTGATATCAGTGTTGCCACACATATGTTATAGATATCATCCCTGATATATGTGTTATGGTGCTGTAGTCTTAGATATTTCTTATAGACATGATATATAATGTATAGCAATCTTGTCAGAAACATTGGCTACAGCTGTCCTGTCTCTGATAATATGACCTAATGAGTTTAGTCACACATACATGAGTTATGAATTTTGTAAGACATACACAAGTTATGAAATCTGTCACAGATACATGAGTTACGAATTTTGTTAAAGATATATTAGTTATTAGTTCCATCACAGACACACAAGTTATGAATTTTGTCACAGACACGAGTTATGAATTTTGTCACAGATACATGGGTTATGAATTTTGTCACACATACACAAGTTAAGAATTTTGTCACAGTTATACGGGTTATGAATTTTTTCACAGATACAAGAGTTATGAATTTTGTCACAGATACATAAGTTATGCATTTTGTCACAGACACGTGAGTTTTGAATTTTGTGACAAATACATGTTATGAATTTTGCCAGATACACGGATTATGAATTCTGTGACAGATGCATGAGATGCAGCGGTCTTGTCCGGGCACATAAGTTATATGATTTTTGTCAGATATATCAGGTACAACCATACTGTCAGATATATCAGGTACAACCATACTGTCACAGATGCAAGAATTATACTTTACTTACAGCTGTCTTGCAGGACTTGAGACACAAATGGGGACGGGACATGAGACAGATGTGATGACATGACATGACATGACATGACAAAACAAACACAATATAACTTTTTTTTTTTTTAAATTAGCAACATACCTCACATATATGTGCAGGTGTAACATAACAAGTGTATGTAAATATGAAAATCATTACATAGACAAAGTATACAAGATTCTATCCAACTTTTAGTATAGCATTTATGTCCAAATTTGTTATCCACAAGGAGTAATAATATGAGCTATTCTTTTCTTTCAATTTTTTGTTGTTGTAAAGTGTGTTTTTGTTGTTGTAAAGTGTGTTTTTGTTGTTGTAAAGTGTGTTTTTGTTGTTGTAAAGTGTGTTTTTGCTTCTTACTTGATCAAATCAAAACACAAATGCAGGTACAGTGCTGGCAGTCCACTATCACTTTTTCTCTGAGGTGAATTATTAAAATTTGTTATCTTTCAATAAATATATACCAGACCTAACACCTAAGGGTCTTTTATCTTTGGACATGCGCCCAAATATAATCGACTAGGTTGAACGGGACATGCCCCGCCAAAACAAGGCAAAAATTTATATTAAAAAAAAATATGATTTTAATCATTATTATTATGTAAATGTATAAATAAATGAATGCACATAGTAAAAATGGCAACAAGAACGAAAATGAATGAAACTGCCACAAAAATATTTCAGGCTAAAAATAATATAGAAATGTTTTAATTAAAAAAATGAAAACAATTACCATTTTCATTCAAGTTTATTTGGTTAAAACAAACACCAATTAAAACTATTATGTTATGGATTGTTGTAAAGCTCACTTTGATCTCTTAAATAGATCTTTCCTGCCAGATGAGAAATGTAAAAACAAGAAAAACAGAAATTTACCAAATCAATTTATGCCAAAAAAGGAAAAAAAATAGAAGGTTAACATCATCTGATAGTGTATTTACCTCCCTTGTATAACAGGGATGTCAGGTATCAGAAATTTGATGTCAAATATTTTAATGAGGGAAATTAACGGACATGTACATTATCATCAAAGAGCAATAATTCGTAATATTTGAAGTAGAGAACCAGAGTCGCGTTGACATCCCTTGATCATCACTGTTCAGTACGACCGATCTTAACCGGGAATAATAATGTTAAGTATATGGTATGAGATAGTGCGAGGAATGAAATAGTAAACTGTTTGTGAGAAAGTCTGATCTAGACAGTTCGGAAAGAGTTGTAATGGTAAATCGAAGTTTGAAATATAATCAGTCAGTTTTGAAAACACGTTCGCGCAGATTCAGAAATGGGCTCTCTCCCAAGTGTGTGTAAAAGATAGTATTTTATAAGTGGCTGGCACAATTGAGAGTTATTATCAAGTGATAAGTCCAAATGAGTTTGACTTGCTTCTGCGGTGACAGAAAAATGTATAACTATCACTCAGACACTCGATCGCCTATATGTCACTATTGACAGTTTATTTGTGAGCTATTCTGGGGACGAAGACAGTGCTGCCATTTCAGGAAATGTGGGTGTTTTCATAGTGAACAGGTATGTTGAACTTTTAAGAGTCTATACTGGTTGGCAACATAGTAGACCAGTTGACAGTCTAATGAGTAGTACGTAAACCTGGGAAATCGTTAACCCTGGCGGTAGGCCAGTATTCTCAAAAGAAATACACCAAGTAAAGAATACAGAAAATTAAGCAGAACAGAATTATAGCAGAGCATTTTGAGAAGACAATGTTACCATACGACAAATTTAGAGGACAGAAAAATATCGACAGCAGTAGTTATCAAGTCGTGACCACCAATAACCAATAGAGACAGCTAGAAATATTGAAGCAGCAAGAGAGAACGAGAGAGGAAGACAGTAGAAAATATGGATGTGAACATTGTTGCTGTACAAGTCTACCAACCATAGGTTGGGCATATCATTTTTTTATCCAACTGTTGCTGATCTTCGTGTAAATAAACTTCACATTAATGTTCACTGCTGTCAGCGTGAAGTATGTTCATCAAGGTGTTTAATCATCAATCAATTGTAATCGTTTGTGAGAAAGAAGAAACTTTAACATCATCAAACTAAAGCTGCCTACTGTTAGGGTAGTGATACGAACCCATTATATCATCATCATCATCACCAATGGCCACATAGATGATTTTGGCATCCCGCCAAGAATGAACTCAGTTCAGCAACAACTTTTACTTAACATTATAATTCTTGGTCAAGGTCAGTCATACTGAATAGTGATGATCAAGGGATGTTAACGCTACCTGTCCCCTACTTCAAAATATTACAAATTATTGCCCTTCGATGTAAATGTACAAGTCTGTTAATTTTCCTCATAAAAATGTTTGACATCGAATTTCTGATACCTGACCTCCCTGTTACATTAGATACTGCTGTAGGGGAGTGAAGTGTTAGAGATGTCACAATACTAGGTCCAGCATCGAGAGTTGGGGTTACTAGTTCCCTTCTTTGCTGCCTTTTCCTTCCCTAACTCAAAGAGCAGAGTCAGGTACCAATTTACAGCTGGAGCTTATAAGTACAATTATAGCGCTCTAACCACTCTGTCAAGCGCACGATAACCGGATGCATGATTGGAACTTTAAAATAAATAATAATGTTTGATTTATTACAACATTAACGCAACATGGAGATAAAAGTAACGAACATTTTCATAACGACATCTCTCAAACATAACATTTCTGACTACAAAACTTAAGTTATGAAACACCAGTACATCAACCAAAAGAAACAGAAATTGGTGGATTGACAATGAGCACAAAGGTCTAGATTTTGGCAGACGACCTGGCTCTGTCCAGTAATTTTTTAAGAAAATACATGGATTAAAGACAAAGATTATGTTGATAAATGCAACTAGCATTAACTACAATACCCGATGATACGCATCCATACAAGGTGTGGAATCATACATAATCTTGCCAGCAATATAGATAAAGCTGGAGGAACGGATAATAATCTCTAAATAAGAGTATACGAGACAAAAGGAGCTTTCGCTGTGTTTAAAAGTATATGGAAATCAAAAAAATTCAAGTCTATAAAAAATCAGAATCTTCACCTCAAATATCAAGTCAGTCCTAGTACATGGATGTGAAACATGGAGTTAAACAAAATGATAACCAGAAAGATACAAATAGGTGCTTGCGTAGAACAGAAGGACTGAAAAGGTGTGACAAGATCATCAATGCTGAAATACTATTAGAATCAGGGAAAATATTATACAGGATCATCCTTGAGAGTCCATAGATAGACATCTGAGAGGCGAACAAGCAGGCTTTTGACAAAACAGATCCTGTACAGATGAGACAGCCACACTACTAATAAAAGAATCACTCTGGAAACTGATGAGGCATCATTGCATTGGGAAACGTATGGAGGTCAAGAGAAATCAAGTCTAACATGAAAATAAGAATCTTCAACTCAAATGTCAAGTCAGTCCTATTGTATGGGCTCTGAGACATGGACAGCAACAAAAACAACAACTAAAAAGCTACAGATTTTTATAAATGGGTGCTTGCGTAGAATAGAAGGACTGCAATGGTATGACAAATGTGGAATTGATGACAAGAACCAGACAAGTGCCAGTGGAACAAGAGCTGAGAAGAAGACGCTGCGATGGATAGGACACATTTTGAGGAAACCTGTTGATAGCATTACAAGGCAGTCACTGCTCTGGAATCCACAGGGAAAGAGAGGCAGAGGTAGATCAAAAAACACATGATGAAGAGAGCTGGATACAGAGGTGAAAATGATGAGGAAAACATGGAATAACGAGCGGATGGCACGGACAGGAAGACCTGTTTGTTGAAGGCCTATGCTCCTCGAGGAGCTAAAGGGTACTGATGATGATTAATGCATGCTATGGTCAGAAGTCACTGAATAAACGTATTTAGATTTGGGAAGCAGATGCTACCAGTACTTGTTCACTGGATAACAATTTCCAGTGAAAAGCTACAAAAAGCCCTTTTTCTGCTCATCAGTACAGGCACACACTTATAAGACAGTATACAGTAATCACCAAATTCATCCTTCCAGAGCTTTCTGAGATGTAGAGCAAAAGCATCTGCCAATCTGCAGAAACTGCAATGGCTGGGTCTAGCACTTGATGTCCGTTACCATAAGTTATAAAACAAAAATTTGTCATTTATCTTTTTCGCATCCGCCACATAAAAATTTCTCGCACATTATAAATCATACAGTGTGTAGACAAAAGGCTTACAATGCTTGAATTCATCCTGGATCAGTAAGAACTAAGTATACATTTTCAAATTTTACAA
Organism: Oreohelix idahoensis; assembly: GCA_024509875.1. Lineage (NCBI taxonomy): Eukaryota > Metazoa > Mollusca > Gastropoda > Stylommatophora > Oreohelicidae > Oreohelix > Oreohelix idahoensis. Next base: position 716,898 of record JAMPIV010001214.1, on the reverse strand, counting down.
TTTACAACTTATTTTCTGACGTATGCAGTATTTTGATCTCTGGTGAGGGCCAATTATTTTAGTTTTTAAACACATACACTTCTTTCTAATCTAAACAAAAATGGAGTAAATATAGAAAACTGATCACGGGTCATAGCGAATTAAAGTTCTAATACAGTGTTTCGGCAAATTTACAGTTTTTAAATAGTTTATTCATTTCAAAAACACATATTTGCTATAAAAAAATTAAAAACTATAAGATAGCTGTTTCAGTTTTTTGTGAGCAAATACTTTTTAACATATGTTTAAATCTGAAAATAAGGCCAGTGATCTAAATTTTCCCAGCCTTCACTGGCTTTTGAAACATCATGCCTTTGGTCAAATTAATTATATATGGACTTTCTGAAATATGCTAAAATTGTCTGATTAATTATAATAACTCAAGCTTACCTCAAAATAGAAATTATGGGTGGATCAAACAGCCCAAAATTCACAAATATGTTAGAAAATTGTAAACAATGAATTTATTTTGTCAATACAGAGGTTGTTTGTGCAATAGTGATGGCCAAGCTATGTGGGGAAAAGTGCTGATGATGAAAATGATTTGATTGGTTGTTTCTGGCGACCTGCCCTTGGGGTAATCTCATTAAAAACATGAGATTCCCAAAATTAAAAATTTGGGTAACAAATTAGGACATTAAGAATTATGTGCATTTCTTTAGTGGAATATTTGGGACAAAACATTTGTACAAAATGTTTATACTGTTTGTATGCAGGAAAATGGTAACAAAACAAAACAAAAAATACAGCAAAACTATAGTCTGCCAGGTATGAACAATAATGACCTTGAAACAAAGCTGAGAAAAACGTAACCGAAATGTTGTTGCAAGTGCCATGAAAACAAAGCAACAGCCAAGGAATTATTTAGCTGTTATCTGACACTTACTTGTTCTAGCAATATTTCCAGTTTTTGAAGCGTTCTAGAATTTAGGATACCAGGTATATGTTCTCAAACTTGCAAGAAGGAAAACAAAATAATAAAACTGCAGTTGAAGGAATCATTTAATGTTTACTTAATTTTAAAAAAATTACATGGCATTAAACTAAATTTCAGTTAAAAAAAAAACAATATATATATATATATATTTATATGTACGGGGTAGCTTCAAAAAGTTTCCGGAATAGTCGACTCATGTTTGAATGAGTGATTATGTCATGAAGATTATAGTTTTATAAGTTGGTAGTGACCTTGAGGAAACGACATGGCTGATGTAACCTGCACATGTACTCTCGAACAGAAGTTTGTTTGTGTGGTGTGCACATAGCATCGTCAGAGTTGAAAATGTCCTTGATTGTACAACGTACAAATGTCAAATTTTGTGTTTTGCTTGAGAAGTCACCCTCAGAGACAGTAACCTTGTTTAATAAAGCATATGGTGATATCGCAACAAAGACATCACAAGTTTTTGAGTGGCACAAGCGTTTCCATGAAGGTCGTGTTAGTGTCGATGATGATCCACGTAGCGGATGACTGCCTACCTCGATAAACAATGAAAACACTGAGTGTGTTCGGAACGTTGTTCGTGTTGACAGAAGACTTATTGTAGAGAAAACAGCCTCCATATTCTCCCGACCTGGCACCGCCTGATTTTTTCTTGTTCCCTTGCCTAAAATCAGCACTGAAAGGGCAGAGATTCAAGGATGCTGAGGATGTAATCACCAATGCAACAAAGCAGCTGAGAGAGGTGTCAAAGAATGGGTTCCAGGAATGTTTCCAACAGCTGTATGGACGTTGGCAAAAGTGTGTAGTTGCCGAAGCGAACTATTTTGACGAAATGTAGTGTAAATAATTGTATTATTACTTATTTCTATACAATACACAAATTCCGGGAACTTTTTGAAGCTACCTCATATATATATATATATATATAAGGTCGACCCAGCCTCATGAATTGGGTACCAGATTTACTCTGGGAAGGTATATCTATATATATATGGTGTGTGTGAAAGAGATTATTGTATCCATACCACCACAAGATTGATGTACACAAATTGATTGAAAATGACATATATCAAATACAATAATTAAGAAGGTATACCATATATAAGATACTGTCTGCCAAATAAGCTTATGTGGGAAGGTGAAAGGAGAAGACTGTAATAAAATGCATAACAACTGAAATATTAACAAGGCTTTGGAGCAATCTCCCCCCCCCCCCCAAAAACAGCATATCTGCACATTTATCACACTCATTCAACCAAATGGAAATGTGAATTAAAGCGAAAGCTAAAAGTTTCTTTCTTTAAAAAAAAAAACGACTGTCACTGGAAACAGGAGATTTATCACAAAATTCTTAAAGCAAATACTGTCTGGAACTGTACACATTTTAAACCCTTGATATAATAAACTTAACAATACTCATGTCTAAAACAGAGCACACTTTAAAATTGTGCTAAAACAAACTAAAAAAAAAAGAAACACGTATAAGCATTAAACAGAATATACTTTAAACACATGACATCATAAAATGTTAATAAACATGTATATGTCTAGAACTGAACACGTTTTAAACCAATGGTATAATAAACTGTTAATAAACATGTACGTGTCTGGAACATAATAGCCTTTGATTGTTCGATCCACTGTTGCTGTGAAGTTTGTTCTTGAGCTGAGTGTGCAGCATTGCCTGCTATGAGCTCATGTCATTGTAGGATGTCTGCTTGAGCGGAGTGTGCAGCACTGCCTGCTATGAGCTCATGTCATTGTAGGATGTCCTGTGATGTTGTCTATCCATCTGTCTCTTGGTCTTTCTCATGTCCTGTAACCAGATCTTCTACTGTTGGGGGCGTGTAGTAGTCATTTATTAGGCTCCATTCTCATGAGATGGCTAAGCCACTTAAATTTTCTGTCTCTCTATACACTTGATGCAGGATGTAGTTCCTACACTTTTTCTCATGTTAACATTTCTCATTCTGTTTCTCCTGGTAACATTTCTCATTCTGTTTCTCCTGGTAACATATAATGGCTTTTCTTAAACATCTTATCTGACAGATATGATTTTTCTCTCCTGTGCTTGGGTCAGGGACCATGTTCGACACCGATAGCAAAGAATTGATAAGAATATACTATTTATCAGCTGTCAATTTCTGTACTGATGTAATAATGTGTGAATAGCGATGACAGCTGATTAGTCACGATAGTGGGTTTTTGACATCTAGAGAACAATACAAGGCAAAAAATATTAAAAACCATGTTTATGTCTAGAGCAGAACAAACTTTAAAACCATGACTGGGAAATCCTGTGTTCGATAGGACCTTATAAAAGAATTCTGAGACACAGTAACAAGGGGTATGGGTTGGAAATCCTAAACCTAACCCTGAACCCAAGCCTTAATCTTAACCCTAACGAGGTCCACCACGTAAAAGGATGACATCAAAGAAGACGTTCCACTGTTCTCACAACTAACTTTACTACTTCGTTATTATTATTATTATTATTGCAAAGAGAAAAATTGAACTAAACTATATTATCCTGTTATATGCAAAGGGGAGGTTTCTAGGTTGGTTTCAAATTATTTCAATAAATATTTGAAGTAATTTTCAAAACAATAAAATGACGTCACATTAATTTTAAAAAAAAAAACAAGAAGCTCATAATTTGCAACGAAAATATAAACTGGCACTGGCGTAATATATTATCTTTCAAAATTCAAAAATGAAAATGGTTGTTTTAGCTTAATTGGCAGTTTTAAAAACCCATATGACTTTAGTGGCAATCGTCAACACGACAAACATTGATAGTAATTAATTATTTAATAAAAATAACTCACTGGATCATCGTATTAATGATATATGCACCAAAGAAAAAAATTAGAATGTTTTTAAAGAAAGGAAATTAAAACAACTTATGGCCTGACATTGCAGCTTCAATAATAAGGCTGTATTTTTATTTCAGTTCATCCACTAATGTTGTTTTACATATGTCTCTCTTTTTAAATACTGGTTTACATCAGTTGTTTTAAGAAGTCACATGCTTTCATGCAACACAGGGATTGTGTTTTCACTAAAATTTCTGCTCTGTGCAGACAACCAATGTTTTATATACAGGTATACCTCGGAGATATTGCGGGTTTGGTTCCAGACCACCACAATAACGCAAATAACGTAATAAAGCAGGTCATACCCATTTTTTTTTTTGTTGCTTCCCAGTGCATATAAAAGCCTAAAATCATGTTTACACTATGTCTATTAAGTGCGCAATAGCTAAAAAAAAAAAAAACAGCGTATTGTAAAATTAAAAATACTTTATTGCTAAAAAAACCGCTAATCTTCGTCATCTGAGCCTTCAGCAAATCGTAATTTTTTTGCTGGTGGAAAGCCAAAATCTATTGGAAGAAGAAGGAACTTTCTAATAAATAAACATGAATAATTTGAAAAAAAAGCACAATATCTGCGAAGCGCAATAAAACGAGGTATACCTGTAGTCAGATAATGAGAAAGAAATGCCTTAATTACTAAGAACCAGCAAGTTGAAATCACCTGTATTGAGAATGCATGTGATTGTGCACAAATTTATTTTTGCTTAATCACAAGATTAACATTCTGAAATCAATTATTGTGTAGCTCTCAGCTGAACAGTTTAGAAACTACAGCACACAATAACCATAATCAATGAGCCTTGTGAATGAACCTAAATTAGAGTATATATCATATACTGATCCCATAAGGGTACGTTTGTAAACACTGAAGATGGAAAATGAAAACTTGCAGGCATTCTCAGAAACATATTTGTGACTAGCACACATAATTTAGGAAATCTAAATTCAAGTTTAAGTAATGACACAAAAATGTTGTATACAATTTAAAAAAAATTAAAAAAAAAAAAACACAAATAAATGTATGGCACAATTCATATAACAAGTAATTACTGTTCTGGTGCACAATGTGCATATTTTATAATGAAAATTCTTTAACAGAAAAACGTAAGCTGCATATTTGCAAACAAATTAATACTTGTAATCACTTATTTTTTAAGTGGAGATATTCATTTGTATGTTTATTGTAATTGCACACCACATTAATAAAATGTATGTAAACTGATGCAATGTCATGTCATTAACAAACTTAAGAAGTTACATATACTGTATGTATTCATACTATGACTAACAGACACCTGTAACTGTTCTGATCTGCTAACACTTCATTCATTATCTTTCACCTCCCTTAGGAGCCAGGCCTTCAACAAATCCAGGCCAAGCATCTTCCTGTCTTGTCCCATCTGCTCAAGGTCCTTCAATGTCTTCTTTATACCCGTCACGACTGTCTCCAGTTCCCTTCTCCATGTGTTTTCTCCTGCTTCTCTTACCCTGAGGATTTCAGAACAAGAACTGCTTCGTAATGCTATCAACAACAAAAACAGTTCCTAGCTAATGTCCACCTCTTGTTCCATAGATGTGTCTGGTTCTTATCATGTTCCAGATCAGCTATCACTCTCTACCAATTCCTTGAACAATTCACTCCTTTTCAGTCTCTTGACAGCAGGTGTTTGAATTATTTTGTTTTAATGCAATTATTTATTTACATTATATACTATCATCAAAGGCAACACTAAATTTTATGGATGTACAAAACATACACTTGCAAGTTTAAGTAATATGGCCAAAAGTTACAAATTAATCACCCCAACAAAAATTTTTAATCACGTTTTACAATTATTCACTTTAACATCAATTTGTAACCAAGCTTTACAGGACTGTAACATTCAACTTGTACAGCAATAAAGAAGACAATTTATATTTACTCTAAAACATTTGTGAAAGGCAAGGATTAAATTTCCTAATGGATCACAGATCATCCACTGATGCCCTTTTATCTGCCTGTGATGAAGCATCACTTCTCTTGATTCACTGTGGAGCACAGGGGTACAACTGCTGTTTGCCACTGCTATCTATTTTGTGCTATCATCTTTAGCTCTGTCCATGAAGTTCTGGCTGCTTTGATTTAGCCTTCTACCATTTTTCTCCAGCTTCTTGTTGGTCTCTCCATTTCTCTCTTCCCTTGTGGATGCCAGCTAATGGTATTTATTGCATACTGGTTGGTAATGTATTTAAAAGTCATGTCTACATCTTCTCTCAGCTGTTATGGTTGTTAGCCTGTTTCTCTTCTATAGGTCCGTGTTTGTTATTGCATCTGAGCATCAAATATTTTAAGCATATGTCAGTGAAAGTCTGAAATTTGCACACAAACACGATCATTTCCAAACCACACCATGAAAAAGATTTGATGTTAGTACTGAACAGCTAAATTTTTTTTCCCTGAGCAGGTAAAGTTTCATATAGGTCAGACTTAGTTGATACCAAATCTGACTTTATTAATTCTGGCAGTGACATTCTCATTTGCTCCAACCTCTCTGTCTGTGTTACTTCCCTAACACATAAAGCATGTTGTAAATATGGTACTTCTATTTTCTCAAAATGTGTACCCTAAAGGTCTGCTTATAGATTCGATCTCCATAAATAAGTACTTTTTAATTGTGGAGTTCACAAATTCATCAATGACAAAGTACATAAAGCTGAATGTGCAAATACAGGGTACAATCAGTTTTCTAGTGATTCAGATGTCACCTCATAATTACTAGTGGCAGACAGGAAACTAGACACTGTCTTATTTGAGTAGCATGCAAATATAAAATATAGGAGCAAACTTGATGAAAAAATAGGCAAGCAAACAATAAAAATAAAACCCAGCAAAAACTGAAAATTATAATTACCACGGCAACCCAATTTTCGGGATCTCTCATTTCCTGGGTAATAGACATCGCACATACACAAAAAGGCAACTCTCCAGGCGGGCCGAGAGCAAAACTGCCACAGCAGTCAAGCTCAGCATAAAATGTACTACTGTTTCACTATTGAAAATGACCCAGAAGTTTCAGCTCGCTTACAGGTAATCCACAGGTAAAATGGGTGACCATAGGTGATGACTATGAGGGCTATCAGGAACAAATTCACCTGTGGTTTTACAGAAAAAATATATGAAAAAAAAAACAGTAAAGTCAGTAATGAAAGGAGACATAAAGACAAAAATAATTTAGGGACTAACTACAAATGGTGTGTTAATAATGTCTTCAATGCCAGAAACAGATCTGATCAGATCAAGCGTGTGCTTTAATAGATCTCCGATGATTTATGTCTCTTGTTTTGATACTGGAGAATCTGATGGGCTATTTTATGTCCGCCTCCTGCTATTTTATTCAAATTATAACCCTGTCTCCCTCTTGCCCCATGCCACCAACCTTTCCTTCGACTATGGTTTAAGAAAAAAGTTACCAATCTTAAACACAAATCTGAAATATGTCAACAGCCATGTTGTTGTTAAACTAGGGCTGCTGAGCTCATACATGCCACATGCTACGGTTTAGCCATAATCTGTACAAGATGTTTGCATTTTCAGACGGGTATGCCCTGTACATAATTTCTGTACAGGTTTTTCACCTAATTATATATATATATATATCTTCTTTGATCCTTAGCCGCCAACTGTCAAAGCAGTCAGTGGCCATCACGCCTGGTGGCGTCTTGTAGAGCAACAACAAATTGATTCCACTTTGCTCAGTCGGTGGCCATCCTTCGTACAGTGCCACAACTCTGGTTCATTCTTCGCATCTCAGCCTCCACAGTCCTCCGCCAAGTTGTTTTTGGTCGGCCTCTCTTTCGTTTTCCTTCAGGGGTCCATTGCATAGCTGTTCTTGTGATGGCATCGGGGTCTCTTCTGAGGACATGGCCAACCCAGCTCCAGCGTTTGCCAGCTATGATGGTGTGCATGTCCTCTTGATGGCTCCGAGAAAGCAGATCTTGATCGGTGATGGTATTCGGCCAAAAGATTTTGAGAATTTTTCTTAGGCATGTTGTGTGAAAAGAGGACAATTTCGACATTTCCTTCTCTGTAACTCTCCAGCATGCCGCACCATAGAGAAGCACCGAAAGCAAACAGCTCTGATATAATCTTAATTTTGTGCTTGTGCTGTACTGAGAGGACTTCCAGATGTTGTTTAGACTTAAAAAAGGCTGTTCTTGCTTTGTTCATTCTGTAGTTGATGTCTTTGCTTGCTCCGCCGTCTGGTGTTACTATGCATCCTAGGTATGTGAAGGTGTCTGTCTATTCCAGTTGCTGATTCCTTACTGATATGGGCTCAGGGTTGCTCACATTGAGCGTCATGACCTCTGTCTTCTTTAGATTGATGTTCAAGCCCACCTGCTGGCTATACTTATTAAGTCTATCCGTTTTTTCCTGGATGTATTGATGTGAATGTGCTAGTAGTGCAATGTCATCTGCATATTCCAGATCTTCCAATGTAGAAAATGCAGTGCATCTTATTCCTCTTGGACTGCCCTCTGTTGTCTGGCGCATCACCCAATCTATGACTGTTAAAAATAGAGTAGTTGATAAGAGGCATCCCTGTCGTACTCCTGTCTTCACCTCAAAGGTTAGGTTGCTCTGCTCAACGCTACACGTAAAGTTGGCATAGAGGCTTTTTATGATTGACAATATGCAGCTTGGAATTCCATAAGCCCTCAGTATTTTCCATAAACTGTCCCTATATATACTGTCAAAAGCCTTTTCAAAATCAACGAAATTAAAGTACAGCTGTCTCTGCCATTCTGAGCACTGCTCTATAATGTTCCTGAGGGTAAATATATGATCTACACATCTTCTGTTCTGTCTAAATCCTGCTTGTTCTTTCCTCAGTTTGTGGTCTACTGCTTTTGAAATTCTCTGTATAATTATCCTGCCTAATATTTTGCTGGGAACTGAGAGAAGAGTGATTCCTCTCCAATTATTGCAGTCTGCAAGATGTTCCTTCTTGGGCAATTTGACAATTATTCCTTTGTTCCACTCCGTTCGTGTTGTCCCTGTTTTCCAGATGTGTATCAATAGTGGTTCTAATAGTTCTGCTGCTAGCTCAGGGTCTGTCTTAAATAGCTCTGCATTTAAGTTATCATGGCCAGGAGCTTTTCCATCCTTTAACCCTTTGTTTGCTGTGATGATTTCTTCTTTTCGTGGAATGTATGTATTAACATCTTGATCGTTTTCAGCCTCAGGAACATTCAATTGTGTCTCTGGTGGTTCCTTGTTCAGAGTTTCTCTGAAATGCTCTGCCCATCTTGTTTCCTGTCCCCTTGCTGTCGTGATGAGATTTCCTTGCTTATCTCTTACTAATGTAATATTGTTTGCACCTTGTTTTCCGCTGATGATTTTTGTTATTTTGTATACTGTGCTTTGTTCATTTCTCAGTGCTGCCTCTTCTGCCTGTCTTGCAAGATCGTCTAGGAAATTCCTTTTGTTGGCTCGGGTTTGGCGTTTAACTTCCTTGTCCAGCTGACTTTACTGTTCGCTATATAGTTGCTTTAACCTGGGGGACTTCGCTTCTGTTTTCTTTCTTTTCATTTCCTTTCTCATCGTTATGGTGTTTAATATTTCTAGTGTTATCCAGTCTTGCTTCTTCGTTTCCAGGAATACCAAGCATGATTTGCTGCTTTCCTTATATACGAGGGGCGGTCGAAAAGTTTTGCACTTTATTAAGAAAGCGTTAAGACAGGGGGGATTGCTGTGTATCATTGTAAAGACACACTATTATGCCACTAGGCGTAATGGCCACTGACTGCTTTGCCGGTCGTTGGCTAAGGACGGAAGAAGAAGAAGAAGAAGACATGGCGCGTGCGGGGTGCCGTGTGAAAGAGAAATTGGCGGGAAACTGGTTCAGTTGTGTATGAAGCGGTGTCATGGACAAAACGGAGGCTCATTGCGTAATCAAATTCCTGCACCTGCAGGGCAAATCCGCAAAGCAAATTCATGAGGAGATGTTTGCCGTTTATAAGGATGTCTGCCCTTCGTATGACACTGTGAAGCGTTGGAAAATTCACTTTCAAACGGGACACAGCAGCGTTCAAGATGAACCAAGGAACGGCAGGCCGTCCATTGCAAATGATGCAAGCAACGTTGCAAGAGTGGACGCCCTAGTCCTCTCAGACAGGCGCATAACTGTCGAGGAAATCATGGCTGAGTTGGGACTAAGTCATGGGACCACATTGAAGATTTTGCATGAGCAGCTTCACATGTTAAAGGTGTCCGCCAGGTGGGTTCCCCGCCTTCTCATGCCATTCCAAAAGGAGCATCAAGCCGTAACATCCGCACAGATGTTGGACATTTGCAATGCTGACGAAGATGATTTTTTTCGTAGACTGGTTACTGTGGACGAATGTTGGGTGCATTTCTATGACCCCGAGACTAAATACCAGAGCAAACAATGGAAACATTCCTGTTCGACACCACCAAAGAAGGCAAAGATGGTACCCTCTGCGGGAAAGGTCATGCTCACCGTCTATTGGGACTGCCGTGGGGTAATACTCCCTGACTACCTTCCTCGTGGCCGTACTATCAACTCCACGTACTACCAAAGCCTTCTCCAGAAGTTACAAGAAGAAATGAAGCGCAAAAGACGCGGGATGCTGTCCAGAGGCGTTCGTCTGCTTCAGGACAATGCACCGGCTCATGCAGCTCATGGCTCCATCGTCCTTGCCCAGCAGTGCGGGTATGAAATCATGCCCCATCCACCATACTCACCAGACTTGGCACCGAGTGACTTCTTCCTGTTTCCAAACATGAAGAATCCGCTTCCTGGACGTCGTTTTTCTAACGACCAGGACTTGATTACTGTTATAAGTTTATAAACTAATAAAAAGGTATTTATTTACTTGATTACTGAACTGGAGACGTGGTTCCGGGCCCAGACGGAGGAGTTCTACAATCAGGGCATCAGGAAGGTGAAGAAGATATGGGAGAAGTGCATTGCCTTGCGGGGTGAATACATAGAGAAGGACTAAAGTTCACACCAATTTCCAGGTACGTGCCTTGACTCCTTCATACTAAAGTGCAAAACTTTTCGACCGCCCCTCGTATTGTTGAAATGGTGTTGAATTTCTGGTCTATATCATCAGTCAATGTCTTTTCCTGACCTTTGGCAAATTGATATCGCTTCTTTATATCAGCCGCAAAAGCTTTTCTGGTAAGGGGGTCCTTCAATTTGCTGATGTCAAACCTTTTCTGTGTAATTACAGTTGGTCCAGCTGTACTGAGTTTCACTTTCAGTTTTCAATCAATCAATACCCTTTAGCTCCCCAAGGAGCATAGGCCTTCAACAAACACATGCCAAGTCTTCCTCTCCTGTGCCATCCGCTCAAGTTCTTTCCATGTTTTCCTCATCATTTTCACCTCTGTTTCCAGTTCTCTTCTCCATGTGTTTTTAGGTCTACCTCTGCCTCTCTTTCCCTGTGGATTCCAGAACAAGGACTGCCTTGTGATGCTATCAACGGGTTTCCTCAATGTGTGTCCTATCCATCGCCAGCGTCTTCTTCTCAACTCTTGTTCCACTGGCACTTGTCTGGTTCTTGTCATCAATTCCACATTTGTGACTTTGTCATACCATTTCAGTCCTTCTATTCTAAGCAAACACCCGTCTATAAAAGTCTGTAGCTTTTTGGTTGTTGTTTTTGTTTAACTCCGCCTATGCCGGTCCCAAGCCCGGATGAAAAAGGAGGAAGGCGGCCTGCATGGAGGCCGTAAGGAGGCAGCCCCTCCACCATGCAAAGGCACAACAGGCCAATCACCTGTTTGCTTTAAACTATGATTACGAGCAATATAAGAGAGAAAACCGGACTGATTCTAAAGGCGATGAACTGGAACGGACTACGGACTACGACTTATGGAACTTGGAACACAAGAAGTATAAATGGGAAAGAAGAGGAGCTGATGGAAGAGATGAGGAAAGCAAAATTAGAAATCCTGCCTATTACCGAAACAAAGAAAAAGGGACAAGGAGTCATGGATCTCGATGGCAACACACTGTTATACAGTGGTGTACCCACATCTGAAAGAGCTAAAGGGGGCGTGGGTTGCATTGTGGCCAAAAACCAGAAAGATAGTATCAAGGGATGGAACTTTGTCTCGGAGCGCATTATGGTTTTAAAACTAAAAGAAGGAGAAACCATAGTCAACCTGGTCATAGTGTATGGGCCAAATGAGGATGAGAGAGCAGAGGTCAAGGAGGAATTCTTCGAGCTGCTTCAAAGGACAGTGGATGACTGCTTAGATGAAGTTATCATGCTCGGAGATTTTAATGCCAGAGTTGGAAATGACCATGCTAGATGGGGTGGAGTTATTGGAAGATATGGAGAAGATACTCTCAATGACAATGGAAAGCGACTCCTTAGATTCTGCAGTGAGCAGAATCTGATCATCACAAACACAAAGTTCCCCCATAAGCGCATACATGCATACACTAGATGTGAACCAACCAAGAATGAGATGTCAGTGATCGACTATGCCATTGTTAGGAGAAGCTCATTCAAATATGTCCAGGATGCTAGAGTCTGGAGGGGGCCAGAGATTGGAAGTGATCACTACCTGCTAACAATCAAAAGAACAACTGAAAGAGTTGCTCAGCCTAGGAACTGCCCAACATCACGCAAGAAACCAAGTAAACGAGCGGGAGAAATGAGCATTAGGACCTACAAGCTGAAAGAGCCAGAAATTAAGACCAGATATCAGGGGCTTATTGCTGCAGCGGTGAGCAACACAGAAGAACGACCTGATGACTTGGAAACCCTCTGGAATCAATTCAAGGATATCATAAAGACAGCTGCAGCAGAAGCATGCGGTGAAGTCATACTTGGGAACAAGAGAAAGAGGACACCTTGGTGGACAGAGGAAGTCAAAGAGAAAATGGCATGGAAACAATACTTAGGAGCTAGAAACACAACAGGACAGATGGAAAAATATAGAGAATATGTGACACTCAGAACAGAAGCAAAGAACAAGGTGCTAGCAGCAAAACAGAAGTCCTGGGAAGAATTTGGAGAAAAGCTAGAAAAAGATGCACAAGAAAACCAGAAATTGTTCTATAAGACCCTAAAGAACATGAGAAAGGAAAAACAATGCCCTCTCAAATTTATAAAGGACAAGCAAGGCAAATTGCTTACTGCCCCGAAGGAAGTAATGGAAAGATGGAAAGAATATTTCTCAGAACTCCTGGATGGTGAGCATGGTGAAGCATCAGAAATGATAACCACTAGCACAGAAGAGAAAACCAATGATGGTGAAGATGACATAAAGATGGAAGAACTGAAGGCAGCACTGGAGAAAATCAAGATGGGCAAAGCAGCCGGGCATGATGATATAACACCAGAAATGGTTAAGTACATGGGAGCATCAGGCAACCTATTACTCTTAAGGGTTCTACAGGCAGCATGGTACAACAAGACCATACCAAAGGATTGGGAGATTGCCATCATAACACCAATTTTCAAAAAGGGTGACAATCGACAGTGTGGAAACCATAGAGGTATATCCCTTCTCAGTGTCCCTGGTAAAATCTACTCTAGAATCCTAGAGCAGAGACTCCGACGCCTAGCTGAACCACAACTGGATGAGGTCCAGTGCAGATTCCGAGCGAACCGAAGTACTCAAGACCTAATCTTCACACTCAGACAGCTGAGTGAAAAGGCCCTTGAGTATAAGAGTGAGATCCATCTTTGTTTCATAGATCTGGAAAAGGCGTTTGACAGGGTCCCCTGGAGCAAACTTTGGGATTGTTTGGCAAGGAAGAACATTCCAGCACCTCTGATTCATGCTATACAGAGCTTCTACAAGTCTTGCAGAAATTATGTGAGGACAGCAAACCATAAGTCAGAAGAGTTCAGGACCACCACTGGTGTAAGACAAGGTGATATCCTGTCACCTTACCTTTTTATACTCCTCATGGACGATGTCATTAAGGCATGTAAGGAGAGAACAAGAAAGTATTCAGTGGGGTACTGGAAGATGAGACAGGTCTGTATTTCGGAGCTGGCATTTGCTGATGATGTTGCCCTGATTGCTAAATCAGAGGCACATCTCCAATTCAACCTGCAAGTCTGGAAGGAAGAGCTGGAAAAAAGAGGGATGGTCATAAGCAGCTCTAAAACAAAATCCATGGTGATATCACGAGAAGAAAGAAGACATCAGATTAAGTTGGGAGAACAGGTCCTGGAGCAGGTAGACCACTTTAAATACCTCGGAGCTATTATTGACCGAAAGGGAGGCATCAAAGAAGAGTTGGCCACTCGAAAAGCAGCAGCTGGGAGACTTTTTCAGGCCATAAATCGAGGATTCCTCAGCAAGAGAGAGGTTGGTAAGAAAACGAAGATGGCTGTATACCGCTCCACCTATGTCCCAGTCTTGACATATGGATGCGAGTCATGGGCAATGACTACAACCCACAAAAGCCAGATCCAAACCTCAGAAATGAGATATCTGAGGAAGGTGGTTGAAGTAACAAGAAGAGATATGGTACGCAACCAGACGATACGTCAAGGCCTTAAATCCCACCCCCTGCAGACCCAAGTAGAACAGTACCAACTAAGATGGTTTGGCCATGTCTGCAGAATGGGAGAAGACCGGCTACCACGACAAGCATGGGAAACAAAGAGCCAAGGATCCAGACCCCCAGGACGACCCAGAGTCCGCTGGGAGGACAACATTAGACAATCTTTGAAGGACCGAGGACTAGAATGGAACCAGGCCAGGAGGAAGACAGCCGATAGGATAGTCTGGCGCTCTCTCTTCCAAACCTCTACACCTCACGGTAGAAGGGGAACGACTAAGTAAGTAAGTAAGTTTTTGTTGTTCTCCATGTCTCAGAGCCACTTTCAGTTTTGCAACTACTAAATGGTGATTACTTCCCACATCTGCACCTCTTCTTACCTTCACATCTTGTAATGCATGTCTCCATCTACCATTAATCATTATGTGGTCTATCTGATTTCTGTCCCGACCATTTGGTGATTCCCATATATATAATGATCACCTTGCGCCACACCTTAGCCAATATTTGCATCATGTTAGGCCATGTGAATAAGAAATCAACTAATAAAGTCAAGCTGCCTATATTTCGATTGATGTGGAATTTGCACGAGGCCACATGGTGTGTCGTTCATTCATCATTTTTCGCTAATACTGACGGCAGCCATCAAGTTACAGATTATTTTAAGGATTACGTCACATTGAGCATAATTTATTATTTACAGCTACATTTAAGCAACAACAGCAAAAAAGTAGATACCACGACATATTACATTATTACACTAAAACATGCAGAATCTGCGTAAGAAAAGTACATTTTAATAATAATAAACAGAATTATGAAACTGGACTAAAAAAGAAAACATGAAAGCAAGGCAAATTTGTATCTTAACACAATCAGAGCCCCTGGATAAGTTTTTTTGGAGTTACATCTTCTAAGTTTTAATTTTCTTTCTTTAAAAACATTCAAATTTTTTTTTGGGTGGATATATCATTAATACAATGATCCAGTGAGTTATTTTTATTAAATAATTAATTACTATCAATGTCTGTTGTGTTGACGATTGCCACTAAAGTCATATGGGTTTTTAAAACTGCACATTAGGCTAAAACGGCTATTTTCATTTTTGAATTTTGAAAGATAATAAATTACGCCAGTGCCAGTTTAAATTTTCGTTGCAAATTATGAGCTTCTTGTTTTTTTAAAAATTAATGTGACGTCATTTTATTATTTTCAAAATTACATCAAATATTTATTGAAATAATTTGAAACCACCCTAGAAACCTCCCCTTTGCATATAATAGGATAATATAGTTTAGTTCAATTTTTCTCTTTGCAATAATAATAATAATAATAATGAAGTAGTAAAGTTAGTTGTGAGAACAGTGGAACGTCTTCTTTGATGTCATCCTTTTACGTGGTGGGCCTCGTTGGGGTTAAGATTAAGGCTTGGGTTCAGGGTTAGGATTTCTAACCCATACCCTTGTTACTGTGTCTCAGAATTCTTTTATAAGGTCCTATCGAACACAGGATATCCCAGTCTGTTAGTGGTTAAACGCAGAAATAGACTAAACGATGACTCGATCACATCATTTTTACAGTGTAAAAAAAAACTCAGACATTTATTGTTAGGGTTTTAAAATAAGTGAAGACCTGCTTTAAAAGGCCAAGTCCCCGTGCCTCAATTATAATGCAGCCCACTGTAATTGAAAATATTTTTACATGAATTAACTCTTTTGATATGTTTTTTCAGTCTTTGTACAGGTTTTGCGGGTCTTTGTACAGGGTTTTAGGATTTTTTGTACACATTTTTCATCTCCGAAGTGTGGCATGTATGGCTGAGCTTTCTGCTCTTTTGCAGCCAATACCAAGTTGAAGACTCCTTGCTATTATTTACACTGTAGATTTAGGCTTTTCTTGAGTTGAAGTCATGAGCTCCAGTTACTCCAGCTTGGCTGGCAATTAAAGGATCAACACATCTGGTCCCAAGCTAGAAGGCAGAAGCGTGTTTCATACTGTGCATTCCCCGCCATCCAAGGGGGCTCTCCAAATATGCAGAGCTAAATGCTGTATTCTGGTTCTGGGCTCTCCCAAGGAATCGTCACATCATACACAGAGCCACTTCTCAGCTCCCCCTATCTGTCATGGGGTCCACATTGAGATCCTCCTGCATGCAGTTAACAGGTCAAAGTCAAAGAGTTACACCTGGAGCTCAAGTGACTCCTCCAAGCTTAGTGTGCAATGGTGAGTTCTCAACATGTTTCACCACAGGGGAAGTCCCTGTAAGCGTGGATGGTTTCAAGAGTCAGTGAAGGTGTAGTTAGCCCCACAAACAGATGTTCACATCCACATTTACATAAGATAGCATTGTGCATAGCTGGTGGTCATATAAGGATGATTCCTGATATGCACATCAACAACCATGTGAACACATCCTCGTCAGCTGCTAACCAGAACTGGGTTTTTTCACATTTTGTGACCGATTTAACAGTCATCATCATCATTTCCCTTTTCACTTCATATGGAGCATGGAGCCACCACTGTAGCTGGTCTCCTCCCAGGAAGCCTGCACCAAGCAGTCACATGCTCATGCAGCAGTGGTTTTTGTGGGCATTTGTTTGTACAGTGAGATGGCCAGCCCTATATATAACTTCATATTAGTCACCTCTTATGGCACGTCTGAGGGTTTTGTAATCTTATATTCTTTCTTTCTCTCCTCAGAGACACACACACACACACACACACACACCCCCCCCCCCCCACCCCCCCCCCCCCCACCCCCTCCCCCCCAGTACTACAAAGGGTTGATACAATTGTTAAATTAACAGATATTGTAGATGCTGCCAAGTGCTCTCCCACTCTTCTCCCCACCCCAAATACATATTTCCTATTAATCAGGTCTGGATATTCTCATCTGCTATTCATCAAGCAGATTCCTACAAGAGCGTTATGTATGGAGTTAATGTCAGGGAATGACAATTCAGTTGAATAAAGTCAAATATAATGGCAAGAAGGCTGACAGTGTTTTGAAAAGTGTAAACTAAGCCCAATGGAGTTGACAGATTCAAACGAGGGAGAGAGTAACCAACTAAAAACGCTAGAATGGGCATGAATGATACATAAGAGGAATGATAAGTAAGAGCAAGCAGAAAAAGAATAAGAACAATATAAACATGCACATAGATAGACAGAGACTTGTAGACAGTGGATATACCCATTTTCTGCTAGTAACCCACTTAAAGGACTCGAAGAAAATGCATTAGTCTGAACTAAATAGGAAGAAATTGTGCATTCACAAACAATTGTTTTCTGAACTTAGTAATGTTGCTACCTTTACATTTTCATTCCTAAGTGGGTTTTTTATTTTTCATTGTTAGACTGTATTTTCAAAATGGCTGCACCAGTAAAATATTATAACCGAAACTGTGTGGTCCGAGATGAGGAAAGCAAAATTATAAATCCTGGCTATTACTGAAACAAAGAAAAAGGGACAAGGAGTCATGGATCTCGATGGCAACACGCTGTTATACAGTGGTGTACCCACATCTGAAAGAGCTAAAGGGGGCGTGGGTTGCATTGTGACCAAAAACCAGAAAGATAGTATCAAGGGATGGAACTTTGTCTCGGAGCACATTATGGTTGTAAAACTAAAAGAAGGAGAAACCATAGTCAACCTGGTCATAGTGTATGGGCCAAATGAGGATGAGAGAGCAGAGATCAAGGAGGAATTCTTCGAGCTGCTTCAAAGAACAGTGGATGACTGCCTAGATGAAGTTATCATGCTCGGAGATTTTAATGCCAGAGTTGGAAATGACCATGCTAGATGGGGTGGAGTTATCGGAAGATATGGAGAAGATACTCTCAATGACAATGGAAAGCGACTCCTTAGATTCTGCAGTGAGCAGAATCTGATCATCACAAACACAAAGTTCCCCCATAAGCGCATACATGCATACACTAGATGTGAACCAACAAAGAATGAGAAGTCAGTGATCGACTATGCCATTGTTAGGAGAAGCTCATTCAAATATGTCCGGGATGCTAGAGTCTGGAGGGGGCCAGAGATTGGAAGTGATCACTACCTGCTAACAATCAAAAGAACAACTGAATAAGTTGCTCAGCCTA
The DNA here is from genome assembly GCA_024509875.1 of Oreohelix idahoensis. Lineage (NCBI taxonomy): Eukaryota > Metazoa > Mollusca > Gastropoda > Stylommatophora > Oreohelicidae > Oreohelix > Oreohelix idahoensis. The sequence continues at coordinate 698,395 of JAMPIV010001214.1, read as the reverse complement.
GGAACTGCCCAACATCACGAAAGAAACCAAGTAAACGAGCGGGAGAAATGAGCATTAGGACCTACTAGCTGAGAGAGCCAGAAATTAAGACCAGATATCAGGGGCTTATTGCTGCAGCGGTGAGCAACACAGAAGAACGACCTGATGACTTGGAAACCCTCTGGAATAAATTCAAGGATATCATAAAGATAGCTGCAGCAGAAGCATGCGGTGAAGTCCGACTTGGGAACAAGAGAAAGAGGACACCTTGGTGGACAGAGGAAGTCAAAGAGAAAATAAGAGAGAAGAAAATGGCATGGAAACAATACTTAGGAGCTAAAAACACAACAGGACAGATGGAAAAATATAGAGAATATGTGACACTCAGAACAGAAGCAAAGAACAAAGTGCTAGCAGCAAAACAGAAGTCCTGGGAAGAATTTGGAGAAAAGCTAGAAAAAGATGCACAAGAAAACCAGAAATTGTTCTATATGACCCTAAAGAACATGAGAAAGGAAAAACAATGCCCTCTCAAATTTATAAAGGACAAGCAAGGCAAATTGCTTACTGCCCCGAAGGAAGTAATGGAAAGATGGAAAGAATATTTCTCAGAACTCCTGGATGGTGAGCATAGTGAATCATCAGAAATGATAACCACTAGCACAGAAGAGAAAACCAATGATGGTGAAGATGACATAAAGATAGAAGAACTGAAGGCAGCACTGGAGAAAATCAAGATGGGCAAAGCAGCAGGGCATGATGGTATAACACCAGAAATGGTTAAGTACATGGGAACATCAGGCGACCTATTACTCTTAAGGGTTCTACAGGCAGCATGGTACAACAAGACCATACCAAAGGATTGGGAGATTGCCATCATAACACCAATTTTCAAAAAGGGTGACAATCGACAGTGTGGAAACCATAGAGGTATATCCCTTCTCAGTGTCCCTGGTAAAATCTACTCTAGAATCCTAGAGCAGAGACTCCGACGCCTAGCTGAGCCACAATTGGATGAGGTCCAGTGCGGATTCCGAGCGAACCGAAGTACTCAAGACCTAATCTTCACACTCAGACTGCTGAGTGAAAAGGCCCTTGAGTATAAGAGTGATATCCATCTTTGTTTCATAGATCTGGAAAAGGCGTTTGACAGGGTCCCCTGGAGCAAACTTTGGGATTGTTTGGCAAGGAAGAACATTCCAGCACCTCTGATTCATGCTATACAGAGCTTCTACAAGTCTTGCAGAAATTATGTGAGGACAGCAAACCATAAGTCAGAAGAGTTCAGGACCACCACTGGTGTAAGACAAGGTGATATCCTGTCACCTTACCTTTTCATACTCCTCATGGACGATGTCATTAAGGCATGTAAGGAGAGAACAAGAAAGTATTCAGTGGGGTACTGGAAGATGAGACAGGTCTGTATTTCGGAGCTGGCATTTGCTGATGATGTTGCCCTGATTGCTAAATCAGAGGCACATCTCCAATTCAACCTGCAGGTCTGGAAGGAAGAGCTGGAGAAGAGAGGGATGGTCATAAGCAGCTCTAAAACAAAATCCATGGTGATATCACGAGAAGAAAGAAGACATCAGATTAAGCTGGGAGAACAGGTCCTGGAGCAGGTAGACCACTTTAAATACCTCGGAGCTATTATTGACCGAAAGGGAGGCATCAAAGAAGAGTTGGCCACTCGAAAAGCAGCAGCTGGGATACTTTTTCAGGCCATAAATCGAGGATTCCTCAGCAAGAGAGAGGTTGGTAAGAAAACGAAGATGGCTGTATACCGCTCCACCTATGTCCCAGTCTTGACATATGGATGCGAGTCATGGGCAATGACTACAACCCACAAAAGCCAGATCCAAACCTCAGAAATGAGGTATCTGAGGAAGGTGGTTGAAGTAACAAGAAGAGACATGGTACGCAACCAGACGATACGTCAAGGCCTTAAATCCCACCCCCTGCAGACCCAAGTAGAACAGTCCCAACTAAGATGGTTTGGCCATGTCTGCAGAATGGGAGAAGATCGGCTACCACAACAAGCATGGGAAACAAAGAGCCAAGGATCCAGACCCCCAGGACGACCCAGAGTCCGCTGGGAGGACAACATTAGACAATCTTTGAAGGACCGAGGACTAGAATGGAACCAGGCCAGGATAAAGACAGCCGATAGGATAGTCTGGCGCTCTCTCTTCCAAACCTCTACACCTCACGGTAGAAGGGGAACGACTAAGTAAGTAAGTAACTGTGTGGTCCAAAGGTAAGTGTTTTTCTGTATTCTAAATAAACAACCATTCGCATTGTGCTGCCTGAGCCCAAAATGAGAGAAAAGAAAAGTAACTGGAGGAACAAGAGATAATCAGGAGCTGGCGATAGATAGGACACATTGAGGAATCTTGATAGAATAACCAGCCACTTATTGTTCTGGAATGTCCAGGTTAAGATAAGTAGAGGCAGATCATTACTGTCAACATTTCTATTATTATCAATATTCCATTTAGGATCAATCAACATTTCTATTATTATCAGTATTCCATTTAGAATCAATCAACATTTCTGTTATTATCAATATTCCATTTACGATCAATCAACATTTCTATTATTATCAGTATTCCATTTAGGATCAAACATTTCTGTTATTATCAGTTTTCCATTTAGGATCAATCAACATTTGTTATTATCAGTATTCCATTTAGGACCAATCAACATTTCTGTTATTATCAGTATTCCATTTAGGACCAATAAACACTTCTGTTATTATCAGTATTCCATTTAGGACCAATCAATTTCTGTTATTATCAGTATTCCATTTAGGACCAATCAACATTTCTGTTATTATCAGTATTCCATTTAGGACCAATCAACATTTCTGTTATTATCAGTATTCCATTTAGGACCAATCAACATTTTGGTTATTATCAGTATTCCATTTAGGACCAATCAACACTTCTGTTATTATCAATATTCCATTTAGGACCAATCAACACTTCTGTTATTATCAGTATTCCATTTAGGACCAATCAACATTTCTGTTATTATCAGTATTCTATTTAGGACCAATCAACATTTCTGTTTGTTATTATCAGTATTCCATTTAGGAACAATCAACATTTCGGTTATTATCAGTATTCAATTTAGGATCAATAACATTTCTGTTATTATCAGTATTTCATTTAGGATCAATCAACATTTCTGTTATTATCAGTATTCCATTTAGGATCAATCAACATTTCTGTTATTATCAGTATTCAATTTAGGATCAATCAACACTTCTGTTACTATCAATATTCCATTTAGGATCAATCAACATTTCTGTTATTATCAGTATTCCGATGCAGTCAAGAAGAAAGAACAGCTCATTCAGAATCCAGACCTCTGGGGTACCGAAAAGGTTAAATAGCAATGGGCCACTATCTGCAATCCAGTCGTCTGCTGCACACACTGTCCAATGTGTGTCTGCTTGATTCCCATTTTATGTCAGCCTGCAAATGTTTTGTAACCATTCTTTCCTTTTTTTTTTTTTGTTTCAACGTCACAGACTGCCTTGTTGAATTATTGTCTATTTTATTGTGGTTAAAATTTATTTTTTGTTACTTGCTCTTGCCTTGTCTTTGATTTTCCACTGATCCAAGTAGCTAATTTTGTCATCACCAACTTAGGTAACATCTGCTAACCAACATCTGGATTTTCTTTCAAATGTCTTAACAATTTTTTTTTTGGCCATGCTTCTGAAGCACTAATTTGGCATCTGAATTGAAAATGTTCAATTATGTGGAATGAGTTACTACTATTAGAATGGGACCTTATCTGCATGAACTCTTGAGCTGAAGACAATGATTACGTGGAATACGCTAATGCTCTGATGTCAAACCCCAAGTCAAGCGTGCGTCTGACAGTGAACAAAGAAGAAGAAACCTCACCTGCATGAACCCTCCATTTTCTGCCCAGGTGAACAAAGCATACTGGAACATACTGAGAATTCCACCAGTGATGATCAGAATACCATACATGATGCCGAAATACTCGCCAGGAAATCTGAAATCAGTATGACATACTAGAGAACAGTCAATCTTCATAAGCATCAAAACAATAGAATATACATCCTAAAAATGCTGATACCTTTTAGATTCTACCCATGTCCTTGACTTTCCTACAAGGTCAATCATGAAAAAATAAAAATCATGTGATACTGGTGAAGGTCAATTCATTCAAAAAGCAACAGGCTGGCCTATTTGATTATTATTTTTTTAAATTGCATTTCTATTTAGCTGCACATATCACACCTGACCCCACCTCACACCACCACCATCGAAAACAGCTTTGGAAACACCAATCTAGTCTATGCCCCAGATTTGAAGGTCTGACAATAAATTCATTAATATCGAATGTACTGGACTATGTCAGTTAACAAAAAAAATATAAATTTATAGTTAACTTAAACATATAACATTCATGTATGAGACAAGCACTCACATATTTAACATTCCCAAATGCACACACATTTGCTTGCAATGGATTAAACAGGTAGGACAAAATCACTAATGCAGAACAAATAGAAAAAAACCAGACAAATTGTTGTAGTCTTTTGATGGTGATTCTGGTTGACTACTAAGTTGTGCTGATTACGCGATTCTTTAGTTGATGAAGTAATATGACAACCGATCAAAGGAGTTTCAACTGGGTAAGTTAACGAATGTCAAGACTGAAATAGTCAACTCCTTTGATGCAAAATTCATTCAGTTTATTTACATGGTAAGATTGACGAGACGAGACATAGATCCTTGACGCATCACAGTTAATAATGGTTATCATGACAGTTAATATATTTTCAAAGACATTCTTCTGGTCATTCCGTAGTAAAATTATTTCATTAACTTATGGCATACCATGTTAACTTCAATTCAGAAAGTACATGGTAATGAAGTAGTTAACTTCCAAGGACGGTGACCGTTGACCTTGGCTAAGGACATGGAATACCCATTATGCTTCGTGGCATCTAAGATTCCAACACTGATAAAGTCCTTTTACAAATTAGGGTTCATAAATCAAACGATAGCAGAACATCTGAACAGATATTTACTGTAGACATCCTTGACATAAAAAGTTATAGAAGCATAAATCTTTGAGTCACCTCTGTAATCCGCCGGATTCCTACGACGGCTATTCAAACACAATATATAGCGAAAATCCACGTTAATTTTGGAATGATCCTTTTTATTAATCATAGATTTGATTCCAATGATATATGTCCAGACGTAAATCCATTTCGGTAACGGTTGATAGCCTTTCGCGACTAGATACTCACGCGCTGGAAGGAGAAAACGATCTTATAAATTATAATAACATCTTCGCTCTTTTAGCGAATCGACTTACGTGGATGACCACCGGCCACGTCTACTGATCAGACGGACGGGTCAAATAATAACAACATTCACCCAATACATGGGTATAAAATCCACCGATCAATCAACTGATCTTGGGATACCAGCTTGTCCAACCAAAGCTCTGACGTCGACCGCTTTGTTTGGCAACACGTGCGCACGGATAACCCATACTCCCACTAGTGCACAATCGTGCGCGAAGAAAATAAACTTACAAATAATTATTACTATCATATACGTAGGTACGTAATGTTTTCAACAGAGGTAGGACCAGAGATCAATGGATCTGAGACTACCAATATCTGTAAAGCCTGTTACGGACTAAGAAAGGCCGCAACACAAATACTTGTAAAATACGAGATGGTGTTGAACAGGACACATCAAAGAAATCAGCTGATAACATTACAAGGCAGTATTAGTTTGGAATCTCCAGGGTAAAAGAAAATGAGACAGAACCAAAAACACATGGAGAAGGTAACTGGAGAGGTGATTAACAAAAGATAAATAGAATATGAAAAGAATTGAAATACAGGGGGTAGGAAGGCCTGGCATGGACTGAAGAGTGATGATGATGTACTTACATAACACCAATAAATCCTGCAGCTATGGTGTACATGAATGACCTAAAAAGCAACAGGAACACATATACAGCATATAGTGCCATTGGATTCTGGATCAAGATGAGTCCTGACATGATGATACACAGGGTAGTCGTCAAAGCCAGTGGGATGGCTAAGGGCATAAGGGTTCGTCTAGTGGCTGACTGGTTAGCTGTACAAGTAGTCAAATAATGTGAAAATGTTACGCTTCGTTCAGCCATACAGGGTGTCAAAAAAATTGCATAACAGAAAAAATAGAAGCAATTTTGTTTACATTGTTATTGTTGTTGTTGTTATTCAGAATCAACAACACTGCACTTTGGCAAACCCATAGGTGCTCAGTCTCCCTCAGCAAATGTTGAAGTGTATGAACGCCGAATGTCCCTAAGGAGAACTGATTGTATACACACCTGACCCATCCTCTCATGCATCCATCCCTCTAGTTTTATGCTTGATGCCGATTTCTAGCAATCTGAGTTGAGTTGATTCATCGATTGCAGTGTCTGTCTCTAAATGGCGATCATTAACTGTCATTATCTCTCCCTTATCCATATCTAGTGTCACCATTATGGGTGCTCTCAAGGCTAGTCTATCAGCTTTCTTGGTGTCGCGTACTCCTGCATAACCAGGATAGTAGATCCACATTAGTTCATGAAGGGTTGAGACCTCTATGTAAGTTTTCCATTCATGTCATAGTCATGCATTTTGGATCTTCCTAAGCACAGACAGCGGGTCTAATACAATAACTGCCCTGGTTAATGCCATTGCCATTCGTACAACAATGTCCATGTTCTTATAGTGTGCACAGAACAGTCCAGGAAGAGAGATAAAATACTAGAAGGGATAAATAAATACACAGCTTATTGAAAGTAATTAAGATGTAGTTTCTTAGAAGGATGATGAAAATATGCACAGCTAAGAAATCTAATGAGGCCCTGAGGGAAGCTAGGAAAATGAGAAAAATCATTTTAAAGATGGCAATGAATTTATAGGGAATTTTCTGAGAAAAGGAAAACTGGAACACGTGATAATGGGAAAAACTGAGTGACAAAGGGATCGATAAAGACATAGAGAAAATGCTAGATCAACTGACAGCATGGCATAGAAAGAGGTCGCCTTTAAAACACATAAGCAACACTAGAGACAGTGTAATGTGGAAAGAAATGACCACTTAAGCTACCATGTGCAGCATTTGATAACGCTGACATTGTCTCGATACCAGTTTCAACTAACTGCTAACTGATCAGATCTGCAAGTATGAGTTTATCTGGTTAAGGCAACATGTAACGAATACCTCAAGCAATTAATTTACAAAGATGCCACGCAGCAATTTCCACTCAAATGTCAAGGCAGTCAACTTGTATGCCTTGTATCCAAAAACAAAAACTACACCCAACAAGTTACACATTGTCATTAGCCTCTTATCGAAAAACAAAAGCTACAACCAACAAGTTACACATTGTCATTAGCCTCTTATCCAAAAACAAAAGCTACAACCAACAAGTTACACATTGTCATTAGCCTCTTATCAAAAAACAAAAGCTACAACCAACAAGTTACACATTGTCATTAGCCTCTTATCGAAAAACAAAAGCTACAACCAACAAGAAACACACTGTCAATAATGGATGCTGTGCGCATAAAAGAACCATTAAAACAATATTACAAGATCACCAAAGTGGAAATGATGGGATAAACAAATACTAATGAAATGGGAGAAGAAGAAAGGTCAGTGGTGGTGGATATGGTGAAGTGAGGAAGCCAGCTATCATCATCACATGGTAGACATTCTGAAATCCCCAGAGTAAAAGACAGACCAAAACAATAATAAGGATTATTCTTAACATCATCAGTATCTTCATTAATCCTGATTACCTTAGGTACATAAGGTAAAAACGAAATGAAGGGCCACAGGTTTCGGTTCTCTGTGATAAATGTCATTTAAGTGCTTGCGGAATCATCCTGCTGACCAGTACCGTTTACAACTAGCTGAGAAGAAATGTTCCCTCCAACGTATGAGGTGCGTTACTGCTATGCATAAACGCCTGCTGACTGACTTTGAACTTTTGAAATCCAACCTTACTCACCAACTACGTCAACTGACTTCTTCATGCCTGGCAGCGTTCCCTCTTTTTCATACAATTATCCATCCACTAATAAGGAGCTCTATACTCAGTTGAGCACGCATAAAAAAGAGAAATTGTGCAGCCTCTGTCCTCATCCTCCTTCAGTGTTCTCTATTCAGGCTTCTACCCATGCTCAAGTTATCTGCATTCCTCCAGATCTACATCTGTCTCCTGATGAATTGTCTGTCCTGAGTAAAGGTCTTAAGTTCGTCCCTCTTCGTTCCTATTTTGACAAATACTCTCTACTTGCATGTCAAAAATTACCACTGCAATGGTAATGATTCTACCAGGGTTTCCTATACTGAAGATATTTTTTGTTGTTTCGGCAAATCTAAACAAGACTGGACTCCGGCTCAGGCGTTTCTCATGTTCTGGATTTATCTTCTTCTTCTTCCTCGTTCGTCCTGAAAAGGACGTTGGTTGTGTTGTGTCTGTTTACAGCAGAGCTGCGATATCTGCACCTTTCAGGCGGCACATCCAACTTCAGCACGGCATTTTTTGGGACCGGGTTTGCCTTCCCTCTTCGATCCCTACTCCTCAGCCAGACTGCAGTGATGCAGCCTGTTTCCAGGACCACCACGTGGAGGTGGAGTAGGGTCTTGGTCAGCTCTGGTTCGCTGACCCTGACGCAAGCAGTCAAGCTATGAGTCGCTGACTGCATTCTCTACTGCTGCGTCTTTGGGTCCTGTTCTGGATTTATATTTATATATCAACACTTTACATGACATTAACCAGCTTGCTCTACCCCGTCTCTGTCCATCTAACTCCACGTCTTCTGAATGGCGGGCATTGTCACGCCTTAGAAAACGTTATGATATTGTTATCAAACCTGTTGTTTGGCGTAAGGACTTATACATTCAAGAAGGAGTTACACAGCTAGGTAATACCACCTTCTACTCACCTTGTTCTGGTGATGCCACAGTCCGGAATAATCTTACTGTTTATAAGACTATCCGTGGCCTTGTCCATGATCTTCCTCCTTCTGGTGCTTTATCTCTCCATATTTTTGACAGTAGTCTAGGTAAGCCTTCCTTTCTGTTGAGAGCGCCTCATGGGGCAAAGCGATCTTGTAAAAGGTATATTTGGAGAGATCGCTATGCACCATGATGTGCCTCACCAAAATACTAAAACTGTGGTCATTGACCATGACTAAGCACGGTAGTGAAGCGTGACGGAGAGTCCATAGTTACATTTTGTGTGGATTGGACAGTGTCGGCTTATGTGGCGTGGCCTACTCATGATGTATAGAGAATTCGACTTATAAAATGTGTTCAAGAGTCTAGATTTTGACTCAGAAATAATGTAAGATTATAATTCAGTATGGGACAAACCCATTTCGTCAGGATTTGTATAATCCACTGTAAGGAATAGGCGCGATTGCCCGAAGTATGTATTGAGAGACATGTCAAGGTTAGTAAAACCTGCATGTACAGCTATAAACATTTGAAGAATATATTTATTTGCCGACTAAAAGAAAGTGTGCACGAAGGCACAAAACTACAATAATATGAACATTGTTGAAAATTATAATATGCCAAGAATGACTGATAAAGAATAAAGAAAACGGACAAAATTATAAATGTGCTAGGAAAGCACGACCGTATTATTATTAATAGGAGGAAGAGGGGCAAAGTCTACAGACAGGGGGTATGATGTGCTGGTGTTGTGGGTAGTGGGTTTCCCCCCTTGCTTCACCCTAGGCCTAGTGAATTCTGTTCATGAAAGGAGCGACCATTGCGGTGTTAGTCTCTTGGCCTAGCAAAACCTCTCATACCCCAAGATCGTTGTGCGTGGTGAAGAGCCACACCCTCCTCGAGGTAGTCCTGGTAACTGAGGGTGCGAATCCTCAGGCTAAACACAACGGATCTAGAGGAGCAAACCTCGATAATAAAACCGGTGCACTACACCGTACACGCCCTCTGTGGGTGGGAAGGAGCCAGATGGATACTGAACAAGTCTTGGGAGTGGGAACGAGTGTGGACTGCTCCCTGAAGATCGGAACCCATCGTACAGGCACAGAGACTCAGGACGTGACGATCCTATTGCCTTCAACTCTTGGTCACATGCCTAGAGCCTCGGAGAACTCGGCGTAACCAGCAGGCAATTTGGTGGCGGGGAAAGAGCACTGTGAGCCCTACCTTGGCTACGTATCACAAGGAGACGCAGAAACACCCCCTTTATCTCCCCCAGAGCTGGCACAGTACACTTCTGGCTTCTACCCGGGGCGTTAGGAAATCCACAGGCACCCCAGCATCACAATGCCAAGAAGATGACAAAGTTGGAATTTACTAACTCAAACCTGGCAGAGCAAGTCCTCCATCAGATGCGGCCGATGCTGGGCCCACTGGCGCGTGGACACGTCCCGATCCCCATCGAGACTTGCCCGGGGAGCCCACCCCGGCTCAAAAAAGCAGAGAAGGCCACTCTCCAAACCTCCGATGTCTTGCGGGCAGTGTTAGGATGTGCAAGAACATGGACAGGAAGACTCCACAACTTCCCCACTGAAGACACGCCCACGGCGACCGTTGCCTCAATTGGCTGTGTGTGGTGTACCCGGAAACGGGGCCTCCCAGTACTGAGGCACAGTTAAGTCCCCGATGTCACTTATCAGTGCAGAGTTGAGAGAGATGGCTGAGCATCACAATCCCCCCTGTGTTGCAGCATGATGAGAACCCAGCATTGCACACTGAGCTTGGGGGGATCACTTGGGCACCAGACTTAATACTGGCTCTTGACTGGATGGCCGCATGCAGGAGATTTCTACAATGGAGGGTTGGCAGGTGGTGGGTATCTGGAAGTGGCTCTGTGCAGGACGTGAGGATTCCTTGGGTGAGCCCAGAACCAGAGCACAGCATTGTGCAAGCTCTGCATAGTTGGAGAGCCCCCTGGATGACGGGGAATGCACAGTGTGCTACCCCACCTATCCCCAACTGCTAACTTAGAACCAGAAGTGGGGTCCTCTGTATGCGTGCCAGGCCAGGATAAAATGCCTGGGAAAGAGACTGGATCTCAGAACTCCCTAACTCAAAGTTGCAGGATGGCAGAAAAGCCATGGGAAAGACAGGGCTATTTTGAAGATAACGCAACCATATTTTCACCATACGAGCTCGGACGCCGCCTCGGTAAACAAGGTCCGCGCAGAGCAGTGACACCCCCAGGCTGCTTGCGAATAGTCTACTACTGGGAACATAAACAGATTAGGGATGAGCCCACTCTCCCGTTGAACAGGTGCTAAAGTCATAGATACTGGGCCAGAAGGCGCACTGGAAACCACAGTATCACGCAACTCGCTTTTTTTTTTTCTATGGAGAGTACACCGTCAAATAAATCTCGTACTGGTGCTCGCCCTGTGGAGCTCCACCAGGCAGGTGCAGTGCCGGGCTCTGAGCCTCGACAGAGCCCACCCTCAGCTACTGGAGGACCCTCTAGACCGTCTTGTGGAGTCAGCAGACGGCGGAGGAGAACTACTGACCAAAACAAAACAGAAAAAGAGAAACCCAGAGTGCCACTTGTCATGATGCACTGGAATGCAGAGGGAGTGAACAGCAAGCAGGCTGGATACAGCAAAAAGACAGAGCTGGAAAACATCTTGTATGAGAAGCAAGTCAGTGTTTGCTGTATCCAAGAGACTCACTTGAAAGCAGATCAAACCTTTAAAATAAGGGGATATCAATGCTTCAGATCCGACAGAAAAGATAGACGAAAAGGAGGAGTACTTACTCTTGTAAGGAATAACATTCCTGCACACGAAAGGAAAACCTTCATGGATGGAGCAGAATATCAGCTGTTGCAGATAAAGGTAGACAAGATGGAAATAGAACTCCTGAACTATTACTGTCCGAGCAACAAACCCCTGAGTCTCAGCTCTATACAGGTACCAGCCACCAACTTTATAGCAGTTGGAGACTTTAATAGCCACTCCCAGAGCTGGGGCTATAACCATCTGGATCACAGAGGTGAAGAGGTTGAAACTTGGCAAGATGATCACTCCCTAATCCTAGTCAATAATGCCACAGATACTCCTACCTTCTACTCCAGAGGATGGCACACAACTTCAACACCAGATCTTGCCTTCTCCACACCAGATATAGCTGGATCTATTAGTAGAGAAGTAGGAGACCAACTAGGGGGAAGCGACCATCGCCCAATCTTTCTTACTGTCCAGAGTGCAACTCTCAGTACAGGCCCAGCCATTACAAGATGGAACTACAAAAAAGCCAACTGGGGTTTATTCAGGCATCAGGTGAACATGCTGCTGTCTACCCTCAAGGTACAGAACAGAGACATTAATGAAGTGGTAAAAGACTTCAACAGATGCATACTACAAGCTGCAAAAGAAACCATTCCCAAAGGATGCCGGCATAACTACATACCATACTGGTCCAGCACACTCCAAGAACGTCAGGAAGCTATGGACAGGGCTAGAAAGGACGCAGAGTCTCAGCCTTCACTTGAAACTCACAACAAATGGAAAAAGGCTGTAGCAGAGTTTCAGAGAACAAAGCTAGAAGAAAAACGGAAAAGCTGGAGAACTAAAACGGCATCGCTGAACCTTGAGAAAGACGGCAGGAAACTTTGGAGATTAGTCAAGTCTCTAAATGAAGAGCGTTCCTCACCTAGGCAGACTATCACATTGGATGAAGGTGGCAAACTTTTCAGAGGAAAACAAGCTGCAGACTTGTTTGCTAGAAGATACAGTTCAGAAAGCAACTTACCCATTAACATAGATCATCAGAGAGAGATAAGAAAAGAAATACTGGCAACCATGGGACAGACAGATACTCCTGCCCCAATGAGGGAACCCATCACACTAGGAGAACTACAGAAGGCTATTTCCAAGCTTAAGTTTCAAAAGTCACCCGGCCCAGACAAAATCAGCAACGAAATGCTAGTAAATCTGAGCTCAGCAGCAAAGACAAAACTGCTTGAGATATTCAACCACAGCTGGTTGAAAGGAACGGTACCCCAAGTATGGAGAGAAGCCATCACAATACCCATACTAAAGAAAGGGAAATGTAAGACCGAGGCTGCAAGTTACCGGCCAATCAGTCTCACAAGCTGTGTTGGGAAGACTATGGAGCGAATAGTCAACCACAGATTGAAATGGTATTTAGAGTCTGAGCAGATCCTGGTGCCGGAACAAGCTGGATTTAGAGAATGCTACAGTATAGAAGACCAAGTTACTTACTTGTCTCAAGCAATAGAAGATGCCTTCCAGGAGAAGAAAAAGGTCCTAACGATCTGGGTCGACTTCAAGCAGGCCTTTGACAAGGTGTGGAAAGATGGCCTCATTGCAAAACTTAGGAGAAGTGGAATCCAAGGCAACATGATGAAATGGATCCAGTCATACTTGCATAACAGGAGAACTAGAGTCACTCTTGACGGTCTGCAGAGCAGAAAAGTGTTGCTCCATCAGGGGGTACCTCAAGGAGGAGTAATTTCCCCAACACTCTTCCTTGTTTACATCAATGACCTGGTGAAAGATCTTCCTGCAGGAGTTAAAGCTGCCTTATATGCAGATGACCTAGTACTCTGGTGCGCTGATGAAAATGTCACCACAGCAAATTATAGAATGCAGCGGGCAGCAGACATGCTAGTGTCATGGGCAGAGATATGGCTTATCACAATAAACACAGACAAAACCTCCACAACACTGTTCTCCCTCGCCCCCAAGGACAAATCAGCTAACATACACCTAGGGACAACCGTGATCAAGGAAGAAAGCTACCCCACCTATCTTGGGGTGACATTTGACCAAAGGCTTACATGGAATAAGCATATTGAAAATGCAGAAGGAAAGGCCCGAAGACGACTAGGCATACTCAGAAAATTAGCAGGTACCAACTGGGGAGCAAATGAACGAAATCTAAAGAAGATTTATAATGGAGTAATAAGACCACACTTAGAGTTTAGCTCAGCAGCATGGTCATCAGCTGCTAACTCGCATCTGCAGTCTTTGGACAAGGTGCAAAATCAAGCGCTCAGGCTCATTACAGGAGCCATGAAAACTACACCAATAACAGAGATGCAGAAGGTTGCTGGATTACAGACATTGTCCCATAGAAGAGACACAAAAACCATGATCCAGATGGAAAAGTACAACAGTATGCCAATGCACCCAATGAAGGCAAGACTAGATGATCTGGCATTGGGACGTCTAAAGCGTAGCAGCTTTGTGCATCGGGGGAAAAGACTTATAAGACAGCATCAAGAAGACCTATCCATGAAGACAACACCACTGAAGCCCACCCTATACCCTGTACCATGGGAGCAGGCCAGCAGTGCCCTCCAAATTAATACATCAGTCAGTGGTCTCACAAGTGGATGTGAGTATAATGATCTGCAAAAACGAACTGCTACATTGAGTATGATCCAAGAAAGCTATCCCGATCAATCATGGATACATGCCTATACAGATGGATCAGCAACTAATGCTGTTAGGAATGGAGGTGCCGGTATCTTTATCTCATATCCTGACAACCACTATGAGACTAGGCACATTCCCACTGGTAAATTCTGTTCCAACTATACAGCTGAGGTTCAAGCTCTAGAGCAAGCTGCAAATATGATTTATAACACCAACTCTGACTGCCACCAGGTAGTCATCCTCACAGATGCACTGTCTGTCCTGCAAGCTCTCAAGGGTGGTAAACTCCCGCATCTGAGAAATGAACTAAACAAGGTAGCTGCCAAAAAGAGAACCATACTTCAGTGGGTACCATCTCATTGTGGTGTATCCGGAAATGAAAAGGCAGATAAACTTGCAAAAAAGGGAGGAGAATGTGAACAAGAAGATAATGAAGTCACATACTTTGAGAAAAAGAGAGCTATCCAGACTATCAGAAGAGAACAGAACCAACCCAAAGACGACTATCACACTCTCGACCGGCAGGGACAGATAACTATTTTTCGACTCAGGACAGGGCATAACAAACTGAATAAACACATGCACAAGCTACGATTGTCTGCTTCACCACTGTGCACATGTGGATTAAACGAACAAACTGCTGAGCATGTTCTACAGGACTGTCCTCTGTATGACCAGTTAAGAAAGATATACTGGCCCAATGACTCAACACTAAACTCAAAGCTATATGGAGTTAAAGAGGAACTTCAAACAACAGTCGAATTCATCATGAGAACTCGTCTGACGGTGTAATCATCAAAGATGCGATCGCAAGAAGAAGAAGAAGAAAGAAGGAGGAAGAAATGAAGTAATCGGTATTCGAATTCAAGATGTAAAATTATGTTGGAGAAGTGTGTCGCTCTTGAAAGTCTTATGTATATTAAAAAAATGAAAGTTGTTCAGAGGTCTTCAGAGAATCTTTGTAAGTTTTTGGATTCTGTATTTTAACATTCAACAATTGACAGTTTATTCCAGTTGGTGTAGGAATACGATTATTAATATGTATAAGAACGATTACAAGAAACGCTCTGGCCAGTTTTTGAAACAAGTTCAAGAGAAAACGCTAGACAACCTATTTTGTTCTTAACACTTTCACATGCTTCCTAAGGTGCATAAAATTGCTAATTCTGGTAGGTCTATTGTTTCAGTCTGTTCTTGTCCCACTGAACATATCTCTGATAGTATTTTTCAGCCCTTAGTTGCCAACCTACCTTCTTATTTGAAGGACACTACTCATGCTATTACTACCTTTGATTCGATCATATTAACGCCTGACCGTACTTACTGTCTTTTCCTCCTAGGTGTTTGTTCCCTTTATACTTCTATTCCACATTCTGATGGGCTTAAGGCACTTCAATTTTTTCTCGACCAGCATATTGATCTTACTATCAGCACAGGTACACTTCTTCGCCTTGCTAAGTTAGTCCTTAATCTTAACTCTTTTGAGTTTAATGGCCAATTTTTCAACCAAATCAGTGGCATTGCTGTGGGTACTAAATTGGGCCCTAGTTAGGCTTGCCTGTTTATGGGCCACTTTGAGTATTTGGTCTTTCAAAGTTATGATGGACCGATACCCGAGTTTTACCGCCGCTATATTGATGATGGGATTGGCATTACAGACATGTTTCAGGTAGACCTCCATCGATTTATTGACTATGTTGGTAATTTCAATCCTGCCATCAAATTCACTTCTCAAATTTCTACGACTTCAGTTAACTTTCTTGACATCATTGTGACAATTGGCTCTTCTAGTCTTAAAACGTCTATCTAGTATAAGCCTACTGACGCTCATGGTTTCCTTCTTTATACTTCATCTCACCCCCTTAGTTGTAAACATTCCATTCCCTTTTCTCAACTTCTTCGCTTACGCCGGTTATGTCACGATGATGATGATTTCCATGTGCGAGCCCAAGAGATGCTAGAGTTTTTTTGCTGATGTCTTTATCCAGAACGTGTTTTATCTGATGCTCTTTATCGCAACACACACGTCACTCGTCAGATGGCACTCGCTACTAAACCTTCTGCCAAATTTGACACTCAAACTGGTTCTAACTTTCCATCCTCACTGTATGGCGGTGAAGAGAATTTTATTCCATCATCTGCCTATTCTCAACTCTGATCTTGTTACCCGTGAACTGTTCCGGGATCACCATCTGGTGGCATATTGCAGGCACAAGAATTTCAAGGTCATTCTCGTACACAGCTGATGAATACTAGCCCTCCATATTTTGGTACACAGTCTTGCCACTGCCCCAGATGTTGTACGTGTGCGCATGTGCTCGAGACTCAGACTGCTTCTTTTCCGAAGGGCAATTTTATTATTAGTCATTTACATGTGAATCTAGAAATCTTATTTATGCCATTATCTGTAAAAGATGCAACATTACCTATATTGGTGAAATTGGCAGATGTTTGGCAGATAGATTCCGCAAGCAATTAAATGACATTTATCACAGAAAACCAAAACCTGTGGCCCTTCATTTCAATAGCCCAGACCATTCTGGTCCCTGTGACATCCAGGTAACCGGTTTACGCTCCTGATTTTTCGATGACCATAGCTGATTTTCTCTAGAATCATCTCATTTTCGAAATGGGTTGCCTTTCTTCTAATGGTCTAAATGTCCATCATTTTGCTTGACTCTGTTACTCACTGGCTTTCCTCTATTGCAGACTTCTTTATTTCATCTGTTGCTTTATCACGATCTTTCTTTTAAGAAGTTTTGTGTTTCTATTTGCGTAGTTTTATGACGTCACTGTTATTCATCGCTACTGGACGCCATTGGGACTATTGTTCATTACTTGCTCGATTCTTTCAGCGGAGTTTTATAGCAGGACTTCTTGTTTTTCGTTGATTGTTGAATTTCTTGTATTGATTAATTCTTTTCAGTTTTGTAGTTTCCTTGCTATATTATTGCTCTTCATCTGTGTTAATATATATTACCTGTTTGCAGTGTCTATAGAATTTTTCTTTAACATGTATATATTTCTTGTCCTTGTTGCCTGTGTGTAACTGGCTGACGAAGGATGAAACCTGAAACGTCCCATGTTTACTGTGTACCGTTAATTTGTAAAAGTGATTCTTCTTCCTCATTCGTCCTGAAAAGGGCGTTGGTTGCGTTGTGCCCATTTACAGCGGAGCTGCGATATTTTCGCCTTTCGGCCGACACATCCGACTTCCGCACTGCATTTTTTGGGACCGGGTTAGCCTTCCCTCTTCGATCCCTACTCTCTCAACCAGACTGCAGTGATGCAGCCTGTTTCCAGGACCACCACTTGGAGGTGGAGTAGAGTCTTGGTCAGCTCTGGTTCTACTGCACAGAAAGTCAACAAAAGAGCTTATAAACAGCACTAGGAACATGAAGTTGTGGGAGAGACATGATCACCTACACCAACTGGCATGGTACTTGAATGAGGAAACACAAAGTCTGAATTTAAACTTATTTAACTTCATCAATTGTTAGGGGTTAGTTTATCACTAGGTTACTTACTGGAAAATAGTTGGCGAAATAAATCACAAACAACTCCAGCCAATGGTGACGTGAAGAGTCCACACATCAAGACATACATGAACACATTTGTATAATGGCTGACTGAAATCAGACAAAGCATTGGAATAATGATCAAGAAACGTCTTGGGTCATATACACACAAAAAAACAGTTAACTCATAATTTATATCTATGTGTGGGAGTAACGAAGCATGATGGAAACCAAAAGATATAATAAGAAAACAAAAAACAAATTAATACAAATAAAGTACAGTTTAACCACTGTCAAATGTCATCAGCTCCAGGTCATTCCATGTCATCCTCATCATTGTCATTTCTATCTCCAGTCCTCTTCTCCATCAATGTGTCAGTTTACTTCTGCTTCTCTTACTCTGGTTCAGATTAAGGACTGCCTGGTAATGGTGTAAGAGGTGTACTGTTGAATTATTATTATATGACTTCTGTTGGTCTGGCAAAATGAATAACCTGGCACTACTCAGGAACCAAGTGGGGTTGGACAATTGGTGGCGTGCCTCTAGTTAATATTTTCAGTTACATTTGCACCAATCATCATTTTCTTTTGCACTCCTTGCGGAGCATGGGGTGCCACCCCTGCAGCTGGTTCCCCTTGCAGGAAGCCTGCACCAAGCAATCTCATGCTCTTGTAGCGGTGGTTTCTGTAGCTACTTGTTGTACATGATGAAGCTGCCTGCCTCATGCACAAACTCATATTGTCGACTTGGATGATATGCTGAACGGAACAAATAATTGGTACAAAATTATTAACAGTCACAAGACAGCTAGCAAAATTTCAAAATGTCTTCTACAGATATGGCAATGGCAAGTCATAAAATACCTTCATCTTGTGACTTCACCAGTGTCTCCAGAGTTGGATTCAGCGAACCCAAGAAAAAATAAAACCGCAGCTGAAGGATTGATAACCACAAGATATGGAGAATGTAGATAGGAGACAGCATATAGCTAAGGAGGCTTGGCTTGGCTTCTTCCTGCTCATCTTCTTCAGCCCTCTTACCTGAGGAAGTTAACATATCAACAATTTGTTAGCTTTGAACACAATCAATGAAAAGATGGATGGCAGAATCTAATACATCACTATTTATGTTGTGGTGAATGGTGTAGATAATCAATTTTCACAACTTTAGGTTCCTTCCATTATCTCCAGTTCTTCTCCATGTTTTTTCTAGGCTTTCATTTTCTTTTTTTTTTCCAGTATGGTTTGATCTTAGAAACATATGTCAGGGGTTCTGTTTTTAATGGTCTCTCAATATGTCAAACAGCACTCCATTACTGAAGGTTTAGAATGAAGTTGTTGTGACAAGACACAATCAGCAGTGTTGCGAACGAATGAACAAACTAATAAAATATTTTATTTCATCAAAGAAATAGGCATTATTACCATTTTACATTTCTACCCTACAATAATACAATTCTCGAAGTGTTTTCAAATTAAAACTTTCTTAATTTAAATAGTAAGTAGTTAATATTACCATTCATTTATTAGTATATAACACACACACTCACACATATATATACACACACAGAAAGAGAAAAGAGAGGGGGAGGAAGGAATGAAACAATTATATATTACATACTGACAATTAAAGTTTAAGCTATAATGTTTAAAAGCAAATACTCATGAAACCATTGTATTAGCTAAAACACAGATTTGCCAGTTGAGTGCACTTTCAAGATGTAATGAATTTGATATGTTTCAGGTTTTGAACCATTATACAAGTATCATCAAGTTTTCAAAAATGGGTGCTTGCATAGAATAGAAAGACTGAATGGTATGCAAAAATCACGAAAATGATTGTTTTCTTTTTCTCTAAATCAGATTTGCCAGTGTGTTACTGGTTTCATGAAGTCATATCCCATATTTATTGTGCTACCTGAATTTGTAAAATATTACCTGTGAGTTCCACAGAAGCATCTTTATCATGTGCAACCTCATCTGATCTTAATGAAACTGGAGGTTTCTTGATGAAGTCCTTTGGCAAGAAGAAAAATGTGCTCACCAATGTGAACAGATTGGTACATGCCAGGATAATGTAGGACGTCTGTCTGCTGATTCCATTCTCATACCCAATCTGGACACAAAGACAAAAAAGGCTTCCAGTTAAAGTTTATACATGGCAGTTCTTGTTCTGGATAACAGAAACGGAGGGAGGCCCAAGAGCACATAAAAAGCATAACTGGAGACAAATATAAAATGTATAAGGAAAGAATGTAAAGAACTTGAATAGATGGTCCAAGGCTGGAAGGCATCCTCATTATCATCATCACCTTTTAGCTCGTCAAGCAGCTACAATCTCTGTGGAGTAAACCAGGCTACTAGACCAAGGAGATGGAATAAATATGAGATCAAACAACATTTTGTGTGTAGCGAAATGAGAGCTGCCCCATACAGGCCCCAGGGGTCTCAGAAGAGACAAAGAAAGAATAGGGCTCCTGCATCCTCAGGCATGTCATGACAGGCAACTAATACAACACTGTGTGTGTGTGTGTGGGGGTGGGGCTGGCTACCTCGTCATGGAAAATAAACTGTAACAGAAGCCACCGCTGCAACAACTTATGACTGTTTGATGCAGGCTTCCTGCATGAGGACCAGCTACGTTGTGGCTCTATGCTCCATAAGGAGCACAAAGGAAAATGATGAAGATGAAATGAGTGCTACAAGCACATAGATAAAACAACAATTAGTGTGGGGTCAACTGAGGCTACAAGGTCAATGAGATAAAACAACAATCAGTGTGGGGTCAACTGAGGCTACAAGGTCAATGAGATAAAACAACAATCAGTGTGGAGTCAACTGAGGCTACTAGGTCACAGAAATAAAACAACAATCAGTGTGGGGTCAACTGAGGCTACAAGGCCACAGAGATAAAACAACAATTAGTGTGGGGTCAACTGAGGCTACTAGGTCACAGAGATAAAACAACAATCAGTGTGGGGTCAACTGAGGCTACAAGGTCAATGAGATAAAACAACAATCAGTGTGGAGTCAACTGAGGCTACTAGGTCACAGAAATAAAACAACAATCAGTTTGGGGTCAACTGAGGCTACAAGGTCACATAGATAAAACAACAATCAGTGTGGGGTCAACTGAGGCTACTATATCAAGGAGATGGACATGAGATAAAACAACAATCAGTGTGGGGTCAACTGAGGCTACAAGGTCACAGAGATAAAACAACAATCAGTGTGGGGTCAACTGAGGCTACAAGGTCACAGAGATAAAACTGAGGCTACAAGGTCACAGAGATAAAACAACAATCAGTGTGGGGTCAAATGAGGCTACTAGATCAAGGAGATGGACATGAGATAAAACAACAATCAGTGTGGGGTCAACTGAGGCTACAAGGTCAGAGAGATAAAACAACAATCAGTGTGGGGTCAACTGAGGCTACTAGATCAAGGAGATGGACAGACAACAGAAAACTAAAGACGAGTCCAACAATACAGCCAAGTTTAGCACACACAAAATAGAAAAAGAAGAAAACAATTTTCAAAGATGAGAGGACTCAGCATGCAGACCTGTTTAACATTCTGCCCTTATTATCTGAAGGTATACACTGTTACTAGTATCCACACTTGTGTCTCAATTAAATAAAAATTAGTATACATTACAACAGACAAATGGAGAAAGTCTATTTTTGCAGCAAAGATCCTTGAAGGTTTAGAACAATGAAAAGACAAAACAAAACAAAAACAACAACAACAGTGAAAAAAACAATATCCCACAACTGATTATATGTACTCAGACAAACCTTGATCAAGAGCTGGACTCCAGATGAGGCATCAAAGCCACCACACATGAGTCCAACAACAGCTGATCCCCCACTTGGAAACAGATTGGATAACTGCATGTTGGTCATCAAGTATGCTATACCACTTGCTCCAATCATAGACAACCCAGGAAAAATCAGAAATGCTGCATCTGAAAGACATGACAGTACACTATGCATGCAACAAATGCAAAGAAGTTCCCCAGATGTGTGGTCACCTCTAGGTAAATATATCACTGAAATCTGCATCTTCATTTCATTAGCTTTTTTTTTTTTTTAAAGCAAACTTAATGAATGTTTCTTTCATTGTTTAAATGTTATTTTGTCTTGAATGGCCTAATAACAGTCCGTTTCTATCATTTTTTTAAAAAAGAGTCATTTTTGAAAAATGTTTTCTGTTTTATGTCCTTTTAACTGTTGACAAAGGGAAAATAAAACAAACACAACACACAGAAAGAGAGACTGGTATGAACTAAATGTAGATCTGCCCTAATAATACACATTAGGGCAGATCTACATTTAGGTCACACCACTCTCTCTGTCTCTTTTTCTCTGTGTGTGTGTGTGTGTGTGTGTGGTGTGTTTGTTTCATTTTCCCTTTGTACAAAACTCAACAATTATTCTGAAGAATAAATTAAATTTTTCAAGAAGGTTCACAACTTCAAGGAATTAAGTTTCCAAAACATTTTATAAACCTTCTTCTCGTGAACTCACCATTCGATAAGAATGCCATCATCAAAGCTCCTATTATGAAGACAACTCTGAAACAAAAAATAATAATAGCATTAAGAGATTTCAGGTAACATTCACAACTCAGTATAAGGATACTGCCCACAACCTAATGCTGCTACAGTGAACAGCTCACATTATGAAGATAATATCTCTACATATAATTTTCTTAGTGTGTCTTGCAACTCTGAAACGATGTGAGCATGGAGGCTATCATCAAACATACAAGAAAGGGGAAATAACTAGACTGAACACTTCATTCACTTCAAATCCAAAGCTTTTTCCAATACAGGCCAACAATCTAAATTTCATTCTGAGAATATACAAAGATGTAGAGAATATGCACTTTGTAGACAAATGTATATGGAAACAGATCTATTTGATGCAGTAAACATTATTCTGGGTAAGAAGGATGCAAAGACAAATGGGTTTTGACGTGGCTGAGATGCCATTTTACCTTCATCATTTCAGCCTATTTTGCAACAAATATGGGAAGAAAACTCCATAGGCCCACCCAATATTTAAAAAATACATAAAAAGACTCATCACAGATATAAATAATTACAAGTAGACAGAACTATGTGTAAATATTCATCTTTTTTATTTGAACACCCTCAGACGTCATCTCACGAATGTCAAGAAAGCAGTGGTCAGCTCAATGCTGCACATTATTCTGGGTAATGTTTTAAACAAATATTTTAATTACCCCCTATACTGTGACTCATAAAGTAAATAAATTCATTGCCGGTGACGGGTTCACCTGTTCACCTCAATATTCTTCTGGTGGGTAGAAACAGATTTCATTTTCTATAATGACAGACAGCTTTTCTTTCACATAATGAAAGACAGCTTTTCTTTCATGTAATGAAAGACAGCTTTCTTTTCATGTGATGACAGCACTCAAACCTTATACCTGCAGTAAATATGAGCCACAATCAATGGCATACACAGAACTAAGATATTTACAAGGAAATTCAAAACATGTACATTAACATTTACAGTTTCAGAATTATCTAGTCTGACAACAAAGTTAAACCATATCAAGCTTGCATTAAAATACATTTTTATAGAGAAAAGGCATGAAGAAAAAAAAAAACAGACTTGAAAACAAAAGAACCCTCAGTGGATCTGAAGGCAAAGCTTTAAGAAAAATAAAGTTGATAACAAACGAAGGAGGTGAAGACGAACCTATCACATACTATTGTTATTGTTGAACAGAATCAACATCATTGCACTCCGGGCAAACCCATAGGTGCTCAGTCTCCCTCAGCATATGTCGAAGAGTGTAAATGCTAACTGTTCCTGTAGCTAACTGGTTGTATACATGACGGATGCATCCTCTCATACGTCCATCTCTGCTAGCCATATGTTTGATGCAAAATTCTAACAGTCTTAACCTTTATGATTCATCTATTGCAGTGTCAATCTGTAATAGGTGATCATTAATTGCTCTCAGTATATCTCCCTTATCCATATCCAGTGTCCCCATTGTGGGTGCTCTTGATGATAGTCTGTCAGCTCCCTCATTACCACGTACCCCTGCATGACCATGACAGTAGATTCACACCAGCTCTTGTAGACCCGAAGCTTCTATGAATGTTTTCCATTCATGCCACAACCAACCACTTTGAACCTTTCGAAGCATGGACCGAGAGTCTGACACAATGACTGCCTTTGTTAATGAAGTTTCAGTTAGCCACCTTAAGGCTGCTGTAACAGCCTCGACCTCCATTCTCATGCTGGAAGTTGTTATCTTGTAAGCCCCCGCTATGTTTGGCGACGATTCTGTCCTGTACCCTAGCAGAGAAGCCCCAACCTGATTTCTCACCACGGATCACAGATCCATCTGTATACACAATGACATCATTATACCCGGCATGATCATGTATCAACTCCGCCTATGCCGGTCCCAAGCCCGGATGAAAAAGGAGGAGGGCGGCCTGCATGGAGGCCGTAAGGAGGCAGCCCCTCCACCATGCAAAGGCACAACAGGCCAATCACCTGTTTGTCTTAAACTATGATTACGAGCAATACAAGAGAGAAAACCGGACTGATTCTAAAGGCGATGAACTGGAACGGACTACGACTTATGGAACTTGGAACACAAGAAGTATAAATGGGAAGGCAGAGGAGCTGGTGGAAGAGATGAGGAAAGCAAAACTAGAAATCCTGGCTATAACGGAAACGAAGAAAAAAGGACAAGGAGTCATGGATCTTGATGGCAACACGTTGCTCTACAGTGGTGTACCCATATCTGAAAGAGCTAAAGGGGGTGTGGGTTGCATTGTGGCCCAAAATCAAAAAGATCGTATCAAGGGATGGAACTTTGTCTCGGAGCGCATTATGGTTGTAAAACTAAAAGAAGGAGAAACCATAGTCAACCTGGTCATAGTGTATGGGCCAAATGAGGATGAGAGAGCAGAGGTCAAGGAGGAATTCTTCGAGCTGCTTCAAAGGACAGTGGATGACTGCCTAGATGAAGTTATCATGCTCGGAGATTTTAATGCCAGAGTTGGAAATGACCATGCTAGATGGGGTGGAGTTATCGGAAGATATGGAGAAGATACTCTCAATGACAATGGAAAGCGACTCCTTAGATTCTGCAGTGAGCAGAATCTGATCATTACAAACACAAAGTTCCCCCATAAGCGCATACATGCATACACTAGATGTGAACCAACCAAGAATGAGAAGTCAGTGATCGACTATGCCATTGTTCGGAGAAGCTCATTCAGATATGTCCGAGATGCAAGAGTCTGGAGGGGGCCAGAGATTGGAAGTGATCACTACCTGCTAACAATCAAACGAACAACTGAAAGAGTTGCTCAGCCTAGGAACTGCCCAACATCACGCAAGAAACCAAGTAAACGAGCAGGAGAAATGAGCATTAGGACCTACAAGCTGAGATAGCCAGAAATTAAGACCAGATATCAGGGGCTTATTGCTACAGCAGTGAGCAACACAGAAGAACGACCTGATGACTTGGAAACCCTCTGGAATAAATTCAAGGATATCATAAAGACAGCTGCTGCAGAAGCATGCGGTGAAGTCCGACTTGGGAACCAGAGAAAGAGGACACCTTGGTGGACAGAGGAAGTCAAAGAGAAAATAAGAGAGAAGAAAATAGCATGGAAACAATACTTAGGAGCTAAAAACACAACAGGACAAATGGAAAAATATAGAGAATATGTGACACTCAGAACAGAAGCAAAGAACAAAGTGCTAGCAGCAAAACAGAAGTCATGGGAAGAATTTGGAGAAAAGCTAGAAAAAGATGCACAAGAAAACCAGAAATTGTTCTATAAGACCCTAAAGAACATGAGGAAGGAAAAACAAAGCCCTCTCAAATTTATAAAGGACAAGCAGGGCAAATTGCTTACTGCCCCGAAGGAAGTAATGGAAAGATGGAAAGAATATTTCTCAGAACTCCTGGATGGTGAGCATGGTGAAGCATCAGAAATGATAACCACTAGCACAGAAGAGAAAACCAATGATGATGAAGATGACATAAAGATGGAAGAACTGAGGGCAGCACTAGAGAAAATCAAGATGGGCAAAGCAGCAGGGCATGATGGTATAACACCAGAAATGGTTAAGTACATGGGAGCATCAGGCGACCTATTACTCTTAAAGGTCCTACAGGCAGCATGGTGCAACAAGACCATACCAAAGGATTGGGAGATTGCCATCATAACACCAATTTTCAAAAAGGGTGACAATCAACAATGTGGAAACCATAGAGGCATATCCCTTCTCAGTGTCCCTGGTAAAATCTACTCTAGAATCCTAGAGCAGAGACTCCGACGCCTAGCTGAGCCACAATTGGATGAGGTCCAGTGCGGATTCCGAGCAAACCGAAGTACTCAAGACCTAATCTTCACACTCAGACAGCTGAGTGAAAAGGCCCTTGAGTATAAGAGTGAGATCCATCTTTGTTTCATAGACCTGGAAAAGGCGTTTGACAGGGTCCCCTGGAGCAAACTTTGGGACTGTTTGGCAAGGAAGAATATTCCAGCACCTCTGATTCATGCTATACAGAGCTTCTACAAGTCTTGCAGAAATTATGTGAGGACAGCAAACCATAAGTCAGAAGAGTTCAGGACCACCACTGGTGTAAGACAAGGTGATATCCTATCACCTTACCTCTTCATACTCCTTATGGACGATGTCATCAAGGCATGTAAGGAGAGAACAAGAAAGTATTCAGTGGGGTACTGGAAGATGAGACAGGTCTATATTTCGGAGCTGGCATTTGCTGATGATGTTGCCCTGATTGCTAAATCAGAGGCACATCTCCAATCCAACCTGCAAGTCTGGAAGGAAGAGCTGGAGAAGAGAGGGATGGTCATAAGCAGCTCTAAAACAAAATCCATGGTGATATCACGAGAAGAAAGAAAACATCAGATTAAGTTGGGAGAACAGGTCCTGGAGTAGGTCGACCACTTTAAATATCTCGGAGCTATTATAGACCGAAAGGGAGGCATCAAAGAAGAGTTGGCCACTCGAAAAGCAGCGGCTGGGAGACTTTTTCAGGCCATAAATCGTGGATTCCTCAGCAAGAAAGAGGTTGGTAAGAAAACGAAGATGGCTGTATACCACTCCACCTATGTCCCAGTCTTGACATATGGATGCGAGTCGTGGGCAATGACTACAACCCACAAAAGCCAGATCCAAACCTCAGAAATGAGGTATCTGAGGAAAGTGGTTGAAGTAACAAGAAGAGACATGGTCCGCAACCAGACGATCCGTCAAGGCCTAAAATCCCATCCGCTGCAGACCCAAATAGAACAGACCCAACTAAGATGGTTTGGCCATGTCTGCAGAATGGGAGAAGATCGGCTACCACGACAAGCATGGGAAACAAAGAGCCAGGGATCCAGACCTCCAGGACGACCCAGAGTCCGCTGGGAGGACAACATTAGACAATCTTTGAAGGACCGAGGACTAGAATGGAACCAGGCCAGGAAGAAGACAGCTGATAGAATGGTCTGGCGCTCTCTCTTCCAAACCTCTACACCTCACGGTAGAAGGGGAACGACTAAGTAAGTAAGTATGATCATGTATCAGTTGGTTAATTTCCAGTTCTGCTTTTCCATTGCCCCAAGTTATACACTCTGTCCCAAGGCTGATGATGACTTGCTGGTAGTTAATCCAGTTCTCATCTGACATACTCCACTCTTCCCATTTGAATATATTTTCAAATGTGGCCTCCTGCTTGATCGTTGTCTCTGCCTGTGCCCTCCCTCTCTTTATTCTAGCTCCCTTAATGTCAGCTATGTTCCATGTAGGGGGTGTCGTTTGTCTGTGGTTACTCGCTTGTAGGCTTTTGCTTGAGCCATCGCATATCTGGATCTAATTGACATCACTCCAAGCATGTACCTCATTGTCACAATGGAGGTATCTCGCGTACAGCCCAAGACTAAACGCTTCCCTTCATTTTGAATGCCTTCTAGTCATTCACTCCGTGTTACTGAGTATTTCCAGCCCATACTCAATGACCGATATGACTAGCTGATGGTAAATAAGAAATAGTACTCTCTGCTCCAGACGCACCACGGCCATTATTTTCAGGACTGCTTGACCTTCCCTGCATTTCTGCGCAATTTGTTCAACATGGTACTTATACGAGAGCCTGCCATTGAATGTAACTCCAAGGTATTTCAGCTTTTCGTGCCTTTCAATTTTCTGTCCATTGAGAGTAATATCAGGAAGGTCTTAATTCACAATGGAGTTGTTCAAGGAGCACCACATCACGCAGGCCTTGTTGGGATTGACTTTAGAGCCAATGTCCTCGCACCATTTAGACACCTCCTTTGGTGTCCCATGTATGCTATTAGCCAGTTCTTGTCGGTCAGAGCCAGTTCTGTAAATGAGTAATCATCAGCAAAAGTCAATGTTCATCCCAACCCAGTTGGCTGAATGGTGGCTACTTTTGCTGTATAGATATTAAACAACATCGGTGCTAGTGGAGAACCCTGAGGTAGTCCCTGCAAATGGGCATTGGGTCTGATGTCCATGTTCCCAAGCGAAATGCCACTGATCTCTCAGTTAAGGCAGCTGCTATCCATCTTGTAAGCCAAGGGTTAACACCGCTGTTGCGTGCATATTTTGACGCACATATTACAAAAATCGATATGGCTATTTAATATGGAAAAGATTTAGACATTCATTCATTTGTGTATGAAAATGCTGTCTATGGTAAAGCTAGATAATCCATGATTGATTTACACTTTTGATTATAGGAGTAATCGTTCTTGATATTAATTCGGCGCATGGATATGGCACTCATGTCCGTACTTATTTGTTAGGGCCAGAAAATAGATTAATTTGCTTATTATGTTTATGGCCTGAATTCATATGTATTACATATTATTAGTACAAGTAGAATCAGTCCTATATTGTATATTTTGGATGGGTAGGCAGGACTATATTCTTGTTATGCCGCTCTATCAGAAGTATGAGTTGTCTTGACAAGTCGTGATGAGTTCCGAGGTACCGTTTACAATGGCGGTTACGCATTTTCCAGGGCTGGTACATTCTTCAGTAAAAATGATTTATGAAGTGGTTTTTCTTCTGTAGGAGTTTGTGTCTCTACTAGAGTTTGTGTTAGAGACTCTCCTAATGTACGGTACCATGTATGATTCGGACTCCAGGTAATGCCAGACCCTATTTTTGATGATCTCATGTCGGTTAGACCTAGCTGGAATTTTGGTGCTTCGCAACGCTAGGGTCATGTTTGTATCGACGAAGATGACGGGCTTCCATACAGTAGTTATGTCTACGTGAAGTAACTGGATTACTGTAGGACTGTATGGAGGAACTTTAGGAAATCATTCATATGCATTTCAAATGAACTTGGGCTTATATATACCCTCCTGTGAGTGAGTGAGTGACAACTCAGGAAGGCGGCCATGTTACATTCCTGTCATCATATTTTTGAATCACTGTCCAAAGAACGGGGCATGTATCTTATTATTCGGACAGTGGCAAGGAGATCTCAAATTTTGATAGAAACCCCTTATCGTGGTTTCATAATATGACATAAACTGTGAACATAAAGCAACTTTAGTTACTTACCGATCCGCCTTCACTGACGCGCTTAGTCAGATAGGGGATGCGGCCATTATGTATCATGACATTGGAAGCTATTGATGTACTACCCATTATTTATGAATGTGTCATGACTTGGGATCTACTATGTATGCCTGCAAATTGATGTGTCAACATATACCCATGATTTACTCGTTATGTCCCAGTGTGTGCGTCTAAATAAACTGTGTAAACAAAGATTCCAGCAGTCTGCATTGGTGCCTTGTAGACACAAGTGAATGAGTGCTTAGATTGGTCAGAACACGAACAGTACACCATTCGCGTTAATCACACTCTACACTTCTACTCCATATATACACCATCCTGCGTCGGTTGAATTGACCAAGTTTAGGGCCTGCTTCCCCTGGAACCTTAGAGGGAAACTACTGTTTACAGCTGCCTTTGCCTTCCCTAACTCAGGACTAGGGTGAGTTACCCATTTACAGCTGGGTAGACTGGAGCATGCCTGATCTCAACAACTCTGTACACTACAATGGACATATACAGTAGTGGCACCACAAACCACATGCTACAGTGATTGATAGTGGAGCTTTACAGAAGAAAGAGAACACACTTTACACCACCCACTTTACAGAACTTTACAGTGGTGAGCCAGATTCCTGGGTCCAGCCTACGCAGTCTTGTTGTGTTGAGAATCACATTTTAAAGTTGCAAGAACATTTGTTTGACCACATCAACACCATTAGGACAGCTATACAATCAATGTCAGCTTGACCTGTTCTGACAAGTGTAGCAATATCTGGGTCAGCACTTGTTGACATTTGGCACAGTACAGTCAGTGTTCTAAACTAGTGATTGTTTATCCTGCTGAAATAGAAGAGCAATGTTGAACATGATGTGCAAATTTCATCGTTGGATCTTCTTATGTGCTCAAAAAAAAATTGAACAGTGTAATAGTTAGAAAGCAAATCTATTACTCAATAAAGTGGTAGTCTAATCTGTTAAAACTGAGCATACAGTACAATACATTACAACTGCAACACATTTCATTATATACTGAAGCACATTAAAAACGCACCACTATTATATATACTGATGCCGAGAAGCTGGCAAAAAAAAGTGTGGGAATGGATTTTCCCCGTGTTTGCCATGCGGTAGAGAGCGAATGGCTGCTGGAATGGAAAGTGCAAGATTCAACCCATGGGTGTGTGTACAGACTACATGAAAACGATGAAAGTTACACGTGCAACACGATTCTCAACAGCTATGACCCTGAAAATGTGTACGCGTTGTGGCAGTATTCTCGGTATAAAAAGGCCGTTGAGACAAAACACCCAGTACATGTGCTTGAAATGCCACGACTATCTGAAAACGACCCCCAACGAGCCATTGGTATGTTGGAGACCGGAATGAGCTCGCGGGCCATTGCCAGAAGGATGAATTGCCACCACAGCACTATTGTACGTCTCAATGAACGTTACGGAACCACTGGCAGTGCCCGGGATAGACTTCGGAGTGGCCAACCACGAGTTACTACCCCTGCGCAAGATCGTCATATTGTGCTGAGTCACCTAAGGAATTGACTCTCCCGGCAAGTCAAACAGCAAGAGCAATAGTGGGTAGACATGGGCAAGTCTCTCGAATGACAGTCATACGACGACTCAGAGATACAGGCCTTACTGCAAGACGACCTTATGTTGGGCCAAACTTGACTCACAGACATCGTTAGCAGCGCCTGCAATGGGCAGAGCAACATACCAGATGGACTAGACTGCAGTTGAATGCTGTCCTATTCACAGACGAGAACAGATTCAACATATCCTTTGCAGATGGACGTATGCGGATTTAGCGACGGTGTGAAGAGCGCTTTGCAGATTGCTGTGTCAACCGATTTCGAGGTGGCAGTATTCACATTTGGGGAGGATTCAGTTTTCACCATCGCTTGCCTCTTCACGTCTTCCGTGGAAATGTTAATGCTGTGACATATCGAGATGAGGTTCTGGATGCACTGGTTGCTCCTGCGTTCACAATTTATCCAGACTTGCAGCTTCTCCAGCAGGATAATGCACGTGCATTTTTTTGTATTTTTGGTTTTCTCCCTTGCCTGCACAGAATGCAATGAATTTTGTAACAATCAAATGTACAAATTAATGACCAGCATGGATTCATTAGAAAATGAATAAAGATTCCAAATATGTAAACTTGTACACACTTATATTTACATTTCACACTCTGTTCCTGGATTATACAGGTGGTGCGTTTTTAATGTGCTTCAGTATATAATGTACACATTTATGATTTATATGTATTTATGTTTATATATTATTTGTTTATATGTGTGATTGTTATGTGTTTGCGGGCCTGGATGGGAGGTGACTAGAACAGGAAATACCAAGTGATATTGGTCTTGTTCTGGCGTTCTATAGGGAGCAATTTCTTAATTGAAATTTGCATGCAACATAGTTTGCAAATATTTGGTTAGCTGTGACGACTGTTTCATATTTGTATTTGTAATAATTTTTCTGTTCTTTATTTTTGTTTGATTTGTTTGTATAATTGTAGGTCTCATCTTTCCTTTCATTTCAGTTCTTTACACCCTTATGTTTATACACTGTGGCGTTATTTGTCTTGTTATCTTATTGCAGTTATCATCACAGATTCTGTGATCATTTTTTTTTCATTTCTCCTATTTAATTTAATTTGATCTCTGCAAATGTTTTCAGATTGTCTTTTCTTGTTTGTCCTTTGTAATGTCTTTAGTTGACATATGACATAGGAGGTATAGTTGAATACACTTATATTATAGTACAGATCAGTACTTTATGATTATTATTGTTATAAAACAAAGTGTACAAGACCTTTGTAAGGCATGTCTCCCAAAGTGATTGGTATAGGAAATATTATTTTCCACAGGTACTCAAGTGATCATTGATTACATTAAGGTATACAAGACCTTTGTAAGGCTTGTCTCCCACAGTATTTGAGATATACAGTTATTGTTGTCCACAGGTACTCAAGTTATCATTGGTTATTATAAACAAAATAACCATACAAGTTTTTCACTAAGACTAAGTCTATGGTATAGACTTGTCTCCCATTAAAGTGAAATAGGGTAATTTATTTACTTTTTCAGGTTTCTGATTTAAGAAGACAAGATGTCTACATTAGATTACTTTATTGCACAAGGAAAATCTCTTGATAAGACTGGAAAAGAGTTAGAAGAATGGGAAACTGCTCAATTTGCTATTGCATTAAAGTCAGAAGTACTGAAAGCAGAAGTTGAACAAAAGAAGATAGATGCTGAGAATTTCAGATTGCAGATGCAAGCTGAAGAAAGAAAAGCTGCGGCTGAGGAGAGAAAACTTCAAATAGAAGAAAAAAAATTAGAAGCTGCTGCTGCTGCTGAAGAGAGAAAAGCTGCTGCTGCTGCTGCTGCTGCTGAAGAGAGAAAAGCTCTGGCTGAAGAAAAAAGATTAGAAAAAGAAGCTGATACTGCTGCTGAACTAAAGAAATTGCAGATGCAAGTGGAGGAAAGGAGATTTGATGCAGAACAGAAAAAATTAGAAGCTGCTGCAGAACAGAAAAAATTAGAAGCGGCTGCAGAACAGAAAAGATTAGATAGAGAAGCTGAAGAGAGAAAAGCAATAAGAGAACATGAATTTGAGTTAGAGAAATTAAAATTGACAAGTATGAGTAATGTTAATCAGGCATCTAGTGGTAATGGTAAACCCTTTGTGTACAAGGTCAAGGTACCAGCGTTCAACCCTGCCAGTGATGACATAACATTTTGGCTTTCTAGATTTGAACGTGCTTGTCGAGCTCATAATGTTGACAAATCACAGTATGTGAATCAGTTGTCTGAAAATCTAAAAGGGGAGTCTCTGAATAAGTTATATTTCGTTGAAGAGGCCGACAAGGATAATTATGATGCTATTAGGGCATCTCTGATAAAGAAATATCAGCTGCCTGAGGAAGGTTATCGTCTTTTGTTTAAAACAATGAGACCTGAGGTAGGTGTAGAATTCTCAGAATTCATCTCAAAAGCACAAATTACACTTTCACGATGGATTGAATTATCCAAAATAGAGAAAACATTTGATGGTCTTACGGATTTATTGCTAAGAGACAAGGTCATGTCTTCGGTAAATAAACCATTCCTAGAGTTCTTACAAGAGCGTAAACCTAGTACATTAAAGCAAATGGAAGAATATTGTGACCAGTATGCCACGGCACACCCTGACATGATTCTTAGTAACTCTAACATTAAAGAGAGTATGCCAGTTGCTTCGGCAACAGAATATAATCAGAATTACTCACACAAATTCCAAGGAGCTAAAAATAAATTTGATAAAAAGGTTAATTGGAATAAGTATCAAAACCAAGATAACCACTCAAATCAGGGTTCTTCTTCGAGGAACCGAAATCGGGCTGATAGTCCTCGACACGCGAGGGGTACCCATAATTTTAGACATTCTCGAAAAGGGAGTAGCTATAGGAACTACCCAAGTGCTTCATGGAGACAAAAGAACCAATATTACAGGGATACTCAGTATAATGAGCGTGATGATTATGATCATGAATATTATGATTCAAACCCAAATAGGGGTTATAACAGAGGAAATAATAATTATAGAGACAATTATAACCGAGGTAGATCACAACACAAAAGACATGGTAAATCTTATTACCAGGCTAACGCTGCACAACAGGAGTTCCACGACGCCGGTAATCAGAATAATGATAAAAAAGACTCCAATAGTGTAGCAAATTCCGCTTTCGATTTTGCTACAGCATCTCAGTGTTCGCAATGCAAAACATTATTCGAGCCAACCACAGTTTCTACTTTAAGCTGCGGTCACCCGCTTCCCGCTCTCCCTGCGTCAATCGCGCATAATGGAAGGGGTGCTCTCGTCTTCAATAGAGGCCTAATAGATGGTACTCCGGTATCAATTCTTTTCGATTCGTGGTGCACTACCATCGGAGTGAGGCAATCACTCGTAAATCCTTCTAGAGCTACAGGCAATGTAGTCAAATGTGTAACATTTGGTGGCACATTGGAGAAGTACTCCACTGCCATTATCAATATTGCTACGCCTTTCTTTACAGGAGAGGTGCAAGCATGTCTCTTGCCGAATCCGATCGCTGATCTTATCATCGGTCGCATTCATGGAGTGAAAGAATGCACTCCACAGCAAATTTCTAATTGGGAAAATGTTAATATACAATCTGCTAATGCAGTAATCACTAGGGCTCAAGCTCTTAATATGCCGCAATCTTCACATTCTGAAGATAATGATGCGCAGATCCAAGATGATCCCTTGGAGATTTCCCATGATTCCTTTATAAAACAGCAGGAAGATGATCCTACTCTAAAGAAATTCTTTACTCTGGCAACAAAAGGTGATCCGAATAAGGATACAAATCGTAAATCTTGGATTACGATGAAGAATGGCGTACTTGTACGTATGGTACAAGACTCCGCTAAGTCCATTCATTCTCAAATCCTTGTGCCTAAAAATATGAGAGTTAAAATCTTACAGCACGCTCATGATTCGCAGTGTGCTGGACATATGGGTTTTTCCCGTACTAAAGCTAGAGTTCTTGAATCTTTCTTCTGGCCTGCTGTGAATAAGGACATACGAATCTATTGTCGATCTTGTAAAGTATGTCAAGAGATTAAATCCAGAGGTCCACGCCATGATGCACCTATTCAGGCTGCAGACATTCCCATTCGACCATTTCAAAAAATGGCGATAGACATCATTGGTCCATTTAAGATAAAGTCTGCTAGAGGACACCAATTTATTTTGACGTGTGTTGATATGTGCACACGTTGGCCGGAGGCTGTTCCTCTAAAGAGCATAACTACTGCTGATGTCGCAGATGCTCTTTGGTTAATATTTTCTCGTCTGGGATTTCCAGCAGAAATATTATCCGACCATGGTACCCAACTCATATCGGATACCATGTCTCAAGTAATGTCGACTCTTAAGATAGAGAGATCGCGGAGTAGTATTTATCATCCTATGTCCAATGGGATGGTGGAACGTCTGAATAGAACTCTGAAAAACCTACTAGGTAAGATAACAGAAGATCATCCTCAGGATTGGGATAGGGTTTTACCCGCGGCTCTCTTTACATACAGAGAGGTCGCCAACGAACATACAGGATTTTCTCCCTTTGAACTTGTCTTTGGCGCGAAACCGCGAGGTCCTATGTCCTTACTTCATGATCTTATAACTGCTGATAATATTGTCGATGACACAAAATCCTCTTATGAATATGTCATCGCACTTAGGCACAAGATTATTGAAGCATGCAAATTGGCAACTGCTTCTTCTGAATTTGCGAAACAGAAGGCAAGGGAATTTGCCAATAAAAAGAGATGCTTGCGACAACTTTGTCCAGGTGACAAAGCATTTGTCTTGCTACCTTGTAGGGAAAATAGACTTCTTATTTCTTGGAAAGGTCCGTACGATATAATATCAAAAGTTTCCGATGTTGACTATATCGTCGATATTGACGGGAAGCGTAAAACCTTCCACATCAACATGCTCACGGAATTCCATGAACGTCCGGATTATTTACAACCTGTTTTCCAGGCAACGGACGATTTTCCAGTACAACATGGACAGTACTCATCTCTGTCAGTAATACAGGATGAGGAAACGAGTTTCTCGGATGTAAATCTACCTTTTCCAATGATTCCTCTTCACTCTAATGAATCATGGAAAGATGTTGCAATTTCTCCCGAATTATCTCCAGGAGAGCAGAAACAAGTTTCTACTATGTTAGAACAATTTCAGGATGTCCTTACTGACATTCCTGGTCAAACTGATGTCATTCAACATGACATTATTCTTACTGACCATAGTCCTATAAGAGTCAGACCGTATCCTATCCCGATACATTTTCAAGCACAGGTAGAGAAAGAGTTGGATGAGATGATAGAGTTAAAAATTATTGAACCATCCACATCAGCATATTCTTCGCCGATGGTTATTGTACGAAAAAAAGACAATAACATACGTCTTTGCGTGGATTATCGCAAATTGAACCAAGTGACGAAATTTGATGCTGAACCTATGCCTTTACTAGAAGAGCTACTTACGAGACTATCGAATTCTCATTTCTTTACTAAACTCGATTTGTCTAAGGGATATTGGCAAGTTCCATTATCCGAACACGCCAAACCGTTTACTGCGTTTTCGACGCCTAGGGGTCTATTCCAATGGAATTTCATGCCTTTCGGTCTTATGAACGCCCCTGCAACATTCGTACGCATGATGCGTCGAATCCTATCTCATCGCTCAGATGTCATTGCGTATCTTGATGACATCTGTCTTTTCAGTGATACTTGGAACGATCACTATAATGGCATAAATGAACTATTGTCTATCTTACGCGAGCATAACCTGACAGCGAAACCATCGAAAGCATGTATTGGTTTTAGCGAAATATCTTTCTTAGGACACCGTGTTGGTCATGGGTTCCTAAAAACAGAAGACCATAATACAAGTAAGATACTTAACATTTCTATTCCTAAGACTAAAAAGCAAGTGCGAAGTCTCTTAGGTCTAATACAATTTTATGGACGATTCATTCCGAATCTGTCCTCCATTATGTCACCTCTTTCTTCCTTGCTAAAGAAAGGGTCTCCTAATGTAGTCCATTGGACTCAAGAATGTCAATCCTCTTTGGATAAGGTTAAAACTATGTTTTCTACTTCACCTATCCTAGTATTGCCTTCTAAGGATAAGACATTTATTCTTCGTAGTGACGCTTCATCCACCGGGATTGGAGCAGCACTAATGCAAGAGTACTCTGCATCCTGTGATGTATATTTCTCGGAAATTAAATGCCGCAGAGAAGAATTAATCGGTCCTAGACCGTGAATTATTGGCTATGGTTTGGTCAATCCTTAAACTGCAAAGATTTCTTCTTGGCGCGCATTTCATCGTGGAAACTGACCAGAAAGCTCTTACGGCTATTCAGAGTAAAAATCTGAAGAGCGCGAGATCAACGCGATACGCGATTGCTCTGCAGCCATTTCATTTTTTCGGTGCGAGCTATCCGTGGGTCAGAAAATGTGATGGCAGATATTTTGTCTAGATGCCCACATGATTCATAACTGTTATACAACTTTGATACAGTTGTTCCTATGTTGAAATGTGTACACATATGGAATATATCATATATTGATTGTAACACTACTTAGCGGTTCATTGATGTTTATTCACCGCTGATCTTTCAATGTTTTTTTCGTCTTTGATGATCATGATGTTAAGATATCTTAGATGAAATTTATGTATAAACTAATGTAGAAATTGTGTCATTGCTAATATTGTAGTATGCGTTGGTGACACCTCTCTGGAAATATTTATACTTAGAGAAGTACTTTCTCTAAGGTCATAAAACTTATGCTTATCATCTGCGCATTGTTATTGGTGCATTGTGAGCCTATTGTATGTTGCTCCTAGATGTATTTCAAAAAAAAAAAAGTATCATTTTTTTTTTTCCCCGAGGGGTGTGGTAATCTGTTGCGTGCATATTTTGACGCACATATTACAAAAATCGATATGGCTATTTAATATGGAAAAGATATAGACATTCATTCATTTGTGTATGAAAATGCTGTCTATGGTAAAGCTAGATAATCCATGATTGATTTACACTTTTGATTATAGGAGTAATCGTTCTTGATATTAATTCGGCGCATGGATATGGCACTCATGTCCGTACTTATTTGTTAGGGCCAGAAAATAGATTAATTTGCTTATTATGTTTATGGCCTGAATTCATATGTATTACATATTATTAGTACAAGTAGAATCAGTCCTATATTGTATATTTTGGACGGGTAGGCAGGACTATATTCTTGTTATGCCGCTCTATCGGAAGTATGAGTTGTCTTGACAAGTCGTGATGAGTTCCGAGGTACCGTTTACAATGGCGGTTACGCATTTTCCAGGGCTGGTACATTCTTCAGTAAAAATGATTTATGAAGTGGTTTTTCTTCTGTAGGAGTTCGTGTCTCTACTAGAGTTTGTGTTACAGACTCTCCTAATGTACGGTACCATGTATGATTCGGACTCCAGGTAATGCCAGACCCTATTTTTGATGATCTCATGTCGGTTAGACCTAGCTGGAATTTTGGTGCTTCGCAACGCTAGGGTCATGTTTGTATCGACGAAGATGACGGGCTTCCATACAGTAGTTATGTCTACGTGAAGTAACTGGATTACTGTAGGACTGTATGGAGGAACTTTAGGAAATCATTCATATGCATTTCAAATGAACTTGGGCTTATATATACCCTCCTGTGAGTGAGTGAGTGACAACTCAGGAAGGCGGCCATGTTACATTCCTGTCATCATATTTTTGAATCACTGTCCAAAGAACGGGGCATGTATCTTATTATTCGGACAGTGGCAAGGAGATCTCAAATTTTGATAGAAACCCCTTATCGTGGTTTCATAATATGACATAAACTGTGAACATTAAAGCAACTTTAGTTACTTACCGATCCGCCTTCACTGACGCGCTTAGTCAGATAGGGGATGCGGCCATTATGTATCATGACATTGGAAGCTATTGATGTACTACCCATTATTTATGAATGTGTCATGACTTGGGATCTACTATGTATGCCTGCAAATTGATGTGTCAACATATACCCATGATTTACTCCTTATGTCCCAGTGTGTGCGTCTAAATGAACTGTGTAAACAAAGATTCCAGCAGTCTGCATTGGTGCCTTGTAGACACAAGTGAATGAGTGCTTAGATTGGTCAGAACACGAATAGTACACCATTCGCGTTAATCACACTCTACACTTCTACTCCATATATACACCATCCTGCGTCGGTTGAATTGACCAAGTTTAGGGCCTGCTTCCCCTGGAACCTTAGAGGGAAACTACTGTTTACAGCTGCCTTTGCCTTCCCTAACTCAGGACTAGGGTGAGTTACCCATTTACAGCTGGGTAGACTGGAGCATGCCTGATCTCAACAACTCTGTACACTACAATGGACATATACAGTAGTGGCACCACAAACCACATGCTACAGTGATTGATAGTGGAGCTTTACAGAAGAAAGAGAACACACTTTACACCACCCACTTTACAGAACTTTACAACCGCAAGCCATTACAGTTTATTAATGTTGCAAAGCTCACACTGTTATGAGCATCCTCTAGGTCAATTGCTACAGCAACCGTTTCTCGCTTATCCTGGAACCCCTCGTACACATCATAAGCAAACATTCCAGCGTTACCCCACGTTACTTTCATGGGCCTATAGCTGCCTTGAGTATCAGGTAGGATCTGTGCATTTTCGAGGTGATTCATTATTTTTCGTGCTATCTTTTCTAGTAATTTACCGTAGACATTCTGCATTGTGATAATTCTATAGCTGCTGAGAAGTGTGGGGTCTTTACCAGGTTTAGGGAGTGTTCCTATTGGATTCTAAGGTGCACATAACGTCTTCATCGGATATGAGGTCGAAATATATGTCGCCTCTTCTGTCACTTCCCAGGATACGGTTTTTAATTTCTTGGCGGGCAGCTTTTTTACTATTATCTGCCTTAGTAATATAACACTCGAATAATGCACGTCCCTTTTCAGCATCGGTCTTCAGGTTTATTCATGTCGAGCTGAGAATTTTAGGAATTGGTTGGCCTGTACTTTTCCTACTCAATCTGCAATGTTCTTCTTCTTTGATCCTTAGCCGCCGACCGTCAAAGCAGTCAGTGGCCATCACGCCTGGTAGCATCTTGTAGGGCAACAACAAATTGATTCCACTTTGCACGGTCGGTGGCCATCCTTCGTACAGTGCCCCAACTCTAGTGCATTCTTTGCATCTCAGCCTCCACAGTCCTCTGCCAAGTTGTTTTTGGTCGGCCTCTCTTTCGTTTTCCTTCAGGGGTCCATAGCATAGCTGTTCTTGTGATGGCATCGGGGTATCTTCTGAGGACATGGCCAACCCAGCTCCAGCGTCTGCCAGCTATGATGGTGTGCATGTCCTCTTGCTTGCTCCGAGTAAGCAGATCTTGGTTGGTGATGGTATTCAGCCAAAAGATTCTGAGAATTTTTCTTAGGCATGTTGTGTGAAAAAAGGACAATTTCGACATTTCCTTCTCTGTAACTCTACAGCATTCTGCACCATATTCTGCAATGTAAGGACCAGAATTTCTGTAGCATTTTGTCAGTGCCCACCTGTGTCACAAAGCCCTCCCACATTGTTCATTTGGTTTCTCTTGCCAAGCCCTTGAAATTATTGATAGCTCTGCTTTTTCTCCTTAAAATCTTCCACCTCTGGACGCCCAACAAGACAGGCATCTAGACCAGGGGATACTGATGGTGTCATAGATCTGGCATTGATTTCTAGTGCTGCCGCCACCTTTGCACGTTGGGATGTATTGCAAGCTCAAGAAAGCAATCACCTACCCTGTGTAGACCTCATTGCGAAGGGAAAACCCACCAGACACAGGAAACCAAAACATACTTTCCAGTATCATACAGGCCCACATGACAGTAGTAGCCATGTGCACATATTGCGTCAAATTACAAAACAAAAGACAACTCGTTCACCTTTTACACAACCGCCCTGGTGGAATGAGACAGTAGAGACAGCTTGGCTGGAAAAGGAAAGAGCGGCGAAGTTATGGCGAATAGCACGGAAGAGAAGGACAATGAATTATCATATACTAAGCATGGACAATCAAGACACGTAATGTACCGAAACTCAAAACGCTACAGACAGAAAGGTAGATCAAGCAGGTTATGGAGACAGAGTTCTGAGATATAACTCTGAAATGTAAGAATGACAAAATGGAAGATAGACAGACTTGCCAAGAATTATAATGGATGGCTACTTTTTATCAGTGCGTTATACACCTCCAAGCTTTATCATCACATTGATGTTCATAATGTTATGATGATAATAAAATGATGTTATTTTTGTCACCTGAAAATAAATATAAAACACAATGTAATGCAGCCAACAAACTGAACGTCACTTACGTGGCCGTTAGTCTTGTTATACGGATACCAAACTTGAAGTTGACCTGGCCCATAATAAAACAGCCTACACAAAACATGCCCATGGCAACAGTGAAGGCAAGATTTAATTTGGTATCCCTATCAGGGCACTTCTGGTCTGTCGCTGCAGCTGATCTAGTGAGTGGAGGACATAATAAGCTAACTATTACTATTAGCTCTAGAAATATTTTAAAAGATATTTTCATGACAAAAATTATTCCATGCCGCAGCAATTCCCAACCAGTGTTCTGTGGAGTGCGGTTAAACAATTTAAAAAAAAAATTTGAAATGAGAGAATTTTAACCCAGTGATTATCAGAAATGGATTAGTTTCCATGTGCCCCCAAATTCCTGATTTGTTTGTGTATTTGGTATGTAGGTTATTGGGGAAAAGCTGGGAAAGAAAGGTGAGGCCTGTGCTGACAAACGGAGGAACACTCACCAAAACTTTTTGGAAGCTGTGTCCCTTCCTCAGAGTAAGTTAAGGCAATTCTTGTACCTACCGACTTCTCAGAAAAATTATTTGCTTTTCTATGTAGCTTGATTTCTTGACGTGACTTTCTTTTTA
The DNA here is from genome assembly GCA_024509875.1 of Oreohelix idahoensis. Lineage (NCBI taxonomy): Eukaryota > Metazoa > Mollusca > Gastropoda > Stylommatophora > Oreohelicidae > Oreohelix > Oreohelix idahoensis. Next base: position 656,225 of record JAMPIV010001214.1, on the reverse strand, counting down.
AATTTGTGAACGTAAAGCAAAGTGATCAGACAAAGAGACATTTTTTTAGTAAAAATATTGTAGTAGTTTCAGTAGGTCTGAATGATAGTGATTCATTCATTACCCTTTAGATTCCTAAGTAGAATCATAGCAAAACTGCCTGTTCTGTGCCATCCATGTTTATCTCTCATGTGTATGTCTCCAGAAACACAAAACTTCTTAACTTCTCCGTGAGCCTCGAGTTTCCCTTTACCTCTCTAACCATGGGAGATTCCAAAATAAGATATACCTTGTAAGGCTATCAGCAGATTTCCTCACTGTTTTTCCTATTCAATGCCAGTGTCGTCTTATTATGTTCCTCTGACACTGACTAATAGTCAAAGTGATTTATGTCCCAAAGTTTTGTTACAGCCAGGTGCTACTTCAATGATCTGTAAACTATGCATACTTTTATAGCCAAAAATTTTCCGCTTTTACCAAGACTGTGCCTGTGTGTCTTTGTTAATACCTATCTAAAACTCAATCCATGTAACAGTATTTGCATAGACAGCAGTTTTGTGGGTTATGAAAATTTATATTATGGGCTCTGCCACAGTGAAAAGGTTGAGAAACACGGTCCCACTGAATGCTCTTAGATCAATATCATGATGTGTCACTTTAAAATGTCCATGAGACATTTGTGTTCCTCAACGGAAACCCAAAAAAATTAAGAATATTTTATTCATTAAACAAGAAAACTTGATGTTTTTGACAAAAATAAACATCTACTTCTTACATTTACTTGACATTCATCATCATTTCCCTTGACGCTCCTTGTGGAGCATGGTACTACCACTGTAGCTGGTCCCCTGGCACAAGGCTGCACCATGAGCTCTACCAGCTGTGGTTTCTGCATCAATTTGTTTGACATGATGAGTTTGCTATCCCCCCAGAACAACCCCATGGTATTTTTTTTTTTTTTTTTTTTTTTTTTTTTTTTTTTTTTTTTTTTTTTTTTTTTTTTTTTTTTTTTTTTTTTTTTTTTTTTTTTTTTTTTTATTTTTTTTTTTTTTTTTTTTTTTTTTTTTTTTTTTTGTTGCCTCTTATGACATACCTGAGGGAGCAGTACACGCAAGGGTGTGGTGTAGTATACCTATTCTTCTGTCTCCTCAGAACTTCATGGGGTACTTGACATATAAACGTTAAAAGGTTGTGTCATGGCAGACACTGCTAGAGGGGAGTGAAATGTTCAAGACTTCACTAGGACTCAACTTTATGATGTGGGATGACCTGTTCCCTTCCTCACTGCCTTTGCCCCCCCCCCCATATGAAAGAGCAGGCAGACACCCATTTACAGCTTGGTAGACTGCAGCCCGATGCTACTGTGTTTCAGGTCCTGTAACTTTACTTCGAGAAGCAGAACTCTAAGCAATCGGCCACTTGACACTCTCAATATATTTACAAGTAAATTTGGTATACTATACCTATGTACCAAAGCTACAATCCCTGTACAATTATTACACATAAAATTAAAATACACTAATACCAGGCTAACAGTACACACTGGCACAAAATAGAACAATGTAACTGGTTTATTTCTTACATCACCAGCAGTAACTTAATTCAATATGTGTTCTTCTTACCCTTTATCTAATGCTGGAAATGACTCATTTCCACCACCATATGAGATAACTGTGGCATTAACCAATGAAGTGATATTTGCCAAAGCAGTATTATTCTGGTAAGATGGTGGGCATAGGTCAATGTACAGCCCTTCATCTTTCAGCACGTAAACTAAAGATCCCCAGCCATAAATTAAGCCACCAAAGCTGAGACATTCAAAGAAGCCCCACACAGTGTAGAGAACACGATACTTTGGGTCTCCAGGTGTCATGATTTCTGGAAATAATAATTACCATGATATTACTGTTAAAATACAGGGTGTAACAGTCTTCTGTAATAAACAACGTTTTAAAAGAACACAGACTGAACACACCAAGATGAAATCAATGGGAAATAAACAAATAAAAGAATAGTGTACACAAAAACAAATTATAAGTTGAATGTTAAAGATGTATATACACAAAAAGGCTGACATTATATACTAGAATTTACTTATGAAGACAGCTTCAAAATATGAACTGAAAAAAGGCTGAACCAAAGATGGAAAACTTACCAAAATGCACAAACTATAAAAGGAAAATGGCAGTGGAACAAGTAATTAGATGAAAACGCTGGAGATGTATATGACATGCATTGAGAAAACCTGTTGATAGCATTACCACACAATTCCTGTTCTGGAAACCCCAGGGTAAGAGAGGTACAGTAAGATTAAAGAACACGTGGAAACAAGAACTGGAGAGATGACATGAAAGGGATGAAGAAGACACGGAACGACCTTGAACTGGTGACCTGGGGGACAGGAAGACTTGGTACAAGTTGCACTTGTGACCCTGTCCTTAAATCTATGTTCTATCATGATAAAGCCAATATGATTTCCTGTTATATCTCCTGGGCCATGTGTATAATTTCCTTGGGTGGTGTTCAAAAAAGGTGCTACATATAACCAGCTGTTTTCTTAATAAATTGAATATGTCTGTCCCCTCTATCGTTTCTTTTTCTCGATCCATACTGTCCTACTATTTTCTTGTATTTTCTCTTGCCTATTTTTAAATTCATATCACCTATTACTATCAATACATCTGTAGATTTTACTGGTTTAAGTGACTGTTATAGCTCTTCTCAGCATTCCTCTATTTCTTCTTTGCGGTGTTCTTTAGTTGGTGCATATGCACAAACTGAAGCTGCTGTGAATCAAATGCATGTGCACTGTGTCTGAACATGAGATGTTTACTTTTAAAAGTTTTGGTCACTGGAACTGTTGTACTAACAAATAACATGAGACTTTACCTTATGTTGTTGTGAAATTACCGGTACTTATGAAAAGTAGAAAAGATGCAAACATGCTGATTTTAAACAATGAAATAGTTGTATAAACAGAGTCAAAATAATTACACTATTTTTATTCTGACCGTGAAATGTCTGTCTTTGATCAAATGTGTGATACGCTGACATTCTGATAAGTAGAAGCACTTCAGATAGTTCTAGTGACGTCTGTTTATCCTGACTGAACTGTGTAATCTCATTATCTTTGTTTTTAATTCAAGAATTAACTTCCTATTACATGAGATTTAATTAAAACTACTGAATGTTGTTGCCAGTTATCTCTAGTTCTTACTTCTGGATCATGTTTTCTACTTCCTGCAATGAATGCACAAACTTTCATCATTAATGCCTTTCAGTCTCCTGCGGAGCAAAGGCCTCACAGTTCACGCCAAGCCAACATGTCCTGCTCCATTCAATCAACGTCCTTTAACACCTTCTATCCCTTTTAAGGGAGCCGCAGTAGCATAGTGGTTAGTGCACTGGCTTCCTAGCTCAGTCGTCTATGGTTCGATCCCCAGATGAGGTGGGATTTTGTTAGGCAGCAAACAGCTCCTGGGTCGACCCAGCCCTAATTGAGTACCAGAGCAACTCTGGGAAGGTTAAGGCGGCCGGCATAATGCTGACCACATCACCCCTAGGGTGCCGATGGTCAAGAAAATATGGGCCTAACACCATATTCCCAATATGCCTCAATGGGCATGTAACGGGATCCTATCCCTTTTAAGTTTATCTCCCTTTCCATGAGTCTTCTGGTCTCCCTCTATATCTCTTACACCTGGAGGATCCAGACTAAGGACCACCTTGTAATGCTATCATTGGTTTTTCTAAGTGTGTGTTCTAACCAAAGCAATCATCGTTTTCTCATATCTTGCTCTGCTGGTATTTCTTTGGTTCCTTCCATCAGTTCCACAATCTTGCCATATGATTTTAATTCTCCTCTTCTGTGTGAATACCATTTGTGAACTATTTCCCATCTTTCCCTGGATTCCCAGTGAAAACTCGACCTAACATGGCAACAACATGCAACTTCCAGTAGTCAATAGAATTTGTATACTAATTTTTTTTTTTTTAAACCCACTTCATGTTGTATATAAAAATAACCAAGAACGAATAGACTATTGATCTATGTAAATTTTTCGCAAATCACGAAAACAGTAAGCGATATTTAGGTGTTGAAAAGCTCAGCGCAGTGGCCAATGAAAAAAAAAAACTACAGGAAAGGTCAAAATTTACGCATAAATTTGCCAAAACTAAATTAGCAGTGCATTTGGGATGAAACTCTGTAGCCAATCACAATTAAGATTATAGTTTACAATGGACTATTCAAACAGCTCACATGCTCTATGAATGGTAAGTTATAAGTGGGGGAAGTTGACCAGCGGTCAGTGCATTATATTGCTTCCGCAAGCCGAAATCTTCATTTCTACACGTGAGTAATAAGTTGAATGTTTTTGGTGCGTAATATATGCTATTTTGTTGTTGGTGTTTACATTTTTTTATGTCAAAAGTGTCATTCTATTTTATATTACTTTCATGACTATTTGCTAGGAGGAAATTCCTAATTCCAGTCATAAGCAGTAGTATATGACACCAAGGCAGGCTGTTTATCTAAAACTAAACAACAAAACAAAAACAAAGTGTAAAACAGAAGCATTTTAATTAATAACTGCACTGACTATTAATATGTGTTATCATAAAAATATAGTTTTAGCATCTTTTAAGATGTGACAAAACAGAACTGTCATGCTGTGAGCATTTTTATTACCTGCAATTCTCCATGTAGCAGCATGAAAAGTCCAACGAGTTCTCAATCACATATTTGATTTATTACTCTTCATCTCCCTATGGAGTATAGGCCATCATCATGAATACACCAAGCCCCCATCCCCCCATCCCCACCACGTGACATCCATTCAAAGTTTTTCTACATCATCTTTATCCTTTTAAGTCTGTCTCCAGTTAACTTGACCATGTGTGAACATATCTTGTATATGTGTGACATATTACATTTATGCAGATGTTCCTTAACACATTAACTACCGCGAGCCGGTGGGACCGGCTTTTGAAATCCTATCATTTAGACCGCGAGCCGCTCAGAGCGTCGATCTGTTTAGTAATTACACGAATGAAAAGTGTACTGAAACACTTACTGATCTGGTTTGAGATTTTAAGTTGCCACCGGGAAACAAATTCCCAAAGCATGGTTGTTGTAGAACACTAGAAAATTGACATTATGACTGGAAAATTGATATTATGTTCATATTTTTCGGCGTTTTGGGTTAATTACCAAATCGTGTAAAACTGTTTACCGTGGAAACTAGTGATAGGACCACAAAAAATGCTTGTACATCTCATCTAACGGCTGAATAGGCTAAAAACATGTTTCAACAATTGACTGATAGATGTAGCGTCGAGGGCAAGAGTGAAAACGGTGTGCATATTGATTGAAATAGTGATTTTGATAGAGATGGGGCGCAAGCAGTTATAAGTGTGAAAATATTGCAAGTCCTGGGCCATCGGAGGGCTGTTAAATAGCAACAACCTCTACTAGAGTTACAAATGGTGCTTACTGTAATAGTACATTCATTTATCTTTAAAATGATGTGTAATTCATAAAAATATGTAAACAATTATGAAAACTACAGCTTACTTTTTGCATACACCTACAGGATAAAAATGGGGAAAAAATTTAATTCGGCCACAGTGTGTTTTTCAATTCGGTAGTTAATGTGTTAACAATCAGTATGAACATAAACTAATCATAGTTTATACTCATATGTTCATAATTTTATCAATCACAAAAGTAGAAGTAACAAGCTACGTGAAATGTATGTTATTTGTTAAGTCTCACAATGTTTTGACGCCTTAAAGTGATATTCAATTTGTGCGCATGATACTGTTATTTTTATAGTCAACCAATTTCTAATTTTGTTAGTGACTCCAGCAGAAGTAACATGTTACTCATAGTATATGTATCTTTTATTTTTGTTTTAACACAATATAAGTAATAATTAAAATGTGTGGTACATGTAAAATTGTGAATAAATTATGCACAATAACTATTAAATATGCATTTAATTGCAATTTTTTTGTATGCTAACTAATTCCTTAATTCAAAATATATAACTGTCCCACTTTTCATTTAGTTATCATTAAAACTCAATTATTAAATATTTGTTTAAAGATCTCATAAATTTCTGTGCCATAAATACACAGTACAGCTGTAACAGATTTCTATTATCTATCTTTTTTTTTTTTTAACTTTAAAAGTGTAAATAACTTTTTTGTTTACCAACCAATTTTAAACAATAAAGTATTTTATTGTTGTTGTCCTTGGCTATATAATTTACATAATATAAACAATGTGAGATATGCTGATGATACAGTCTCAATAGCAAAAATTTAAAAAGATTACAGGAAATGATTCAGCCAATAGTGATAGACAATAAAAATAAGTCTTAGCCTAAATAGCAAAAAGACAGAAGTAATGGTCACCTCAAAGAAAATGACTTCTCCAGAGTGCACTATCAAAGTAAATGGAACAGTTTAAAACAAATCAGAGAGTAGCCCCCTTCAGACATAACTGACAATGGGAATTCCTCCCTCAAGTGACAGCCCTCAGCGACTTTTTTTTTCTGGTGTTCCTTTCGGTGTGTTCTTTTCTCATCTGCTTGTTGTGAGAGCTTTTTTTTTTTTTTTTGGAAAAAAAATAAAGTCAATAGATTTAAAAATTAGACATGTTAATAACATCAAATGGAAAACGCATCTCAGTGGTGACGAGTAGAACAGCCCAGGCAAAAGCAGTGTTCCACAAAATGAAAAGTATTTTATGCAACAACTCTTTGTTAATGTACATAAGAAAGAGAGTTCTTTATACAGAGCCAATCCTGATAAATGAAAGTGAGTCAGGGACAATTAGTAAATAAGCAGGAAAATCACTTGAGTCCACAGCAGTCTTTTTTTACACAAGAGTGTTAAGAATACTATGAACAGCTAAAATGAGTAATTTTGTCGTCCTGAATGAAGCCAGTGTACAAAAAAAAAAGTTAGTTGCTTATCCTTTACAGGACGTGGCAATCAACCCCAGCTTTTATTGGCTGTTTGTGATTTTTCTAGGCAATTTTTTTCATTCAATAGTTTGCCATTGCTTTCTGAACGGTACGGCGCTTATACCATTGTTAAAAATCCACACAAAGTGATCTGCTACCAAACCGCCTGCAGCAGGTTTCGAACCTAGTATATCTAGATTATGAAACTGCGTTCATATCCATTAGGCCACAGATGCCGACAGTGTACAAAAGGGGAGCTTATTACTCAGGTTACAATGAAGCTCCACATTCTGATATTTTATGAGAATTTTGTGGAATATTCTGTGACAACAGGAGACATTGAAGGAAAAAGAGACAGAAGATGATAAAAAGAAAAGATACTGGAAAGTCTGACATTATCACATGGAATCAACAGAACAAGATAAACAACACTGGAGATAGGAAGTTGTGGTGAAACATGATCACTTATGACACCAGGCGAGGTACTTGACGAATAAGGCTATATAACTGTACTCATTAATAATTTGACATGTGTTCCAAAAATTGCACAGGGAATGCAAATTTATGAAATCCTGTAACTTTCTGGTTGCTGTTTTGTTGGTCTCGATGTTTCAGAGCCATTATCGGTGATAAATGACAAGATTATCAAAATTGTCTTTAGTAATTTCACACAATAGCTCCCACGTGCAAGTGACAGCTGTCAATGTCATCACTGTGTCGAGGAAATTTTTTTATAAATTCAGTGGATATTGTCAACCACATTAAACTACAATTACAAAGCACATAATTATCATAACCCCTTTTATTTTCCCATAGAACACAGGGCTGTAACTGTTCCTTGTCATTGATTTCTGTTGTGAGCCATATCATTCTGTCCATGAGTACTCAGTTGCTCTGGCATACTTTTTTACTGTTCTTCTCCGAGGTCTGCACTTAAGCATAAACAAACTCAGAGATCATAAAACATATCCTTAATATAACGTGAGAGAGATACAAATCAGCACACCTGAAACTGAAGGAATGAAATGACGACAGTGGGATGTGTCAGATTTTTCCCAAATATCTATCAATCCGTCAATCCACATCAATCCGGCCTTAAATAAAAATTTGAGAGAATCCTAGCCTTCAACCTAATTCTAACCTAACGACATGAGCAATGTAATTAGCGGCCAGAACAGTTAACATTTAAGTGACACATGTTACACTGCTCTTCATTTCAATCACACTGATGGAGTGAAAATCAGAACAGTAGAACCCAAGCCCATTCAACATCCATGCCAATAACAACACCCTAATCATAGAATTAAAGTGTTCATATACCTGGCAGGAAAGGATGGTAGAAAGGTCTAAAATATAAAAAAATAAGATTTTTTTAAATTATTTTTTAAATTTAATTTGGTGATGAGAAATGTCCCGTTCAACCTCTGATGGGTTATAATTAGGATATATATTGTTTTCAAGTCCAAATAATATGAATAATTGCCAGTACATGAAAGTGGCATTACATCTCTTGTCCAATCATTGCAAATAGGACAAATAAAACATTACTAATTTTGGGTGCATTATAAAAAAACAACTAAACAAACAAAACCAAAAAAGAGATAAAACAAAACCTAAGTAAATGAAAAAAAAGAGGCAAACAAAAAAACAGGAGGAGTGGTGTGAAGGCCTGGAGTGTTTAGTTAGATATTTAATTGACTTTCATTTGTTATAAGTTATATGTTTTATAAAAACATCACCAGACCTTTACCTTCCCAATTTTTATATATTAAATGTTGTTGTTATTAAATACTGTTGACTACATTATGCAGTTCCCTAGTTCTCTCTACGCTTTACGCCTCTTCTATATTTATGGGTAAATTTGAAAACTGCAAGAATTGCTCTATATTATTATATTGAAGACACACCGCTGTTGCTGTCATTTTCGACGGAGTCATCTGTCAAGTTATTTGCTTATGTTTGTATCATAAGTATAATTGTGTCTTTACCTGCGATGTCAGGTTGATTAGGGGTTGTCTTCCCTTGTTTATTCATTCATTGTGTTTGACCTTTAGGGTCAGAGGTTGTCAGTTCGGGCGTAGGCCTATGGGAAGGTTTTTTAAGCGGGAGTGAGATATACTTCCGGGAAGCCGGGAGGTCCTGTTTTTTCTGAAGGGACCAAGAGTCCATTGTTTTTCGGGGAGAATCTTCGAAGTAACTGCTATGGCAGTTTTCCCCAGTGAATCTCTGTGCGTCGGGATGACGACAGAATTCCTTGTGTAGTTCTGAGGATTCATTTACCAGGTAATACCGACCTTTATGCATTATTACGCTTTTCGGTGGCAGAACATGTAAAGGATTACCTAGGGTGAACAGCAGCTCACTGATCCGCCATTTCAGAACTTATATATATTTGTGCTCGAGGTAGCCATCCAAGACTGTTAGTCTTATATTGTCCAGAAATCCAGTGACGAAGATATATTGTGGGAGCCGCAGATTGGCGGAACTTCTACCTACAATAAGTATTACTGCAGGGTTGATGATAACCTATTTAACAGAAGTACACGGCCGACGTTAGGACGAGGCCTGTGCTTCCGGCTATTATACTACAGCCTGTTATGTGCAATTGGCAGGGAGTGCCAAGTTGCACCTGTGTGTCAAGGTAACTAAGGCATCTGACGCGTTTAGTCAGAGACGCCAAGGGCGACGCTACGAACTGTCATTACTGAAGAACTTTGCTATTGACCATGCACGTCTATTCTGATGTTTACCTTTTTGAATGCCAAATGTATACCTATCGATGTCAGGTCAGCATGACCTTGTTACACTGACTGTTCCTGTTGATATTATGTGTGTTCCCGTCAATAAATGTCTTGAAACATGCCTGCAGTGTCAAAGCATCCTTGATTACTGCATGTGAGAGTATGGGTTGCAGGATCTACATCTATACGAGCCTAAACACATTCGCGTCTTCATTCGCACCCACACTCAACTCATCATACGCTCGCACTACACATCTAACAACATGTATACTGTCTTGGGCCAGTGATCACATCAACAAGAGAAAAAAGACAGTTACATTTCTGGTGGACCAGTTACGTGGGCTCTTATGATACATTTCTTGTCGCCAATGTGGCCTAGAAACTTACATTTCTGATGGACCAGACCTGTGGGTTTAAAAAGAACAGAGCGAGCATTTGACATTATTGTTGACATTTATGGATCCAGAAATTTACATTCCTGGTTGGCTGTTACATGTATGATGTCTCCAGTTTTGTCGAGAAAGTTACACAAGAAGGACAAGTACACATTACACTTCTGATCTGTGGGTCTAAGCTACACACGGGACAGCCGTAACACAGCACTAATTCTACACTTGCAAGTTTTGGCTACAACAGGACAGATATAGGTCATCAACGGTTGACACAAATAAACAGTACGAGCATTTATATTATAATGCTACATAAAGCATAACAAGACAAGTACTGAAGTGAACTACTAGGCATTTGCTACGTGGACCATAACTGCATAGAAGGCGGGTTCCTATTGTAAACAGTACTGCGGGTTGTGACACGTTTCATTCAACAACAGACTTTTCTAGGTCAGAGCATTCAAGCTACATTGTTGGAGGTCAAGTGTCTGTAAACAGTACGTGAAATTGTAAACATTCAATGTGCAAGCCCTAATTTGAGAAGGTCATAGTAACTTTGGTTCGTGAATACCACTTTATGTTACAGTGGATTTGACGTTCAGTGCGCGTTTGACATTTCGTTTCTGTGTTCGCAAGGAGCAAGAAATTTATTTTAGTTTCAGCTGTGACTGAACTTGTTCTGCAACACATTGAAATTGATTGCTATATGTTTATGTCACTTCTACTGTTTTTGGTGTATTTTTCTGCGGGTTTTTCGGTTGGTGGGTCTTACGGTAAATATGCCACTTGATCGAGGCTTACTGTAAGCGGTCTGTAGGTGCAAATTTTCTTAATTTGGAAATTTGCTAGTGACAATTGGTCGCTATTGATGTTAGCTGTGATGTAATTGTACTTAACGTTGTTTTTGTAATATTTTGTCTGTTTTTCAGTTTTGATTGTCGATTTGTTTTGTTTGTATTCTGTAGGTCTCTCCTTTCTTGTGTATTTCTCTACACATTTTTGGTTAAAACAGTGTTGCCATTTGTATTGTTTTGTATTTTTGTCTTTGTATTTTTTTTTTTTGTTGTACTACATTACTGTCATGCACAGTCTACATACACATACTTGGTCATGTTTTGATATTATTGATAAGGTAGACTCTTCATATAGAGTTTGTTAAATAATATTATATAAGATATTTATACAAGTTCTTTATAAAAAAGACTTGTGCCCATAGTGAGTGGGATATAAGGGAATTTTTTTTTCCACAGGTACTCAAGTGATTTTTTGGGTACATTATAAACAAGAGGAACATACAAAGTCTTTGTCTAAGACTAAGACAGTAAAATAAAGTGAAGTGAGTATACAAGTCTATCATTTCAGACTTGTCTCCCATTGAAGTGGGATAAGGTAATTTATTTAATTTTTTTTCAGGTTTCTGATCTCATTAGACAGAATGTCTACATTGGATTTCTTCATCCAGCAAGGGTTGACCCTTGGTAAGTCTGGTAAAGAATTGGAAGAATATTCATCTGCTCAATTCGCCATTGCATTAAAGTCAGAAGAAAAGAAACAAAAAGAGGAAATTAAATTGAAAGCAGAAGCTGAACTAAAGAAGCTAGAAGCTGAGAATAGAAGATTAGAACTTGAAGAAAGAAGGTATCAAAGAGAGGCTGAGGAGAGAAAAGCTCAAGCTGCTGCTGAGGAGAGGAAAGCTCAAGCTGCAGCTGATGAAAGAAAATTCCAGATGGAAATGGAAGACAAAAAAATTCAAGCTCAAGCTGCTGCAGAGGAAAAAAAAAACTTCAAGCTGCTGCAGAGGAAAAAAAAACTTCAAGCTGCTGCTGAGGCTGAAATTAGAAAAATGGAACATGAGGAAAGAAAACAGAAGATGGAACTTGATGAAAAACTCGCAATTTTGGAGTTAGAGAAATTGAAATTGGCGAGTACGGGTGCTCAGCAAACAACTTCGAGTACGACAAAGGAGTTTGTTAGTAGGATTAAATTGCCTCATTTCAATCCTTTAAAGGATGACGTAGCAGATTATCTAGATAGATTCCAATTTTTGTGCGATACGCATAACATAAAAAAGGAAAAATATGTTGAACAACTGATGCCATTTTTTACAGGTGACACAGTGACTACTCTTATGACAATAGACGAACATGAGAGGACTAATTATGATGTTGTCAGGGCAGCATTGCTAAAAAAATACCAATTAAAACAAGAAGACTATCGTCTTCGTTTTAGGACAATGTTGCCAGAAAATGGAGTAGATTTCTCTGATTTTGTTACAAAGATACGTCGTACATTTACACGATGGGTTGAGTTGTCTCAGATTGAGAAAACATATGAAGGTCTAATGGACTTATTATTGCGAGATAAGGTTTTGTCATCTGTTAATGATTCTTTTCTTGCATTCCTTCATGAGCGTAAGCCTAAAAACTTAAAAGAAATGGAGGAATACTGTTGTCAGTATGCCACAGCACATCCCCATGCTACAGTTAGCAATTCTAAAGTGAAAGAAGGGTTGCCAGCTGCTTCGGCAACACCATATGGCCCTAATTTCAGAAAAAAATTTCAGGGTGCTCAACAAAATTGGAATAGGGGAAGTAATCAAAATTACACTCAGAAGCGGAGTAATCCAACACATGATGGTTCTTCGTCTATGCAGTGGAGACAAGATGGTAGTTCTCGTAATTTTAGTGGTAATAATTTGAGACACTTTCGTAAAGGCTATCCAAATAATAACTATTCAAATTTTCGAGGTAATCATTCTCGACGTCAAGATTATGACGATGGTGAATTTAGAAACCGGGATTCAAACCGGAATGATGATTACAATAGGCAATATGATCACAATTACAGGGGAAATGATAGTCGAAATAATTACAGGGGAAATGATAGTCAAAATAATTACAGGGGAAATGATAATCGAGGTAGACCTAGGTTTAACAAAAAAAGACCTTACCAACAGGCAAACTCTGCGCAACAAGAGTTTGATGGAGCCTGTAATACAGTAAATGATAGTGGAAACTCTAGGGCTATCACTGGTTGTGCTTTCGATTTTGGGAGAGCAACTGAATGCCCCCAATGCTTAACATTGTTTGACTCATCAACTGTATCTACGCTAAGTTGTGGTCACCCTCTTCCTGCTCTACCTGCTACAGTTGCGCATGATGGGAGAGGATCTCTCATCTTACATAAAGGTCTAATAAATGATAGGCTAGTCTCAGTACTTTTCGATTCGGGATGTACTACCGTCGGGGTTAAGGAGTCTCTAATAGATCCTTGCTGTGCCACTGGAAAAACAATCAAATGTGTTACATTTGGTGGTACTATGGAAAGCTATCCTACTGCTATTATTAGGATTGACACTCCTTTCTTCACAGGAGATGTCCATGCATGTCTTCTTCCTAATCCTATTGCGGATCTTATAATCGGTCGTATTCATGGGGTTAAGGAATGCACCCCGCAACAAATTTCTAGTTGGGAAGAAAGAAACATTCAAACGGTCAATGCAGTGGTGACAAGAGCTCAAGCTCTTAATCCCCCAACTTCATCTGATAATAGTAATGAAGTTGATAGCCAAGACGAGCACTTGGTGATTTCCCATGACTCGTTTGTTAAACGTCAAGAAGAGGATCCTTCTTTGAAGAAATACTTCCTTCTTGCAAAGAAAGGGGATCCCAATCAAAATACGAATCACAAATCGTATATCACTATGAAGAATGGTATATTGGTACGAATGGTACAACACTCGGACAAGTCTATGCACTCGCAAATTCTTGTGCCTAAGTGTATGAGAGCCTTAATTCTTCGGCATGCACACGATTCTCAGTGTGCGGGACACATGGGTTTTTCCAGAACTAAAACTAGAGTCCTTGCGTCATTCTTTTGGCCATTCGTGAATAAAGACATCCGAATTTATTGCCGATCTTGCAAAATTTGTCAAGAGGTCAAGTCTAGAGGTCCGAGACATGCTGCTCCTATTCAGGCTGCAGATATTCCGATTCGGCCGTTTCAGAAAATGGCTATAGACATCATTGGTCCGTTCAAAATTAAGTCAGCCAGAGGACACCAATTTATCCTCACTTGCGTGGACATGTGCACGCGTTGGCCAGAGGCTATTCCTCTGAAGAGCATATCAACTGTCGATATCGCTGATGCTCTTTGGCTCGTATTTTCTCGTCTGGGATTCCCCGGAGAAATACTGTCGGATCACGGCACTCAGTTAATTTCGGACGTTATGTCTCAGGTAATGGCTACGCTAGACATTAAAAGGTCTCTCAGTAGTATTTATCATCCAATGTCCAATGGATTGGTAGAACGTCTTAACAGGACACTAAAGAACTTACTTGGCAAGATAACGGAGGATCATCCTGAAGATTGGGACAGGGTTTTACCTGCAGTCCTCTTTGCCTATAGAGAGGTTCCCAACGAGCATACAGGGTTTTCTCCTTTCGAACTTGTCTTTGGCGCGCAACCGCGCGGGCCAATGTCCTTGTTACACGATTTGATAACTTCCGATAATATTGACGATGATACACAATCGTCATATGAATATGTTATAGCTCTTAGAGAAAAGATTATCGAATCGTGCAGGTTAGCAACTTCATCTTCCGAATTTGCGAAAGAAAAAGCTAGGCGATTTGCTAATAAGAAAAGACGCCTACGTCAACTTTGTCCTGGAGACAAAGCATATGTCTTACTGCCCTCAAGAGAGAATAGACTTCTCATTTCTTGGAAGGGTCCATACACTATAGTCTCGAAAATTTCTGATGTCGACTATATTGTCGATGTGGATGGAAGGCATAAAACCTTCCATATAAATATGCTAACAGAGTTTATTGAACGTCCAGACTATTTACAGCCTATTTTCCAGGCGACGGACGACTCTCCAGTTCAACATGGTCACATCTCATCCCTGTCCGTTATACAGGATGAGGAAACTATTTTTTCTGACGTGAACTTACCTCTTCCAGCGATTCCACTTACTTCAACGGAATCGTGGAGAGACGTTACAGTCTCTTCCAACTTGTCTTTTGAGGAACAACGTCAAGTATCCTCTACGTTACAATCATATCAGGATGTCCTTACCGACATTCCTGGACACACAGATGTCATAGAACATGACATCATACTTACTGATCGTAATCCGATCAGAGTAAGACCATACCCAATACCTATTCATTTTCAAGCACAAGTCGAGAAAGAATTGGATGAAATGATTCAACTACAAATAATTGAACCATCCACTTCAGCTTATTCTTCGTCAATAGTTATTGTTCGAAAGAAAGACAATAACATACGTCTTTGCGTTGATTATCGCAAATTAAATCAAGTTACGAAGTTCGATGCTGAACCTATGCCGTTATTAGATGATCTACTTATTAGACTTTCTAAAGCTAAATTCTTTACTAAACTAGACTTGTCGAAAGGTTATTGGCAAGTCCCACTGACGGAACACGCCAAACCTCTCACTGCTTTTTCGACACCTAGGGGTCTGTTTCAATGGAATTTTATGCCTTTCGGGCTTATGAACGCCCCAGCGACTTTCGTACGCATGATGCGACGAATTCTATCAGATCGTGCAGATGTCATTGCATATTTAGACGACATCTGTCTTTTCAGCGATACTTGGGAAGAACACTATGTGGGTCTGAAGGAATTGCTATCTACTCTACGTGAGCATAGTTTGACTGCTAAACCCTCTAAAGCTTTTGTTGGGTTTAGTGAAATTTCCTTCCTAGGTCATCGAGTTGGTCATGGTCTGTTGAAGACAGAGGACCAAAACATTTCAAAGATATTAAATATCTCGGTTCCGAAGACAAAAAAGCAAGTGCGTAGTCTCTTGGGATTGATACAATTCTATGGAAGATTCATTGAGAATCTGTCCTCCATTATGGCACCACTTTCAACGTTATTGAAAAAAGGTTCTCCTAATATGGTGCGTTGGTCCCAAGAATGCCAATCTTCATTGGATCAGGTTAAGAATTTGTTCTCATCTCATCCTATCTTAAGACTACCGACGATTGATAAGACTTTTGTCCTTCGTAGTGATGCCTCTTCCACTGGCATTGGAGCGGCACTAATGCAGGAATATTCAGGAACTCTGCATCCTGTAATGTATATTTCTAGGAAGCTGAATGCGGCAGAAAGGAATTACTCGGTTTTGGACCGTGAATTGTTGGCTATGGTTTGGTCCATTCTTAAGCTACAAAGGTTCCTTCTGGGCGCGCATTTCTTTATGGAAACCGACCAAAAAGCTCTTACGGCTATGCAAAGTAAGGATTTGAAGAGCTCGAGATCTACTCGTTATGCTATTGCTCTTCAGCCTTTCCATTTCACGGTGCGAGCTATCCGTGGTTCGGATAATGTGATGGCGGACATATTGTCTAGATGCCCACATGATTCCAGTTAAATCTTGTGTCCTAGTTTTTCCTGATATATTTTCAGACTTAGGTCTGTCCTTAATATCATAATATGTTGTAATACAAATGTATTTGGATGATGTTTAGATAATTTAACAAATTTCATTTTGTCCATCCATCAGTGATATGTTGCTAAAATAGCATTGACATTTGTATATTGCTATGATTATATTATTTAGTAATGTTTGATATATGATTGGTATTGCCAGCAACTTAGGTTTCTTGAATGGTATCCCTTAGTTTGTTTGGTTTAAAGGAAATATTTTCTCCTATGTTGGGAGATGATTTGTACCCTCTTCTATTGTACCTGATATTAGGTTCATTGTTTGCATGAGCACAGAAGTGATACTGGTGCTATCTTGCTCATGAACATATTAAAAAAAAAAAAAAAATTGCATTTTTTTTTTTTACAGGGGGGGGTGGTAGTAATGTTGCTGTCATTTTCGACGGAGTCATCTGTCAAGTTATTTGCTTATGTTTGTATCATAAGTATAATTGTGTCTTTACCTGCGATGTCAGGTTGATTAGGGGTTGTCTTCCCTTGTTTATTCATTCATTGTGTTTGACCTTTAGGGTCAGAGGTTGTCAGTTCGGGCGTAGGCCTATGGGAAGGTTTTTTAAGCGGGAGTGAGATATACTTCCGGGAAGCCGGGAGGTCCTGTTTTTCTGAAGGGACCAAGAGTCCATTGTTTTTCGGGGAGAATCTTCGAAGTAACTGCTATGGCAGTTTTCCCCAGTGAATCTCTGTGCGTCGGGATGACGACAGAATTCCTTGTGTAGTTCTGAGGATTCATTTACCAGGTAATACCGACCTTTATGCATTATTACGCTTTTCGGTGGCAGAACATGTAAAGGATTACCTAGGGTGAACAGCAGCTCACTGATCCGCCATTTCAGAACTTATATATATTTGTGCTCGAGGTAGCCATCCAAGACTGTTAGTCTTATATTGTCCAGAAATCCAGTGACGAAGATATATTGTGGGAGCCGCAGATTGGCGGAACTTCTACCTACAATAAGTATTACTGCAGGGTTGATGATAACCTATTTAACAGAAGTACACGGCCGACGTTAGGACGAGGCCTGTGCTTCCGGCTATTATACTACAGCCTGTTATGTGCAATTGGCAGGGAGTGCCAAGTTGCACCTGTGTGTCAAGGTAACTAAGGCATCTGACGCGTTTAGTCAGAGACGCCAAGGGCGACGCTACGAACTGTCATTACTGAAGAACTTTGCTATTGACCATGCACGTCTATTCTGATGTTTACCTTTTTGAATGCCAAATGTATACCTATCGATGTCAGGTCAGCATGACCTTGTTACACTGACTGTTCCTGTTGATATTATGTGTGTTCCCGTCAATAAATGTCTTGAAACATGCCTGCAGTGTCAAAGCATCCTTGATTACTGCATGTGAGAGTATGGGTTGCAGGATCTACATCTATACGAGCCTAAACACATTCGCGTCTTCATTCGCACCCACACTCAACTCATCATACGCTCGCACTACACATCTAACAACATGTATACTGTCTTGGGCCAGTGATCACATCAACAAGAGAAAAAAGACAGTTACAACCGCACAGTAAGGTTCTTCCATTCTAAAATAGCCTTTTCCCAGCTGTAGTCCGAGAAATGTCTTGTTACTGGGAATTTTTAATTCCCTAGATATCTGACATTTTCTTGTTGGAGCCTTGAACATCTTATATGCATGTCTTCCTTTCAGATTTTTATCCTACTCTGCTTTCTATTCATATGTTATAATTTCTTTAATTAAGCTATTAATCTCTGATTTACTCACCCCTACATTTATTAATTCCTCTTATGACGGTGTTCTGTGATACATTTGGCCTGGGAAACTAGTAATTCCTCTTCGACACGATGGATTTACTGCAAGGGTCACGGCTGTTGAGGTGGGTGCAAGAGGTCTCGTGGCTGTAACAGTGTATGATTTATTGAAACTATTGGGGCTGAGGGGACAGGCGAGAACAAGGGCACTGAAGAGGCTTAGTGAAACTGCGGAAAAAGCATCATGCTGGCTGTGGAGCAACCGCAATGGGCTATGGAACTCAGGGCAGCAAACTCTAGCCCCTCCTGCGGTACAGGAAACATCAGGAATTTTTCTAAGTCCGCAATACACTCAGTTTTTAATTGTATTGGTGAAAGGACTGTGGCTCGCAGGCAACATGCGCTGTATTATATGAGGTGTTGCGCACAGAATTTCAGTTGCTAGCTCGCAGTGGCTTTGCGCCTTGTCGGCTTTGCGAGGTGTGTCAGTGTCTGTCCCTAGTCGTAATAATTTGTCTTTACTTTGAATAAATGGGTACTTTCACAATTGCCTCCGGCTGGCGGAATTGTGGAGTTTAAAGCTGCTACCAAGGTGGAATGGGTTAATTTTCTACACAAGACAACAAGAGGCTGAGACACTTGGGAGTGGTATTTGTATTTTCTTAGAAACTACTATGCATACAGTTTTGCTGACATTCAAAGATAATCCTTTCAACTCGCTCTCTTCCACTACTTTGTCTAGAATGATTTGTAGATTTTCCTCTGACTCTGCTATTAAAACTGTGTCATCTGCATATCTCAGATTGTTGATATTTCGTCCTCCAACTTTAATTCCCTTGAGGTGTTCAATGTTTCAAAGTATCATCTCGCTGTATATGTTAAAAAGATCAGGTGATGACACACATCCCTGTCTAACTCCTCTTTTAATTGTTCTGAATTAACTTAGTTCTCCTTCAAATCTGATAGCGGATTCCTGCTCCCAACATATGTTCTTTATTATCCTAAGATCTTTCCCGTCTATATTTAGTTCATGTAAAATATCAAAAAGGTCTTTGTGTTTCACTTTGTCAAAAGCTTTTGAGTAGTCTATAAAGCATAGATAAAGGTCTCCTTGTACCTCAATACATCTCTCCATGAGCACTGATAGTATGAAAATTGAATTTCTGGTACCTTTATCAGCAACGAAACCGAATCGAGTTTCAGAAACTTCTGGTCGCATTCTATTTCTTGTCCTTTCCATTATGATGCGAAGGAGTATTTGGTGACATGGCTCATTAGGCTGATTGTTCTATGTGATTCGCATTCTGTTGTTCCTGGTTTTTTAGGTATAGTGATGAATACTGATCTGCAGATGTTTGAGGGTATCTCTCCTGTGTCATATATCTTGTTCAGGAGTTTTGTTATTTCCTCTATGCCAAGTTCTCCTAGTGCTTCATAGATTTCTACAGGAATATTGTCAAGCCCTGGTGCTTTACCATGTTTCATTTTCTTAATAGCATATTCAACCTCGTCTTTCAATATGGGTGGCCCTTCCATGTTTTTTCTTATGTTTGGTCTATTGCCTCTATCATCATCATATAGCTCCTCTATATATTCTGACCATCTATATAAAATATCTTCCTTGTCCATTAGAGTATCTCCTTCCTTTGACTTTATACATCCTGCTTGAATGCAATACGCTGCCCTGATATTTCTCTTACTTTTTTGAGCATAGTTTTACTATCACTGTTTTTGTTGCTCTCGATTTCTTTGCATTGCATGCTGAGCCATTCCTCTTTATTTCTCTATTT
This sequence comes from Oreohelix idahoensis, assembly GCA_024509875.1. Classification (NCBI taxonomy): domain Eukaryota; kingdom Metazoa; phylum Mollusca; class Gastropoda; order Stylommatophora; family Oreohelicidae; genus Oreohelix; species Oreohelix idahoensis. The sequence goes on along the minus strand of JAMPIV010001214.1, from coordinate 636,151 downwards.
AATTTTAGATATTCTCTGTCATCATTTTTCGCCAGTCTTCTCGATTCCATGAGGTCTAAAATTTCTTGTGTCATCCATTTTTTATGTTCCTTTTTCCCTGGATTGGGAATATGTTCTTGCATTGACATCTCAATACATTTATTGAATTCCTGCCATATCTCTTCTATCGATGTAAGGCCAGCGAGTGCTTCAAATTTATTCTTTACCGATATGGTGAACTTTTTTCTCATATCCTCATTGGTCTTCAACATGTTTGTTTGGAACTTGGGGGTTCTTTTTGATTTCTTGAGTATTTTCAGTTTCACCCTTAGATTACACACAACTGGAATGTGATCACTACCACAGTCTGCCCCTGGCTTCGACTTTGATGACTACGGCATTCTTAAAATGCTTTTGTAAAACCCAGACCTGAGGGTCTTTTATATTTGTATATGTGCCCTAATATAACCGACTAGGTTGAACGGGACGCGCCTCGCCAAAACGAGGCAAAACTTTAAAAAAAAAAAAATTTCAGTATGAAATCAATCTGATTTCTAGTTCTGTTGCATGGGCTTTTCCAGGTCTAACACCTCCTTAGATGATTTTGAAACCATGTATTCGAAATCGGGAAGTCACGTTCTTTGCACCATTCTATAAGCTTTTCACCACCTTCATTTAATTCACCCAATCCAAATGGACCGACTATATTTTCTATTCCATATAGTCGGAATAGGACTATTCCGACTTTTGCGTTAAAGTCCTCCATTACTATCTTTATGTCCTCTGATTTTAGTTGTTTCATAGCCTTGTCTAGATCTTTGTAGAATCCCTCTATTTCTGAGTGTTCTTGTTCCGCTGTTGGGGCATAGATCTGTATTATACCTATGTAAAAAGGCTTTCCCTGTAGCTTAACCATGATCACTCGATCTGAAACTGACCAGGAACCCTTCACTGTATTTGCTGTCTCCGAGTCCAATATAATCCCAACGCCACTTTGATGCTGCTCCCCACTTGAATACAGTAGGGTAAATCCATCCGATGAAAACGATCTGGCTCCCTTCCATCTGACTTCTGATATGCCAAGAATATTTATGTTCATTCTTTTAATTTCCTTCTTAATGTTTTCCAGCTTACCTTTCTGTAGCATTGTTCTAACATTCCATGTTCCGATTTTTTTAAATGTACGATTGCTGACAGTCGCTTGATAACAATCTGGTTCCACCTGTTGCACACGGAGTTCCCTACCGAGCGAGGTGTTCCCTTGAACCCCATACATGCTGTAAACTATCATCTTATTTGGTTTCTGAGTCATGATTTGCTTTGCATAAATACTCACAGTAGGTTGCAGTTTCTTTCTGTAAGGGCAGTACCCACACTGGGTGGGTTGTCCTAGCCATTGTACCTATATTGGCATCCTCTGTCTAGCACAGTTAAAGTGATGACTAGTTACTGGGCGGGTTGTCCTAGCCATTGTACCTATATTGGCATCTTCTGCCTAGCACAGTTAAAGTGATGACCAGTTCCTGAAAAAAACTTTCCAGCTGCTCACCTCTTTTATCCATCACTTGCCTGCCATGACCCTGATCGGTGGGCTAAGCGGGTACTCCACCTCTGCCCATGAGGTGTCCCGCAGGCTAGCCGAGGTGCCTTACATCTCCTATTGGTAGGGTTTACCCCTACCCCGCTACAATCAAAGGGTTAAAGAATGGAAAAGCTCCTGGCCACGATAACTTAAATGCAGAGCTATTTAAAACAGATCCTGAGCTAGCAGAACTATTAGAACCACTATTTGCACAAGTTTGGAAAACAGAGACAACACCAATGGTGTGAAACAAAGGAATAATTGTCAAATTGCCCAAGAAGGGCGACCTTGCAGACTGCAACAATTGGAGAGGAATCACTCTTCTCTCCTCAGTTCATAGCAAAATACTAGGAAGGATAATTATAGAGAATTTCAAAAGCAGTAGACCACAAATTGAGGAAAGAAGAAGCAGGATTTAGAAAGAACACAAGATGTGCAGATCATATGTTTACCCTCAGGAACATTATAGAGCAGTGCTCAGAATGGCAGAGACAGCTGTACATAAATTTTCTTTGATTTTGAAAAGGCTTTTGACAGTATACATAGGGACAGTCTATGGAAAATACTGAGGGCTTATGAAATTCCAAGCTGCATAGTGTCCATTATAAAAAGCCTCTATGCCAACTTTACATGTAGCGTTGGGCACAGCAACCTAACTTTTGAGGTGAAGATAGGAGTACGACAGGGATGCCCCTTATCAACTACTTTATTCTTAACAGTCATAGACTGGGTGGTGTGTCAGGCAACAGAGAACAGTCCAAGAGGAATAAGATGGACTACATTTTCTACATTGGAAGATCTGGAATATGCAGATGACATTGCACTACTCGCACATTCTCATCAACACATCCAGGAAAAATCAGATAAACTTAATAAGCATAGCCAGCAGGTGGGTCTGAACATCAATCTAAAGAAGACACAGGTCATGATGCTCAATGCGGGCAACCCTGAACCCATAACAGTAAGGAATCAGAAACTGGATTCAACAGATAGACACCTTCACATACCTAGGATGCAAGCAAAGACATCAATAACAGAATGAACAAAGCAAGAACAGCCTTTGTTAGTCTAAACAACATCTGGAAGTCCTCTCAGTACAGCACAAACACAAAATTAAGATTATATGAGAGCTGTGTACTTTCTGTGCTTCTCTAAGGTGCAGAATGCTGGAGAGTAACAGAGAAGGAAATGTTGAGATTGTCCTCTTTCCACACATTCTGCCTAAGAAAAATTCTCCAAATCTTTTGGCCGAATACCATCATCAACCAACCAAGAGGACATGCACACCATCATAACTGGCAGCCGCTGGAGTTGGGTTGGCCATGTCCTCAGAAGAGAACCCCGATGCCATCACAAGAACAGGATTGCTATGGACCTCGTAAGGAAAACGAAAGAGAGGCCGACCAAAAATAACTTGGCGGAGAACTGTGGAGGCTGAGATGCAAAGAGTGAATCAGAGCTGGGGCACTGCACGAAGGATGGCTGCCGACCGAGCAAAGTGGAAGCAGTTTGTTGTTGCCCTACAAGACGCCACCAGGCGTGATGGCCACTGACTGCTTTGACGGTCTGCGGCTATGGATCAAAGAAGAAAGAAGACTACCTTCCTGTTGGGTATATATTGATATTCACTTGACTGACCTGCATTGCTAGCTGACATTTGGTAAAAGCTGTATATGCTGGGTGAGACTTTTCTAAGGGAACTTTATTCATGCAATTTAGTCTTAATTCCTTTCTTTGTAATTCCAAGAGAAGAATTCCTGAAGCCACCTCTAGTGCCCCATTTATGTTAATCGGATTGCATTAGCTGTTGTACATGATGCCTGATGCTGAATTCTGTCTAATTTAATCTTGTTAATATGTGCAGCAGAGTCATGTATTATACTTCCACAATCTTTTTTTCCTCTAATAAAAGATTTATAAAACATAAGCATTGTCTTAGTGCTTGCACCCCATTCATTATCTTTCAAACATCTGAACAAGTTATTCAATTCTCTGCAAGATTTCACAAGTTTAATTATGTGTTTATTCCAGCTCAAAGAATATTTCTCAGAACTCCTGGATGGTGAGCATGGTGAAGCAACAGAAATGATAACCACTAGCACAGAAGAGAAAACCAATGATGGTGAAGATGACATAAAGATGGAAGAACTGAGGGCAGCACTAGAGAAAATCAAGATGGGCAAAGCAGCAGGGCATGATGGTATAACACCAGAAATGGTTAAGTACATGGGAGCATCAGGCGACCTGTTACTCTTAAAGGTCCTACAGGCAGCATGGTGCAACAAGACCATACCAAAGGATTGGGAGATTGCCATCATAACACCAATTTTCAAAAAGGGTGACAATCGACAATGTGGAAACCATAGAGGCATATCCCTTCTCAGTGTCCCTGGTAAAATCTACTCTAGAATCCTAGAGCAGAGACTCCGACGCCTAGCTGAGCCACAATTGGATGAGGTCCAGTGCGGATTCCGAGCAAACCGAAGTACTCAAGACCTAATCTCCACACTCAGACAGTTGAGTGAAAAGGCCCTTGAGTATAAGAGTGAGATCCATCTTTGTTTCATAGATCTGGAAAAGGCGTTTGACAGAGTCCCCTGGAGCAAACTTTGGGACTGTTTGGCAAGGAAGAATATTCCAGCACCTCTGATTCATGCTATACAGAGCTTCTACAAGTCTTGCAGAAATTATGTGAGGACAGCAAACCATAAGTCAGAAGAGTTCAGGACCACCACTGGTGTAAGACAAGGTGATATCCTGTCACCTTATCTTTTCATACTCCTCATGGACGATGTCATCAAGGCATGTAAGGAGAGAACAAGAAAGTATTCAGTGGGGTACTGGAAGATGAGACAGGTCTATATTTCGGAGCTGGCATTTGCTGATGATGTTGCCCTGATTGCTAAATCAGAGGCACATCTCCAATCCAACTTGCAAGTCTGGAAGGAAGAGCTGGAGAAGAGAGGGATGGTCATAAGCAGCTCTAAAACAAAATCCATGGTGATATCACGAGAAGAAAGAAAACATCAGATTAAGTTGGGAGAACAGGTCCTGGAGCAGGTCGACCACTTTAAATATCTCGGAGCTATTATAGACCGAAAGGGAGGTATCAAAGAAGAGTTGGCCACTCGAAAAGCAGCGGCTGGGAGACTTTTTCAGGCCATAAATCGTGGATTCCTCAGCAAGAAAGAGGTTGGTAAGAAAACGAAGATGGCTGTATACCGCTCCACCTATGTCCCAGTTTTGACATATGGATGCGAGTCGTGGGCAATGACTACAACCCACAAAAGCCAGATCCAAACCTCAGAAATGAGGTATCTGAGGAAAGTGGTTGAAGTAACAAGAAGAGACATGGTCCGCAACCAGACGATACGTCAAGGCCTGAAATCCCATCCGCTGCAGACCCAAATAGAACAGTCCCAACTAAGATGGTTTGGCCATGTCTGCAGAATGGGAGAAGATCGGCTACCACGACAAGCATGGGAAACAAAGAGCCAGGGATCCAGACCTCCAGGACGACCCAGAGTTCGCTGGGAGGACAACATTAGACAATCTTTGAAGGACCGAGGACTAGAATGGAACCAGGCCAGGAAGAAGACAGCTGATAGAATGGTCTGGCGCTCTCTCTTCCAAACCTCTACACCTCACGGTAGAAGGGGAACGACTAAGTAAGTAAGTAAGTTTATTCCAGCTCCAGAATGGGAGAAGATCGACTGCCACAGCAGGTATGGGAGGCTAACAGCCAGGGATCCAGACCTCCACAACGACCTAGAGTCCACTGGGAGGACAAAATTAGACAATCTCTGAAGGACCGAGGAATAGAATGGAACAAGGCCAGGAGGAAGACAGCCAATAGGACAGTATGGTGCTCTCTCTTCCAAACCTCTACACCTCAAGGTAGAAGAGGAACGACTAAGTTTATTCCAGCTCGGCTGTTGGTTCAATGCCATTCCTAGATATCGAGTGATTTGGACTGTTCTAATGTTTTGCCATTGGATATTTATGTAAACGGAGAAGAGGAAGGCAAAGAAGATCCTGGGTTGATAACATCAAAGAATGGGCAGGGCACAGTTTTTCCACACTTGTACGCATTGCTGAGGATATAGAGCAGTGGAGGACCCTGTCTGCTGATGCTTCCACCACGGGTTGAGATGATTTATGTATATAATTTTATATTTTACAACCCTACCTTTACTGAAGATCATTCCCATTTTTTATTTGCATTCAGCTGAAATCCCCATTTTGTCACCCAGTTACATACTTTATTTATTTGCTTTTGTAGATCCTTATATAATTTTTGTAGATTTTTCCCAGTTCTGCATATAGCAACATCATCTGAAAACTCTGACAATTTATTTTTCATATCCTTCAATTCTTCACCTAAAAATTATGTCTTTTATTACTTTAATTATGAAAAATATTCTGTTCAACCTCTGATGGGTTATAATTAGGATATATAGTTTTCAATTCCAAATAATATGAACAACTGCCGATATGGGAAAGTGACACACCTGTCAAATCATTGTGAATAGGGCAAACCACAACTACCAATTATGCTTGTATGTTTAAAAATAAAACCCCAAACAAACAAAAACGAGATCAAACCTAACAAAAACAATATTAAGGGGGAGGGGGGGGGGTGTAGGACCTAAAGGCCTGGTGGTTCCAGTTATAGATAGGCCTATGTAATTGACTCACCTGTCAAAAGTCATATGTATTGTTAAAACAGCATCAGACCTTCAATTTCCCAAATATCAACTGGCTCCAACAAGAAAATGTCAGATATCTAGGGAATTGAAAATTCCCAGTAATAAGAAACTTCTCAGGCTACAGCTGGGAAAAGGCTATTTCAGAATACAACCTTACTGTGCAGGATGTCTTCAAGACAATAATATAGAACATTTCTTGTTAAAATGTAAGAGGTATGAACAAATGAGAATACCAATATTAGATTATTTGCAAGCATGCAACTTACCTATAAATATAGAAGAGGTGTTAAGAATAGACAGACCTAGGGAACTGCATAATATAGTCAAACAATATTTAACATGAACAAAAGTTAATATTTAGTGGCTGGGAATGTGAAGGTCTGATGCTGTTCTTACAATGCATATGACTTTTAACAGATGAAAGTCAATTATATATCTGTTAGTCAGTTATATAACTGGAATCACCAGGCCTTTACACCCCTCCACTTTAATATTATTCTTGTTCAGAGTTTCTTCTTGATTTTGTTTGGTTTTTTTTTTTTTAAATTATTTATTTAACGTACAGGCTAGGCCTAAGCACAATTGTGATTGTCCCTATTTACAATGATTTGACAAATGTGATGCCACTTTCTCATATCAGCAGTTGTTCCTATTATTTGGAATTGAAAACAATAGGCCTATATATCCTAATTATAACCCATCAGAGGTTGAACGAGATATTTTTCTTCATTAATTTTTTTTTTTAAAAACTGGCTTTCCAGGTAGATTCCCACTTGATGCCCAAATGAGGTAGTCCGAAATTTGCACCAAGCATCAATTTCAGACATTAGAATGCAAAACCGTAAGAGTGAAAGTAGCAGTTGTAGTTATTTGGTGTACCCACAAGCTGCGTGCGGAAAATGACTGGTCATCACTTTTTTAAACAGATTTCTTGGTTTCAACAATACATACAGTAAAGGAGATGAGCAGACAGAGAGTGCTCAATACCTGTCACGTGAATCCTTTGCGCCAAGCCAAATTAGACCTTTGTGTCACGCTGTTAAACCCGCCAAACACATCAATTAGTTCCGCTACATAAATTGATCAAATTAGTGTGGCGAATTGATTCTGCAGAGGCAGACAATCGGAGTGAACTTTGACCTTTACCACCCAACATGTCACTTTTGAGTTCAGCGAAGTTCACCGTACCAATTATCCCAGAACGTAGAAATGCTGACAAAAATGTGGGTCTAGATTTGTTTTCGTGAGAATCGCACCAATAGAAAAATACACCACAACAGAGGTCATTATATTAGGGACTAATGTCATAGTATTAAATACAAAATAATGAGCGTCAATAAATAATACACATAAAGAGGTACCGGTATCATTTTGTCTGTAAAAAACAAGATGCAGGCGCTCGTAAGAAATAAAGAAGTAGAAAACAAAATTGATAGACTGACCAGGCACTCGAACCCAGGACTATCTGAACGGCAACGCCGCCTCGCTATGGGAGTGAATTTTGACTAATCACGACTTCAGCCTTTAATCCGTCATGAAAATTAGTCTGTCAGCTTCTCCATTTGACCACTCTTAGTGACACGGAAGAGAAAAAGGATAGGCTTACCAGTTCTTCAAGGTCAAGTGTGATTATTTTCATGAAATTGTGGGTAGCCATACTGCAGTAAACAGAAGTGTAGCCTTCACGTGACATTAAAACTGCTTGAGCCATCGTCACATGTTCTGTTTTGCTCTCCACCGTCATTGAGTCATGTATTTTTTTATTTTTTTTTTAACATGAAAAAATATCTTGGTCAACTTCTACTTGGGTTATAATTAGAATATATAGTGTGAGTCATTGAGGAATTATTTGTACCATTAGGTTATTCTCATAGATTATGTGATAGTTTTGCCATCTTGTTATCTCTACTGAGGTAAAATGTGTGTGTCTTCAGTTTCTATTGGTAATATTAATTTAATACATGATGTCTTTGGCTGATGCAGGTCGACTTGCCCAGAACCGTGATGCGTTCAGAGCAGCTGTAATGGAGACAACGTTCTGGAAAGAATAAGTCACATGATGAAATTACTCATTAAATAGTTTTAAGCTGCAAAGTATTCTTAACAGTTTAGCTATTTTTGTCAGTGAAGTATCATTATGCCCAGACTTTAACGCCTTGCATCCATTATTTTCTTGTACACGGCGCTGTAAGTAGAGACAACTAATATGAGATTGTTCATGAGGCTGACAACCTAACCATGTCAGATATATAATTTACTACAGAAATCATGAATGCATAAGCATATTAATGTATTGCACAACTGGCCAATCACGTGACTTGTTTGCATTAACATATGATTGCATGTTCACCCAATGGATGGGTTTGAAAAAAAATCGAAAAAAAGGTAATTCGTCTTACGAGGACAAAAGACAAAGAAAGTAGTCTACGTTACGGCCACAAGGCCTTCGTAGGAAAAGAAAGAAAGTGATGACGAAGGCCTTGTGGCCGTAACGTAGACTACTTTCTTTGTCTTTTGTCCTCGTAAGACGAATTACCTTTTTTCAATTTTTTTTCAAACCCATCCATTGTCCACGTCTTACTGCAGTTCCCCTCAACTTCCTCCATGTTCACCCAGAGTCATGCGCTCTCAGGGAAACCTCTACACCCAGCGGTAAAAGAGGTTCACGGGTAAGAAGAAGAAGTACAAGGGGATTGACATAAGTCTTGGGCCTGACCATGAAGGAGTCGCAGGAGGAAGATGAAACTTGGCACATTTAAAGTTCATCATATTTGCACTGAATGTGTGAAGTACGCGTTTGTTTCTTCAATGGGTTTTCCCGCTACGGTGCACGGCGCAATGTACCCTATTGACCGGATCTGCTGCTCCAAAGATTTGACAAAACAATGGAAAAGAAGGAGGCCAGAGCTGTGATAAAATTTCTGATGTTTCAGGGGAAAACACCTACAGAAATACACAGGGAGATGGAACCAGTGTTTCGTGATTCTTGTCCTTCATATACTTCGGTAAAAAACTGGTGTCAACAGTTTAAGTGCGGCCGCTCAAATGTTGCTGATCTGCCAAGATCTGCTAGACCAGCCTCAGATCGAGTGCAACGATGAAAATGCAACAAGAGTGAAGAAAATCATTGACCAGGATCGAAAAATGACAATTGTGGAGATGGCTAGTAGAGTAAAACTAAGAACAGTTTATAGAATTTTACACAACAGACTGAACATGAGAAAAGTGTGTGCACGCTGGGTTCCGCGACTGTTGACACGTGAACAGAAGCAAACGAGGGTAAATTGCTGTCAACAGTTGCTCAAAAAGTGTCAGTCAAAAAACTTGTTGGAGACCATGGTGACAGTAAATGAGACTAGGGTACACCATTATGACCCCGAATACAAAATTGCCAGCATGCAATGGAAAACCCCGGGCTCCCCAACACCTGTCAAGCCGAGGGCGCAGAAATCTGCAGGAAAAGTGATGCTGACTGTTTTTTGGGACGGCAAAGGTGTCCTTTTGAATGATTATCTGCCTCGTGGCAACACAGTTAATAGACAGTACTATGCAGATCTTCTTACAAAACTAAGAAAGGTTGTGACCAGGAAACGAGGGATAACGCGCACTCAAAATCTTCCTTTGCTTCAAGACAACGCGCCCTCTCACAAAGCACGGCTTGTGCAGCTAGCAGCCAACGATTTGAATATTGAAATTCTTCCACACCCACCATATTCTCCAGATTTGGCTCCATCAGACTTTTTTCTATTCCCAAATCTTAAAAAACAGCTAAAAGGAAATCATTTTGACAGCGATGAAGAGGTTATACTGGCATGTGATGACTGGTTTAGTTTGAAAAATAGAGTGTTCTACTCCCAAGGTCTTTTCAAGGTCAAGCATAGATGGCAGAAGTGTGTCAATTCAGACGGTGGCTATATTGAAAAGGAATAAACACTATACAACATTTCAGCTCTCTGTGACATGTCCTTCATGGTCAGGCCCAAGACTTATGTCAATCCCATTGTATATTCATGTTAGGATGCAAGTTTCCTATAAGGGGACCAGTAGCCGTGGAGATTCCATGCTCCATTAGTGTCATGAATTTTGATAGGTTTGTAGATAGTTATGGTCCCGCCTGAGTAGAGTGGATGGTGATAGAACGGGAGAAGTAAAGGTGTGAGAATAGATTTCACGAGTGAATAGTTTAAGAAGAAGATCTGTCTCTGGAATGAGTAGTTTCTCTAGTCCAGCCTATCTATACGACTATCTTTTTAGTATAAGACAATCTTGCACCTCCCTATATCTAGAAATATAAGTTTAACTATACACATACACACAATTATGTGACAAGACACACAAACGTGAAAAACTATGGTAAAAAGGGTATGAGTCTGACCAACACAAAAAGTTAAATTCTTTTTGTTGTTTATTATCATTAAACTTTACAACATCGAATATCTCAAGAAAGATCAAATAAAATCAGAATTCATACATAGAAAAATAACAGAATACATGTGCTCTCCCCCTTACTGAGATTTTTTAAAAAAGAACTCAACAAGTTAATAACCCCAAAGGTCAAAGGTTAGCACTATGTTACAGAACAGACAGTAAAGAAAAGAACAAAGTTCCTACTAAATGTTATCCAGTAAAATTAAACAAGATTTAAGCAAAATACAGAGGTGGTAAAATGTTCCTGTAACAAAGAAAATATTCTCTCTCTCTCTGACATACGTGGCCACTCACTCACGCTTACCCTATTCTTGGTGAAGAAATCTCTTGGACATACAATGTCTGAGTATATATTTTCCAGTGTTTTTTTTCTTCCAAACTGGGCCCCAGTCCCTCCTTCTAATAATTAAATTTGTATAAGGGGGACGCCTAATTTGGTGGTCGGTTCCTGGATAGACAAATGTCACCTCAAAATAGTGTGACCGCATGGCCTACCACGCTAGCATTATCCCTGCTACTACACTAGCATTTAAACGTGCTATAATATGCTATATATAAGAATGACTGACCTTAAAAGCAGATACGGAGTTTTTGCACAAAACGCAGTATTATTAAACGTTCAGTTAGCAGTCACTGCTCTGAGAGGGCAAATGTAGGGCAGTCCCAGATAATAATAATGAATGGGTATTATGCGCGGAAAGTGTGAAATGAATGTTGTGATTTGGGTTTTTTCCATTGTTTAGATGGAAAAGAGAGTTGTGACAAAAAGTCGAAAAGAAACAAAGACGTGTGCAAAATGTCGACAACAGAGAGACGTGTGTAGAAAATTGTAACGTGTGGAAAAAAGAGTGAGTCGTGTGAAAAATGGCGGGAAAAAGAAATAGCTGTATAAAAGGTGGAAAAATGCGAGAAAGGCAGAGATTTGCTAGGTATTCATTGTGTTGTGTTAGGCAAGCCAGATTCGAGTTTCGTCTTGGAGATAAGATAGATAGAAATTTGTGCTAGGCAGTTTGTAGTGTTAGGTGAACTTCGTCTTTGAGATTATCAAGACCAGTTTATTTTTTTCTTCTGTTGGATATATTTTCCTTTTGGATATTACACTATTTTGTTTATAAGTAAGTAACGATCATGCCATTGTGAAAATACCAGTGCTTGTCAAATGACGGTCAATAAATTTCTGGTTGAATTTACTGCATTGCTGTTTTTGGAACTTTACAGTATTTCTTTTGGATATACCTTGTCATTTTGAGACTGTTTTGCTTATCACTAAACCTAAAGAGTATGAACAAACCTGGGAAGAAAAATTAGCACAAGTCAAGAACCTCCATCTCAGGCGGAATGCCTGTAGCACTTGAACAACAACATATAAAGGATTAACTCTGATTGAAAATAAAATCAATGTAACATTTTTTGCGCACAAGTAATGACGCGGGCACATACAACAACATTGTGTCGCCGTGACCTGCCCTTTTCTTTAGTGAAAGCAGACAGGAATAATCACTATAATGGATCTGTAGTGGGTTTGATGGTATTGTATGATGGTGATGGACTAAGTGTGATGCATAAGGTCAGCTGTGAAGGCTCCTGAGATAAAATGTAGCTGTGAATTGTCAGAAGGCCCTTCTTGCTACCACTACGACCTCACACCTATCTTTTTTTTTCTAATGAATGTGGCTACGTTAGATGTCTAGGGTAATGATATGTATTGTGTTGTGTTAGTTTACAGACACACACACAGATATTTACTAAGTCTAATAATATTAATAAATGTTATAATACACTGAACTAACTCAAGTGTGTAAAATTTGGATAGTAATTTTCTTACATTTATTTGTTCTGGACCAAGGTTTTATTTTGGCCAGAACATATGAAAGGTTTAGTAATTATGAAAGAAATGCATGAATATTACATAATAAATACAATGTGTGTACATATATATGTTACTAGACTAGTTAATATTATTACTGTTTATAGTAGTAAGCTATTTTGGGAGAACATTTAATGGATGTGCTGTTGGGGTGGTCTCATCACTCCCTTTCTATAGTGACTACGCATTGTCCCGTTATTTGATAGAATTTTTATGGGTGTGTTAGCAGATAAGTTGAGTTGGTGAATTCTCAGCAGACCAGACGCTCACGTAACTTTGAAGGTGTAGCTCTGGTGCTGAGATCTGGTGGCCCCACCTCTCCGTGCTTGGGGGCTATGTCAGAAGGTTGGTGGCCCCACCTCTCCGTGCTTGGGGGCTATGTCAGAAGGTTGGTGGCCCCACCTCTCCGTGCTTGGGGGCTATAATAGGCTGCTCTGACAAAATGTTACTGCACGGGTCCCCTCTGGTAAAATTCAACAACTCATTTGACACCGCATTGGTGCCAACCGAAACTCACAGCTCAGAAATATGAATATAGTACACAGTTAAATAAATGCTAGCAAAACTCAGCTGAGCTGCTGGCCTTATGATGGCGTCCCTCTAAATACTTCAATAGCTTCTGGGAATTACACCTCTTATTAATTCACTGTGTCTACAAGGACAACTTATACTGAATGGCACAAAATGCGCGTCTGAGCGCCGATAATATCTTCATCTAGGGCCAATCACTGCCTTTTCTTTTTTTCAAATTCAAATATCCTACCAATAAGTCATTTCAGTCATACCTCAGTCAAGTATGCCTTATGGTCTGTTGGTCCGTCCGTCTCTACTTGCGTTTCACACAAAAAACACACTTGTTTTTTGAACCAACCCTGCTTTCCCCTACACAATTTTGCCTTTAAAGTTATTTTTAGCCACAATTCACCATCCCACCCCGTCTCTTTCACTCTACTAGATTTTAACATCTGCGTCTTCAAGGCCACAGTTATTTGAAAATTAGTGACATGTTTTATTTCAATGTAGTCGATCGTTGATATGAACAACACAGTCTTTTGTCAATATCTTTTTTATTATCTGTCCGTCTGTATAAATGAAAGCATATTATTTCACTGCTCAAGATGGGCCATCCGGCCAGCTAGATTTTATATTCCTAACATTATTATTAAGAAAAGTTACTTTTCAAATATTTTCTAGAATCTTCTGGAATGCGTTCATCACTGCATTCAAATAAACGGACTAAGTTATCGTAAAAGGGTCCAAGAAATGACTGTGGCGTACAATATCCAAGGTCCCTTTTTGTCGATTTCTTTACTTTATGTCAACTTGGGGAACGTGACTTTTTCCTCCTTTCCCCACCAATTTGCGTCCTTTTAGCCTCGCTAGTTTCAAGCACGCGTTCAGTCAGATTTTTCCTTTTGATCTCCGTTCCGTTTTGCCTTCAAGTCTAACAATTTAATTTCCATGGCGGGTGATGACCCGCGGCGTGGGCGATCATGTATTCTAGCAGCTTACGCATTCGTTTTTATCCCTACGTTGTATCATTGGAGATATTTTGACGTTGTATCATGGTTAATTTTGTGACACATCTCCCCACTTAAAAACATGCCTAAGGCAAGTTCTAAAACCAGTGATACACATAGATAAAATCTCTCCTTACGCCTGCCATTACTCTAATTTTGATCACAGGGGTGCCGACTGAGAAAATCTGCACCGACATTCAATTTGCCTGGGATATATTGGATACTAAACTGATAAGGTTGAAGCAATAAAGACCACCTCAGCAATCTTGCGTTTTCATGCTTAGCCTGAGATAAGAATACGAGAGGTTGATGGTCCGTCTCGACCACAAAAGTCCTACCATACAGATAGATTTGAAACTTCTTTATTGCCCAGACTAACGCTAAACATTCTTTTTCGCTTGTGGAGTATCCTTGTTCCGCCTTATTCAATTTGCGGCTTGCATAAGCGACTGGTTTCAGTTCCCCATCAGGTGAAGATGATCTTTGCAACAAAGCCGCTCCGAGTCCTACATTACTGGCATCGGTTCTTAAGACAAAGTCCTGTGTCAAATCAGGTAGTTTGAGAATAGGCTTGCTAGTGAGTTTGTCCTTTAAGTCTTGGAACGCTAATTCACTTTGCGCAGTCCAATTAATTTTATCTGGAAGTCCCTTGCGAGTCAGATCAGTCAGAGGAGCACAAATAGAGTTAAAATCTTTGATATATTTTTGATAAAATCCGCATAACGACACGAATGATCGCACATCCTTTTTTGTTTGTGGTCTAGGTGCTCTCTGCAGTTTTTCCAAGTTCTTGGGATCAGGGGTCATGCTACCCTGATATACCGTGTGTCCCAAGAATTCCAACTCTTTGCATCCAATGCAACATTTTGTTGGCCTAGCAGTTAAGTTCGCCTCCCTAAGCCTGTTAAATAACATTTCTAGAGCTTCAATGTGTTCTTCAAATGTCTCTGTGGCGACGAGAATGTCATCCATGAAATTCGTGATACATGGGTTATTCAGGGGATCCAACAATTTGCGCATCATCCTTGAAAATACACTCGGAGCATTTTTCAGTCCGAATGGTAGCATGTTGAATTCATAATGTCCATCTGAAGTGCTAAAAGCCAAATAAGGTCTCACTTCAGGCTTCACTGGGATCTGGTAATAGCCTTTACTAAGATCCACTTTTGAAAAGTATTTTGCCTTGTTCAGTCTGGCAAATAACTGTTTTGTGTCTGGTAATGGATCCACTTGTCCTTCTGTGACAGCATTCAGTTTCCTGTAATCTATGCACAGTATGTGTTCCCCAGACGGTTTTCTCAACAATACGACACTAGAGCTAAAAGATGATTCACTGTGTGAAATAATCCCTTCCTTCAACAAATAATCTATCTCTTCCTTCAATGCCTTCTCCTTCGCGAACGGAATAGAATAGGCTCTCATACAGATTGGGTTTGAGTCTACCAGTTTCATGTCATACTGTAGCAAATTTGTATGGCCTGGTTTATCTGTTAATACATCTGCATGTTCCTCCAGAACCTGTTGAACTCTCTCCCTCTGGTTTTTAGTCAGGTGCTTACTGACTTTTACCTGTGCTGCTGTTTCACAAGGATGTAATGGGTATTCATGTGAGGTGAGTGGTTCCTTTTGCATTTGAGTTGCGATAGCTAAGGTCAGTAAGGGGGTGCTTTCCTGGAGTGGTCTGTCCAGATACTTCTTTAACAGGTTTACATGATAAACTTTCTCCTTCCCCTTTTTGTCAATTTTATAGTTTGTTCTAGACACCTTCTCTAGAACCGTATATGGACCTTGCCATCCAATTTGTAATTTATTCTGGCTACCGGGTAGTAGAAGCAGCACCTTCTCTCCCACTGCCAGTTCTCTGTCCTTTGCCTTCCTATTAAAATATGCTGCATGTTTCTTCCTGGCTTGTTTCAAATTATAGTTTGCCAGTTTCCATCCAGCTTTCAAACGAGTGGTCAGTTCGTTCACGTATTGATAAGATGAGGTAACAGTCTCTTCCGCCTTCTCATCTGTCCAGGTCCTTAATAGGGCTTCTAATGGACCTTTTATTGGCCTCCCAAATAGCAGAGTTGCGGGAGCCATCCCGGTTGAACTATGTGGTACCTCCCGGTACGCAAACAATGCGGCGGGCAGGAATTGATCCCACAGATCCGGTTTTTCGTGTGCCAGCTTTCTCAGGATAGAAATGAGAGTCCCGTTGAACCTCTCTACCTGGCCGTTCCCTTGCGGATGGTACGGACTACAATGAAAGTGTCTGGCTTGAAATAGCTTAAAAAATTCTTCCGTTAGTTTCCCCTTGAACTGAGAACCATTATCCGTCAAGATTTGATGCGGGAATCCTAATCGGGTAAATATTGTAAGTAGTGCCTCTGCTACATGTCTTGAATCAATTGATGGCAGGGCTACCGCCTCTCCCCACATAGAACAAGTGTCCACCAGAGTAAGGATGTAACTGTTCCTCCTCTTGGTCCGAGTGAGAGGTCCTACAATATCCACTGCAACCCTCTCAAAAGGTGTTCCCACTATGGGCATTTCCCCTAGAGTTGCAGGAGCAGTCCAATGCTTTGGAGCTACCCTTTGATAATCTGGGCAGGATTTGACATATCTTTTTATATCCTCCGTTATCCCTGGCCAGAAGTAATGACAAGCTATACGCTGTCCTGTGGCGCTGATCCCCATGTGACCACTGAAGGGAATCGCATGCCCGAGTTCCATCACTTTATCTCTATATGAAGTGGGAAGAACCAGCTGGTTGTGACCATTTGTTCCAGTTCCGGCCTTCCTGTAAAAGAGTTTGTTCTTCATGAAATATTCCCCCTTGCTCGGAGGTGTGTGGCATTTGGGCAATTTTTTAAAACATGGCTTGAGTGTCCTATCCTCAGCCTGCGCCTTCCTCATCTCCTCTGGATGAGCATTTATATGTTCACCTTCTTCCTCCTTCTTCTGTGACCTGGTCTGCACTGTCGCCATGATCACAGGTCTCTCGGGATTCCCCAAGAAGACGTATCTACACCCCAATATCAGAGGGTAGATTGGTTCATCTATCACTGCTGCTCTGATTTCTCCTTCCACATAGCGAGTTTTCACCGTTATCCTTGCGATGGGAAGTGTCATGGGTGGTATGTCCTTAGTCGCCCCTTGTATTTCCACTGTTTCTGTGGTATACTGACTTGGGTCCACTAGGCTAGACTTCACAACTGAATCATAATCCAAACCTGTATCATAAAGGCACCTTATGGTGACCCCATTACAAATAACATCCTCACAAACTGGGGGGTGATAAGGTTCCTGTTGTCCATTAGGATTAACCTTTAATCTTTGCGTCCCCGACTTCATTGCAGCAATGTTTGAAGGTTTCCTTCTACAAAATTCGGTGTTATGGTTATCTTTCTTGCACCATTTACACCATCTTTTTCCTTGGTTCAACGGTTTTCTTTCATTGAATTTTTGGTCATTGAACTGTGAGTTTCTGTCTCGGTAGTCATTTCTTGGCCGTTCAAAGTTTGTCCTACCTTTATTTCCCTGCTCTCTATTATCAAATTTATTAAATTGCTGTGGAGCTTTAAAATTGTCTATGTGCTTCTTCTTAGCACCACTTACCTCTGCCTGGGCTGCCTGATACCTTTCAGCGACATTTAAAACCTCCCCCAACTTCTCTGCACCTTGTTCCATGAGAAATTTTCTCATGTCTGGAGCCATGGACTCTCTCAATTCCTCAATCATGATCATTTCTTTAAGATCTTGGGTCTTCCCCAGAGCAGTCCATTTCTCCAAATAGGTTTCCAGTCTGGCAGAGAATTGGTGGTATGTCTCCCCAGACAACAGTTTGGCATTTCTAAATTTCTTACGATAAAATTCCCCATTTTTTTCGTACCTCAATAACAAAGCCTGCTTTAACATGTCATAATTCTCCTGGTCTTCTCTGTTCATTTTTGCGAAGACTTCGTAAGAAGTACCTCTCAGTCCCTGTGATAGCTTTAAACTCCACCTCTCTCTCTCTAACCCATATGTAGTAGCTAATAACTCAAAACGTCCTAGGTACCCCTCTATGTCATCGTCTTTTTCGACAAAATGGTCTAAATGAAAGCCCATAGCTGAGTTTGAGGCTCCCAGACTGGGCGTAGCATGTGAGGCAAAAGGGCTGGCACCATTTTCAGGGGCCGGGCCTTGTAGCTCCAGCTCCCTTAGTCGTAATTCGTGCTCCCTTTGCAACCTTCTATCCTCTGCCTCCCTTTCGGCAGTCAATCTTTTATCTTCTGCCTCCCTTTGCTGTCGTTTTTCTTCTGCCTCCAATGCCTTTGCCTCTTTGTCAGCCTCATTCTGCAACCTCTTAATCTCAGCCTCAATTTGTAACCTCTTCTCTTCAGCCAACCGTTCAGACTCTAATTTTCTTTCAGCCTCTTTTTCTAATCTCCTTTCTTCCCGTTCAATATATTTATCACATTCAGCCGTTACATATTGAATTAAAATCTGACCATCCATTCCCATCTCCTTTGCCGTCAGCACAGCAGCTGATCGGAATTTTGCCAGCTCCGCCATACTTTTTAAACAAATCTAGCAATGTGCAAAATAAAATTTCCAACCACTAAAGTACTTCTAATTACTCTAGTCTAAAATAATTCAAATTAATTAATTAACTACCACTGGCTGTGAAGATTCACCAACTTTTATTTTCAGGGACACTTTTAATTTTAAGGGACACTTTTAATTTTTATAATGTGTTCCCCTAATCTAATTCTCCCCCCCAGGAGATCCTAATATACTTAATGGGCTAATTATCCCGGGACAAAGAGACCCCAATATATGTAGTGGGTTTGATGGTATTGTATGATGGTGATGGACTAAGTGTGATGCATGAGGTCAGCTGTGAAGGCTCCTGAGATAAAATGTAGCTGTGAATTGTCAGAAGGCCCTTCTTGCTACCACTACGACCTCGCACCTATCTTTTTTTTTCTAATGAATGTGGCTACGTTAAATGTCTAGGGTAATGATATGTATTGTGTTGTGTTAGTTTACAGACACACACACAGATATTTACTAAGTCTAATAATATTAATACATGTTATAATACACTGAACTAACTCAAGTGTGTAAAATTTGGATAGTAATTTTCTTACATTTATTTGTTCTGGACCAAGGTTTTATTTTGGCCAGAACATATGAAAGGTTTAGTAATTATGAAAGAAATGCATGAATATTACATAATAAATACAATGTGTATACATATATATGTTACTAGACTAGTTAATATTATTACTGTTTATAGTAGTAATCTATTTTGGGAGAACATTTAATGGATGTGCTGTTGGGGTGGTCTCATCACTCCCTTTCTATAGTGACTACACATTGTCCCGTTATTTGATAGAATTTTTATGGGTGTGTTAGCAGATAAGTTGAGTTGGTGAATTCTCAGCAGACCAGACGCTCACGTAACTTTGAAGGTGTAGCTCTGGTGCTGAGATCTGGTGGCCCCACCTCTCCGTGCTTGGGGGCTATGTCAGAAGGTTGGTGGCCCCACCTCTCCGTGCTTGGGGGCTATGTCAGAAGGTTGGTGGCCCCACCTCTCCGTGCTTGGGGGCTATAATAGGCTGCTCTGACAAAATGTTACTGCACGGGTCCCCTCTGGTAAAATTCAACAACTCATTTGACACCGCATTGGTGCCAACCGAAACTCACAGCTCAGAAATATGAATATAGTACACAGTTAAATAAATGCTAGCAAAACTCAGCTGAGCTGCTGGCCTTATGATGGCGTCCCTCTAAATACTTCAATAGCTTCTGGGAATTACACCTCTTATTAATTCACTGTGTCTACAAGGACAACTTATACTGAATGGCACAAAATGCGTTCACTCTACTAGATTTTAACATCTGCGTCTTCAAGGCCACAATTATTTGAAAATTAGTGACATGTTTTATTTCAATGTAGTCGATCGTTGATATGAACAACACAGTCTTTTGTCAATATCTTTTTTATTATCTGTCCGTCTGTATAAATGAAAGCATATTATTTCACTGCTCAAGATGGGCCATCCGGCCAGCTAGGTTTTATATTCCTAACATTATTATTAAGAAAAGTTACTTTTCAAATATTTTCTAGAATCTTCTGGAATGCGTTCATCACTGCATTCAAATAAACGGACTAAGTTATCGTAAAAGGGTCCAAGAAATGACTGTGGCGTACAATATCCAAGGTCCCTTTTTGTCGATTTCTTTACTTTATATCAACTTGGGGAACGTGACTTTTTCCTCCTTTCCCCACCAATTTGCGTCCTTTTAGCCTCGCTAGTTTCAAGCACGCGTTCAGTCAGATTTTTCCTTTTGATCTCCGTTCCGTTTTGCCTTCAAGTCTAACAATTTAATTTCCATGGCGGGTGATGACCCGCGGCGTGGGCGATCATGTATTCTAGCAGCTTACGCATTCGTTTTTATCCCTACGTTGTATCATTGGAGATATTTTGACGTTGTATCACGGTTAATTTTGTGACAGGATCCAAGTCAAGAACAACAGCAGCAACAACAAGCGTTGTATACACTACAGCAACAACAGCCGCAACACCAGGCGTTATATGCACAGCAGCTACAGCAACAACAGCAATATAATTGTCAGCCATACCATAAAAAATGGGACAGTGACACTGTCAATACAGGAAGAGAATGGAGTAGTCTACATAGAAGACACCATCGGATATAATAATAATAGCCCCTTCAGTCATAACTGACTATGGGAATGCGCCCCTGAGGTGGCAGCCCTCAGCTGCTTATTTTCCTGGTGCTCCTTTCGACGTTTTCTCCTCACCTCTGCTTCTTGTGTGAGCCTCTCTTCGCCCAATCTGAGGTGGTGCCGTAAATAGCATCGCCACTTAGTGCGATCAGCAGCTTCATCCTCCCATGTTGCTGGATCCATGTCCAGTGCCCTCATATCTCTCTTGCACACATCTTTGAACCTCAGCTGTGGTCGCCCAACTGTTCTCTTGCCATCTGCTAATTGTCCGTAGAAGATATCTTTTGGGATGCGACCATCTTCCATGCGGCGAACATGGCCAAGCCAGCGAAGTCTGCGCTGTCTAAGCAGCGTATACATACTTTGAAGGCCAGCACGTGACAACACCTCGACATTTGTCACTTTATCTTTCCACGAGATGCCGAGGATGCGGCGTAGACACCGCAAATGGAAGGTATTGAGCCTTCTTTCTTGCTTAGCATAGGTCGTCCAGGTCTCGCTGCCATATAGGAGTGTGCTGGTGACGCAGGCATTATATACCGCAGCTTTGGTCTTCATTGTGAGTTTAGAGTTTCCCCAAACACGCGATGTGAGGCGGGCAAAGGTAGCTGCAGCTTTGCCAATGCGGCTGTCGATTTCTGTATCCAGTGAGAGTTTGTCATTGATGGTAGACCCTAGGTATGTGAAGTGGTGCACCACTGCCAATTCATAGTTATCGATAGTGATAACTGGTGCAGCACCCACATCCTGACTCAGCACATTCGTTTTCTTTAGACTTATTGTGAGGCCAAAGTCCTTGCATGCTTTAGTGAAGCGATTCATCAAGCTCTGAAGCTCCTGTTGGCTTTGAGTGACGACTGCAGCATCATCAGCGAACAACAAGTCTCTTATAGTGACCCTTCTGATTTTTGTTTTTGCCTTCAGCCTTGAAAGATTAAACAGACGGCCATCTGACCTAGTGTGAAGGCATATTCCTTCAGTTGCATCTCTGAATGCATGTTTCAAGAGTAAGGCAAAGAAGATTCCGAAGAGGGTCGGAGCCAGAACACAGCCTTGTTTAACGCCACTTCGTATATCAAAGGGCTGTGACGTGCTTCCAGCATATTGGACTGTTCCCTTCATGTCGTCATGGAATGACTTTATCATTTCCAGCATTTTAGAAGGGCAGCCTATTTTCAGGAGGATTTTAAAGAGTCCATCCCTACTAACCAGGTCGGATAGCAGTAAGAAATTGTGTTGGTCAAATAAGGAAAGGAATAACATCGCAAATAAATAACATCAACATAGGGAAGCAACAGAAGTGTCAGTTAACAACCGAAAATGGTTGGAAAATGAATGTAGAACCGGTAGGAGGGTGGAGGAAGAATTATCAGATCATGTCACTGTCATAAGAGGTTTTGATGTTAATAAAAGTATAGGCTATCCTGGACAAATAGTTGTATCAGAGGATACCAGGATAGTGCCAGATAAGAGACTGGTCTTATAAGTAATACCCCCTTCTCTGAAAAGAGCAAGGGTGTATAGACATCAAAGTGGGGTCAAGCTATGTAAGTTCTCAGAGTAGATGATGATGATTCTCTGAGTCCCTAACGGCTACCTCTCCTGATCCCAAATTGATTTAGCTACGGGTCTAGGGGAATGTATTTAATATAATTAATGATTAATTTCAAACAGAACATCAACTTTAATAAAATTAGTTAAGCAAGGCTGTAGGAAATTTTATGTACACTTTAATTGTCCTGAACCTTAATCTTTTTGGTCAGGAATTCTCAAAATCAAGAAAATGTTATTTACATAATAAAATAAATATTTTGGAAAATCTGTTCCATTTCTGTAAAGGGGTCACTGGAATGACTACACACACACAGTTCCTGTTAATAATATTGATACTGCTACTAGTCCTACACTGTAAGGTCTGATACTTTCATCATACAACGGTGTTTAAGTTTTCTTGGGTGAATGAGTTTGGATGAACCGACATTGCCTTCTTAAAGGACTTAACTTTAGACTGTTGCTGCACGCTCCTCGTATCACTTTAATGCAGCCACGAGGTAACTTCGTGATATAACCTGGAATAGAAGGACAACCCATTCCATGTAGAAGTCTGCCTCAATCAATTCACATCTAAACAATATTAAACTTACCATCGTCAGTTATTTGTGCTAACAAGTTGCACAAGACCTTGAATTCCGTTGTCTACAATCAGTTTCATGTAATCATTCTTTCTCTGTGTTGATTCAATGTTTGGGTCCTTCGTCCAAGTTTGGCTTCCATACAATAATCATGGCAAGTACAATACAGCATGTGACCAATTGATTACTTCATTCTAACCTTCCCTATATGTTTAACACATGATCTTTGAACAATGTGTCACTCCAGAAGAAAATACTAAATTAAACCACTACTAACACTTACTGACACAAATTTGTTGCCAATTTGCAAACACTATACACCAATTTTTCTTTTCGAACAAGCCTGCTTACTACACACATTCCTACTTAGGTCAGCGTGACACAACACATCCCGCCGGCAGTATTCGAATTCATATGGAACACATAGCCTGTTTACTTACAGGTCAATTATTTAACAAAGTATGCAAATAAAATTATCTTTCTTACCCTCAGGTAAATACGTTCCTACATACACAAGCTAACTGGTCGTAAAAGGGTTCTTAGCACTGCTCTCTCAGTTCAAACGGCAAAGGCTTGGTCATACTGTCTTTTAGGATACGTCAGCTCGGCGTGGTTTTTATGATTCAATGGCGGAAAACCACAAGAGGTTGTTACTATTTATAGAACTACACCCGACCAATCAGAGGAAAAGTCAAAAAGTTAATTTTTGAGACTAGTAACTTATACGGTTCTAAGCGTGTCTGTATAATCTGACCAAATTTGAATATTTTATATTATAGTTATTAGTGGACCGATTTTAATTATCAAAAGTGATAATTAAACGGCCAATTTCTCTCTATCGTTCTATATAGTTTTCCCTTAGTTATTCCTTTGCATTTCAATCTGGGTAATTTTTAAGTAATTAAATTGGGCATTACCCTGATATGAAAATATCACTAAATTAAATTTTTCTAAGTTAATATAATTTGATTATGACGGAATCTTTATGTTTAGGTGTTAAGCAAAGTCAGCGCTATAATTCGAGATATCCCTTTCATTTTAATTATCTTTAGTTATTAAGAAATAAATTATCTACGTTCGGTCAAAAACACAAAATAGGCATTATTTCCACGTCAACCAAAATTTTCTTATCACTACAAGAAAAGGAAACGATTTGATTGGTTGTTAAAGTGGTACTGTGCTCTTAGATAAATTTTGGTGGGCGGTAACTTTTGACTTGTTTCCTAGACAAATTCAAATACACTAGATAAATTGTTGGCGGTAAATTTGACTGGGCCCTCAGACAAATTTCAAATACTGTAGTTATTTATAGATTTAAAAATACGTTAACTAGTTTTTGAGCGGGGAATTTTTGAGCGTGTTGTCATACAGATTCGTTTCACTACAGTCACACTCTGATACCCATCAGTCCCCTATTCCTTGTCAGCTCCCACACCACACCCCACACCGCCCCGCATTCTTTGGTGACCAATTGTATTCTCAACTGCCTGGAGGATACCTACAGCAGATGAGAACAAGTACAACTAGTCGATTCCCTAGAGGACAATGCTACACAGGAAAAATAGCACCTACAAGAACCCCGCCAGCGACGAGGATTATCAGCTGAATTATGCAGACATGGAAGATCAGCTTTTAATTCGACAGTCACGAAAGTCTATTTTCATGGATAGACGTCAACCGGAAATTAAACGATGCGTGAATATGGTCACTTGCAATCAACCCCAGAACATTAACTTTGTACCTGTCACATAGGTTTTATGATCATTAAATTGCCTATATCTTCTTCTTTTTCTGTCACCCGTATCCTCTATTTTTATTATCACTCTTTACCTTTTTCCTGTATTTTTCGCATCCATTTGTTTGCGAGAAATAAAATTTTTCCCATTCTCATTTTCGCCAGTTTCGTTTCTCATTTAGAAACGCATATCAGTGCTGATTAAACGAGTAACTTCTTACGTATCGCGTCAGTCCCTTGGACCAGGCGATTTGGCGTGAGAATGCATTCGGTCAATCGCTGCAGATTGACGAAATAACTGTGAATATTTGGCTATTCTCAGACATAGGGCCGACATATCGCCTGCATTCTCACCTGTCAAAACGTAGTTTCTCGGTGAGCGCTGAGGTGAGGCGTGAATTTTGACACCTCCCCAGCGCAGTATTCAGACATTTGTCTGGTAGTTTGCATCTGACATGTAGTTTCCAAGGTAGATTCTCAGTGTCAGGTGATATGACACTCACGCTCCACGGCCAGAGTTGGCGTAAGGTGCGAGAAAGCAAAGTGTCAGTTATGGTTCTCAGGATGAGTTTCTCGGGGTAGGTGCAAAAACTGCCCCTGCAGTGCAGACTAGTATCTACATTTGCATCTGACACGTAGCGCTTCGGCCGTTTCTTAGACGGAGGTGTCAGAGACGCAAGGTGGCAGTTACGGCATGCGTTTAGGTGTTAAACGTAAGCGTTAAAGACGGAAAAGGGGAGAGTACTTCGTTTTGCGAAATTAAACGTTTACCTCTTTGTCTGGAAATAGATATTAACCAGAGTTTGAAACTTTCTTTTCATTCTCCAACTTGCAGTAGACAGAATCACTCGTGCTAGTGAATGAAGCTTGTATAGCGAAGTCATTAGTTTCTCGTCAAATTTTGCCGAGCTTCTAAATACCTATCTAGTGAATTATCCTAGTCGTTGTGAAACTGTAATTCTGTTTGGAGGTGAAATATCATATATTATATTCTAGTATTTTGTGAAGTGTTTAAAGTGTTAAATCGCTTATTTTATTTCTCTAGTTAGATTTGGTGCAGAGCGCTTAATTTATATAGTCTGTATTATTTTGTAGTGACGAGTTACAGTGGAAAACAGAAATTATATTTCTAGCTTAAACTCAGTCGGCTAATAAAGGAATTTAATTTTACTGCTAAAATAATCAGACGAGAATAAACTTTCTAAACTAACTTATAAATGCTAGAAGCCTCATGAGTGTTGACGGAATACGCACGTATTCCTAATTCATGATAGATGATTTTTATATATAACTTATTTCACGGGAAAATTTAAATGATAAGACAAGCTACGCTTGCCATTTAAATTATCAGTTATAGTATGTATAATTATTTGATATGTGTTCTTTCCATTTTATATAGTGAAACTGTGGTACCCAAACTTTGCCAGCGTTTGTGTAAAAGAGAGAAATCTGTGAAGAAAACAACAAACATTCTTACCTTAAAGATTTGATGTACAACTTTTACAAGAACTTTAAGAGGTTAAAGAAGTAACGGGTCATCGAGCCTGATTTGATTCTTCCTGAGTAAACTCTAGTCATTTTTCCGCCCTGGTGGCAAGTAACATATTTCAATCAGTAAATTTTCCGACACTGTTGACAAGTGGTGGTGTTACCAACTAAATTCCTATATTGAGAAAAGGTGCCGACCTGACATTCCTCATTCGTTTGAAATCTAAGATGTTGACACTGTGCTAGCTATAAACGCTCGTGCCTGGACAATTTTATGTGACTTAAACAGACATCCAAAACAATAGTATTCCCAAGAGAACGGTCCCGGAAGTAGGGAATTCAACCCGTCATTTTGGACCTGGGGTTTTCTTGGCCAAGATTACCATTGAAGATTCTGTATGGGCAAGTCCTAAAAATATTTTTTGTTGTTGTTGAAAAATGCACGTGAGCACAGTTGAATGAATAGAGTGAATGCAGGACTGAGCGATCCCTTTATGGTGGTATGTTGACACCCATTCATGTTTGCTGTCATAACATTTCTTTATGCAAGGATTGCTAACTATATATATATATATATATATATATATATATATATATATATATATATATATATATATATATATATATATATATATATATATATATATATGTATATATATATATATATTCCCATATACTAGATCAGAGTATCCAGTCTGTTCATACCTTAAAAGGGGGAAGAATTTTAGACTAAATCATATGTATCTGTGACTCTTTGGGCTATCACTTTCTTCTAACGGGACTGTGGGCTATCCATCGAGGGAAGGATCATACCAACGGGTCTATCATTCTGGTAGCATTTCTGATTTTTTTGTTTATGATTTTTTTTTCTATATGCTTGATGTGATTTGCTATGTTGTGAGATAAGTTTAGTCTTGATAAATAAACTACTCATAAAATTTATTCCAGCGTGTCGGTCAGTTCGTTTTTCCCAAACTATTCATATAATCATTGTCATAGTTTTTTCCCACGTCTGTACGTCTAACTGTCGTCTTATGCGTGTATGTATGTGAGTGGATATATATATAGTTCATATATATGTGTGTAGACTGTCTGACTCAATCTAAATCTGTCGTAGAAGATAGGTGAAAGAGAGAAGATTTTCTTGATTTCAGAGACAGCCTCTATCTCATTTCTACCATCTCACTCATGGAAATCTATCGCTATTACTACTTCTCACTGTGACTATCACTTATTCTAAGCTATTCAGAAGGGACCAACCCAAGTCTTAATTCTCCTATCAAAAATCTACGACAGTACCGTACAGACGATGACAGACACCTAACTGAAGATACCAGCGCCCGCCAATCACCACCAATCGAAGTACCAGACGCATATATGTGCGCAACAATAGATATTGCCGGAGAGAACCAGAGAGCAACAATAAATATTGCCCGAGAGAATCAGAGAGCAACAATATATATATTGCCGGAGAGAACCAGAGAGCAACAATAAATATTGCCCGAGAGAATCAGGGAGCAACAATACATATTGCCGGAGAGAATCAGAGAGCAACAACAGATATTGCCGAAGAGAATTAAAGAGCAACAATAAATATTGCAAAGAAAGCACAGACAACGCTGTTTCAGAAGCAGAATGGCATACCTCTGAAAACTACCAATTTCGTGAAGCCGTCAACAGAATGAGACAATATAGAAGCACATCCGGCAGTGAAGACGATATTCCCCTCGCTGAGTTACGCGAAAGACTAGAATATCAAAATACCAGGATACAGGCCGAGCATGTTACTCCAGAACACCCTGACACAAGGATAGATTCCTGCCAGCCTATTATGCAACAACCATACTATAGAAATGAACAACCCTCAACAAGCAACTACCACTCTGATGAACAGTGGGATAGTTAAGACGAGACGCCCCTGCAGATGATTCAAAGTAGAACAATTCACAACAACCAGTATACTGAAGATAATGATATTCGACACACAGCACCGTCTAATGAAGAAAACGCAGACAGCGCTACATGCACACTTAAGGAAGATGATATTATTCTTCCATCACCTCCATTGAAACACGAATCTGACCTAGATACAACAGATCCCGAGAGTGACCACGAAAGTATGATCAATCCAGACAACACTGAATTTCGCACAGCAACAAAGCGCCCATATTCTGGCTCAACAGATGACTCCCCGCCGTTAGCAAAGTTTGTGAGGTTACCTCAAGAGCACATACGTATGAAATTGAGAAGAAAATGCAGACGGCCCCACAAGACGCAGCATGAGGTGCACCATTTCAAAACTACTTCATCCTTACCCTCGACAACTGGAGCCACCACCCACTCGACAGTGCGAAATACGCCATCCTCTTGTGATCAACGATTGATAAGGAAAGAAGTTACATTGATGGACATCGCCAAGTTCCTCATGTCAACATCGTAAACGTCCAGTTCAACGATTATTGGTTTATTGGAGAATCAATCTTCTCTAATAACAAAAAGGTCTCCCCCAGCTATAGTACCCAACAAGTACTCCCTCTACATAGTACTCCCCCTCATTCCCCGCCATCATCTAAAGTCATTAGTATCCTTTTTATTTTTTTTATAAGAAATTTTATTTTTCAGAAAGGTGTCAGTCTCAGTCAAGACCCTGCTGATGATACTGATGATAGTGACAGTTACGACGTCTGTAACACCCAGAGATACTAACACATTATTATGGCGTGACGCCACTGTGTTTGAATGTTTTAGAATTATTTCAGATTCTTCGTCGACATGGACTGTCATTATGATTACATCTTTTGCACCGCTACGTCAAGAAATTGAAGAACTTTCGCAAACATTCGCATATCTAGAACACTATGTTATCCAGGTTAAATAGAACTTTAAATTATCTCAGTTCTCTAGTTATTCAAACCTTTTTATGAATGTTAGGTACGAAATCTTTATGATTAGAAGAGCACTCACGGAAAATCAACTTCAGTTTTACAAACTTAGCCATCCATATAAAAAACAAGAGAGCAGTAATTTCCTTTATTGGAAATGCTTTAGAGTATCTATTCAGTACAGCTACTGATACCGACTATGAAGATCTAACTAAGTCCATTAATACATTATCCACTAACCAGAAAGTGATGACACATGTTCTCAGTAAAAGTGTTACCATATTAAATAACACCCAATATGCAATTAAGTCTAACAGAAGAGTACTCAATGATCTTAGAGACGTGGTCAACCATTGTTTAAATTACACCACTTTTGCCTTTGAAAATCTTAAAAATAGGACTTATACTTTAGAACAGTTTTTTTAACTCTTATTTATTCTTGATGAATTTTGTGACAAAAGCAAACACACTATACGCACACATTACACAATCGCTAACTATGTTAGAGTCGCACATAGACATGCTCAAGTTAAGTCGCTTACCTCCCTCCCTTTTACCTCCCACTGATCTTCTAGAATTATTCAACCACTTGTCCACTATCCTCCCACATACACTCCGTCCACCACTAGTTCAACATCATAATCTTTTTCAGTATTACAATTCTTTACGACTTGACGCGATTCTTTCGCAGTCAGAACTCATCGTGTTTTCGCTATTCTTCTAATAATTGTCGATGACGAGTATGACATGTATATGATTCACTCAATTCCCTACACCTATTCCTCCCTTTATTACCTATGATAGTAACACCAACATCCACCCCCTCACCACATATGATACGATAGCGTACAAAATGGCTATTAACAAAGCACACACGTATTTCTCCATTATGACACATGAGAGCTTTTTTTGAAATGTGTTAACTCACCGCTTTCCTTTTGTGTTATGGAAAGACCGTTTTATAATGTTCAATCGCATCGAGAATGTATTTTGGCGATTTTTCTTAATGATGCTGTTAAGATACATACCATTTGTACTCGAACAATTCGATTCGCACATATGTTACCCTTAGTTAACAACCTCAATGATCGTATATGGCTACTCACATTATTCAAGCCAACTACTCTTTCTCAAAGATGTATGACGAATCAGACGTCAATTTACTCTTCCCTACACATACAAACGCCTTTCCATCTCCTGTCACCTTCTCCGACATGCTCCATCACAGACGGATCGTTCTAAATCGACGCCCCGTTCCAAGCATCCTCCACTATTCAAAAGGATTTTACCTATGCAAACGTGTCTATCAAATTCTTAAAAAACTTCTTTCGTAGTCAGCAAACCCCTTCTTGCATTCCTGAATCCAGTGACTATGTTTACTGTCCCTCCTCGACTACCCCCATTACAGTCAGTAGATATGTCTACCCTTATTTCAGAATTAGACACTGTCCACACACCAGAGGCCATGATCCGACACACTAGAGTGTCAGGACTATTGATTTTGTCTAGTATAATTGGTGTTTTAAATTTTAAGCTGTTTAATGTATAAATACCATGTGTACAAGAAGATTAGATGTCCACAGCACACATCGGTAAAATATAATGAGGACATTGTTAACCCCATTGACACAGCTAACGCCTATAAGACCCCCGAGTACATTCCCATGACTGACATTCGTTCCCCTCCCATGGTGATAAACCCTATTCCGTCATTTTATCCCAATATTCACCCCACGCCACTAAATAACTGAGACATATATACTTTTACCTAAAATTTGACTTGGTGACATATTTTTCAAGTTGTGTAGAGCTGTTACGTACATTTATTACCTAAGGGGGTAGTCTTCGGTCCTGCCAAATGTACGCACCAGTTTTATAGTTATATTATTTGAGCGTTCGATTGATTCACGCACTGACGTGCACAATACAGTGTGAGTTGCTTTCGACGCACGGGTAACCTAGTTTGGGGATTGTGACGTCATGTTTTGAACGGGGCAGTGCGGACTTTGTTATGTCCGAGATATAGATTATTGGAATTTCTGGCAGTTTTGTATAAGCCAGTATGTTATATTGATTCAATTGGTATTCTTGACGAAGCCAATGATGGAAGGATCATGTAAGTGTCGCCCCGGTTATATTTGTATATTTATTGCCGTAAACTAAAGTATCAGGCCGCTCCCAGTTGTAGTCTAGCGGGAAGTCATCTTAGCATGTAATTTCCTAGAATGGACAGACGGAGTCGGTAGTCATATTAGATTACCGTAGAGGAATAATACCTACGTGTAAACCAGTTTATTTATTCGTATGCTTCATATTTTATATGCCGTACATTCAACAATGCCAGAAGCGTGGCATAGAATGGGAGAGGTTAGTCAACTGGAATCTCTAACCTGTTCGTATTATCGTGTATGACTTTGTTTGAAACTATATGCTATCTAACGTTATGTTTTTGGAGAACGTATGGGATTGTGAAGTATGATATGGAAGATTTTATCCTGGAGTATGAATACGTTACCATGATAGACGTCCTTGAAGGAAGGTCAATGGACTTGAATGAGAAGAATATTTACGGTAACATTTTTGTGATCCTTAGTCACTTGAGTCAGAGGACTTTATTGGTAGAGAATCTTCAGGAACTTTAAAAGTAATTACCATTATGCTGATGTATAATCTTTGCGCCTGTGACGATGTTAGTATTGTCCACTCCGTATGTGTCATGTTGAATAAAATCTATGTACAGTCATCACCGACTTATGTACTGCCAGTACTTGCCCAGTTCACCCAGTTCAACACTACTTGTTGAAGTTCGTTTGAAGAATATTGTTGACATTCGTTCATTTTAACCATTCGCGTTTTAAGCTACCTCTTCACCAGTATAAACTGTACTCAACCATAAAACGGAGTCAACAACAACTTATATGCTATTCAACACAGGTCGCGGATTGGCGAAATACTACATTGTTTACATGCAAACCATGACGATTCCATGCGAAATCGCTAACATGGTAACAGATATGTTCACATGTTGATGCACTTTGTATTGAGAAATCTTCTTCTTCTTTCTTCTTTGATTCTTAACCGCCAGCCGTCAAAGCAGTCAGCGGCCATCACGCATGGTGGCGTCTTGTAAGGCAGCAACAAATTGATTCCACTTTGCTCGGTCGGCGGCCATCCTTCGTACAGTGCCCCAACTCTGGTTCATTCTTTGCATCTCAGCTTCCACAGTTCTCCGCCAAGTTGTTTTTGGTCGGCCTCTCTTTCGCTTTCCCTCGGGGGTCCATAGCATAGCTGTTCTTGTGATGGTATCAGGGTCCCTTCTGAGGACGTGGCCAGCCCAACTACAGCGTCTGCCAGCTATGATGGTGTGCATGTCCTCCTGGTTACTCCGAATAAGTAGTTCTTGGT
Source organism: Oreohelix idahoensis (assembly GCA_024509875.1). Classification (NCBI taxonomy): domain Eukaryota; kingdom Metazoa; phylum Mollusca; class Gastropoda; order Stylommatophora; family Oreohelicidae; genus Oreohelix; species Oreohelix idahoensis. Next base: position 603,697 of record JAMPIV010001214.1, on the reverse strand, counting down.
TGCTGATGGTGTTTGGCCAAAAGATTCTGAGAATTTTCCTTAGGCAGATTGTGTGGAAGGAGGACAGTTTTGACATTTCCTTCTCTGTTACTCTCCAACATTCCGCACCATAGAGAAGCACAGAAAGTACACAGCTCTCATACAGTCTTAATTTGGTGTTTGTGCTGTACTGGGAAGACTTCCAAATGTTGTTGAGAACAGCAAAGGCTGTTCTCGCTTTTTTCATTCTATTTGTTAATGTCCTTGCTTGTTCCGCCGTTAGGTGTTACTATGCATCCTAGGTAAGTAAATGTGTCTGTCTGTTCTAACTTCTGGTTCCTTACTGTTATTGGCTCAGGATTGCCCACATTCAGTGTCATGACCTCTGTCTTCTTCAGATTGATGTTCAGGCCAACCTGCTGGCCATACTTATTCAGTCTATCGGTTTTGTCTTGAATGTGTTGATGTGAATGCGCGAGTAGTGCAATGTCATCTGCATATTCCAGGTCTTCCAGTTTAGAAAACGTTGTCCATCTAATTCCTCTTGGATTGCCCTCTGTTGTCTGGCGATAACCCAATCTATGGCTGTCAATAATAATGTTGTTGATAAGGGGCATCCCTGTCGTACTCCTGTTTTCACTTCGAAAGTTACATTACTCAATCCAACACTGCACGCAAAGTTAGAGTAGAGGCTTTTTATAATGGGAACAATGCGGCTGGGAATTCCATAAGCCCTCAGAATTTTCCATAGGCTGTCCCTGTGTATGCATTCAAAAGCCTTTTCACAATCAACAAAGTTAATGTACAGCTGCCTCTGCCAATATGAGCACTGCTCTATAATGTTCCTGAGGGTAAATATATGATCTGCACATCTTCTGATCTTTCTAAAGCCCGCTTGTTCTTTCCTCAGTTTATGGTCAACTGCTTTTGAATCTCTCTGGATGATTATCCTGCCTAGTATTTTGCTGGGAACTGACAGGAGAGTAATTCCTCTCCAGTTGTTGCAGTCTGCAAGGTCGCCCTTCTGGGGCAATTTTGACAATTATTCCTTTACTCCACTCTGTTGGTGTTGTCTCAGTTTCCCAGACTTGTGCAAATAGTGGTTCTAATAGTTCTGCTGCTAGTTCAGGGTCTGTCTTGAATAACTCAGCATTTAGATTGTCGTGACCAGGAGCCTTTCCATTTTTAACCTTTTGATAGCTGTGATGATTTCTTCTTTTTGTGGAATGTCTGTATTTACGTCTGTCACTTTCAGCCTCAGGAACATTCAGCTGAGTCTCTGGTGGTTCCTTATTCAGTGTTTCTCTGAAGTGCTCTGCCCATCTTGTTTCCTGCCCCTGTGCTGTGGTGATGAGATTTCCTTGCTTGTCTCTTACTAATGTTATGTTGTTTGCACCTCGTTTTCCACTGATAGCTTTAGTTATTTTATAAACTGTGCTTTGTTCATTTCTCAGTGCTGCCTATACCTTGTAGCGGTATGGCAGCTTGTGTACCCTGACAATCCCCAGAGCTATGCCAGTGGGAGTTTTACTCCTGGTAGGTTCAACCAAGCTGGACTGGTCTGCGTGGGTAGGGGTCAGACAAAAGCTGGTACCCTGGTCCTCCAGGTTGGGGATTTTAGCACAGGGCCGACACCCCTGTCTATGTAAAAAATCGCACATGTTACGGAAACGGCAATAAATGTATTGAGAAATAAACACCACATATTGTACCTGTATTTTTCTGACCTATGTCACGTTGTAAGCGGAACGCTGCAGTATATTTTCTTCAAAAATTGTTGTCCATTAGAATGAACTTGCATTTGTATGCAGATTTTCTTTTTGATGACGAACTTATAAACAGTTTGGTACTTGGTTCCTGTGTTACTGAGATCGTTCATACTCCACCACCCGATAGTTATTTGTATCGGTATTGTTGTCATCCCTCATAGTAACGACCATTACATAAGCTGGAGATTAGAGACATTTAAAAAAAAATACTTTGTAACTCCATGTAACCAGATTAATAATTCTATATTTAGATTTTACGACGAACACAGTTCACCACAACTTGTCCAGAATTTTGGTGTTTAAGACCCATATACATCCTGGTAAATCACTGACCGCAGTGGCAGGATGGGGTCGCCTGTATCATATGATTGTATTATGTTTACCTTGTTCTATATTGACAGTTACGAGAGCGTACAGCTCCAGTTCATATTTCATTATAAAATTATAGATTAATATTGGTTTGTTTGTATATTCCCATGTCATAGTGGATATATATATATATATATACCAACGGGCTGATCACCCGTTTGCCAGTCACTTCGATTACGGAAACAACAGCAAATGGATTGATTTGCCGTTGCCCTAAAGACGCCAATAGGCGTGATGGGAAACAATGGCAATGAAAACCTATCTGCTGTTGCCCTAAGACGCCACTAGGCGTAATGGCCACTGACTGCTTTGACGGTCGGTGGCTAAGGACGGAAGAAGAAGAAGAAGATATATATATATATATATATATATATATATATATATATATATATATATATATATATATATATATATATATATATATATATATATATATATATATATATATATATATATATATATATATATATATATATATAACATTTTTTTTTGCATCCCACGGTCTGATGTTTGACCATTAGTTCTATGCTGTTAGGCTGATGTTCGTTGCAGCTACTACATTTAACATTGTTAAATACTATTAATATTAGTCACTCCTGTTGAATATTGCCAAATTATTTTGTTTTGTTTTTTATTTGTGTTGTTTGCACAACCGATGAAAATCGTATGCAATTATTTTTTGGGGGAAAATATTAACATTATGGTGATAACTAATTCACAGTGTTGTTCATATTGATATTTCTGAGAGCCTCTACCAATAGGTTATGTTGAGTAGCAAAATGTGTGTGTGTTGTGTATAACTGTTCTGTGGATGATGTCACATTTGCCACACAACGTTGAGGGTGTTGTATCTCATCTGCTTTCCAAAGGTATAATAATCCTGGCCTTTGCAGAGTAGTGTGCCACCCTCAGACACCAGGGATGATGAGGCGTAGTAGCATGGTGTCTGTAGTCTGGTTTAAGTGTGTAGGATGCAGATGTGTATTCAGACAGTGAGCATTACAAACAAGGCAACTCACACAAGGACGTCACGTTAACTCACGATGTGAAAAGTCAATAAAGTTTTAAACAGCAGTGATGGTTTTTTTGCAATGTATATTGTGTACGCCACAATGACAAAATGCATGGACATCGTTATGCAGAAAACATCACAGGTATTTTCACAACAGTTATTGTATCATCGAAGTAGTCGACTCAACAGGCACAGCAGACAGCATTATAATAATGTACATGATGTGCCTTTTTAGGATATCGTAAACCGCTGTACATGTAATCAGTTAGTAAACTTCCCCTTTCCATAAGAGCTAGTAGATATCAACTAGGAGATTAAATATGGTCTTCTCGATTTGACCTCAACAAGACAGGCATGTCTTTTGAGCGCCACATTATCGTCCTCTATGTTCCTTATACAGCAAAGGTATCAAACCTAGATCCATCAACAAAGTTCAGGAAGCAAATAGTCCGTAGGACAGGCATCAATCGATGCGCGACAATATAAGTGGATCGTGAGCTGAGCAAACTTGTCATAATATAGACTTTATAATAAGGCAGGCTAAGCGAAATCAACATCACAAGATGGC